>JAJJWX010004838.1:0-24545 GCA_023529315.1 Papaver bracteatum
ATATTTCTTGCAACTACATGTAATGTTCAATTCTGATATATTTCGTCTCAAGTTGATCCGAACGAGAAACTCAAGTCTAACTCTAGTAATCTTTGAACTTATGATTTTTAATTCTGATATATTTTTTCTTCAGTTTATCCGAACGAGAAACCCAGGTCTAACTCTTGTAATCTTTGAACCTGTGATGTTCAATTCTGATATATTTTGTCTCAAGTTGATCCGAACGAGAAACTCAGGTCTAACTCTAGTAATCTTTGAACCTGTGATTTTTAATTCTGATAAATTTTGTCTTCAGTTCATACGAACGAAAAACACAGGTCTAACTGTAGTAATCTTTGAACCTGTTATGTTCAATTCTGATATATTTCCTCCCTAGTTCATCTGAACGAGAAACTAAGGTCTAACTCTAGTAATATTTGAACCTGTGATTCTCAATTCTTATATATTTCGTCCCCAATTCATCCGAACGAGAAACTCAAGTCTAACTCTTGTAATATTTGAACCTGTGATGTTCAATTTCGATATATTTTGTCTCCAGTTTATCAGAACGAGAAACTCAGGTCGAACTCTAGTAATCTTTGAACCTGTGAATTTAAATTCTGATATATTTCGTCTCCAGTTCATCCGAACGAGAAACTCATGTCTAACTCTAGTAATCTTTGAACCTGTGATGTTCAATTTTGATATATTTCATCTCCAGTCCATCTGAACGAGAAACTCAGGTCTAAAACTAGTAATCTTTGAACTTGTGATGTTCGATTCTGATATATTTCGTTTCCATTTCATCCGAATGAGAAACTCAGGTCTAAATCTTGTAATCTTTGAACCTGTAATGTTCGATTCTGATATATTTCATCTTCAGTTCATCCGAACGAGAAAATCTGGTCTAACTCTAGTAATCTTTGAACCTGTGATGTTCAATTATGACATATTTCGTCTCCAGTTCATCCGAACGAGAAACTCAGGTCTAACTCTAGTAATCTTTGAACTTCTGATGTTCAATTCTGATATATTTTGTCTTCTGTTTATCCGAACGAGAAGCTCAGATCTAATTCTAGTAATCTTTGAACCTGTGATATTCAATTCTGATATATTTTGTCTCCAGTTCATCCGAACGAGAAACGCAGGTCTAACTTTAGTAATCTTTGAACTTCTGATGTTCAATTCTGATATATTTTGTCTTCTGTTTATCCGAACGAGAAGCTCAGATCTAACTCTAGTAATCTTTGAACCTGTGATATTCAATTCTGATATATTTCATCTCAAGTTTATCGGAATGAGAAACTCAAGTCTAAATCTAGTTATATTTGAACCTGTGATTTTCAATTATGATATATTTCGTCTCAAGTTGATCCGAATGAGAAACTCAGGTCTAACTATAGTAATCTTTGAACATGTGATGTTCAATTCTGATATATTTCGTCTAACTTTTATCCGAACGAGATACTCAGGTCTAACTCTAGTAATCTTTGAACTTCTGATGTTCAATTTTGATATATTTGGTCTTCTGTTCATCCAAAATATAAACTCAGGTCTAACTCTAGTAATCTTTGAACCTGTGATGTTCAATTCTGATATATTTCGACTTAAGTTCATCCGAACGAGAAACTCAGGTCTAACTCTAGTAATCTTTGAACCTGTGATGTTCAATTATGATATATTTCGTCCCCAATTCATCCGAACGAGAAACTGAGGTCTAACCATTGTAATCTTTGAACATGTGATGTTCAATTCTGGTATAATTCGTATCCAGTTCATCCGAATGAGAAACTCAAGTCTAACTCTAGTAATTTTTGAACCTGTTATGTTCAATTCTGATATATTTCATCCCCAGTTCATCTGAACGAGAAACTCATGTCTAACTCTAGTAATCTTTAAACCTGTGTTGTTCAATTCTGATATATTTCGTCTCTAGTTCATCCGATCCAGAAACTCAGGTCTAACTCTAGTAATATTTGAACCTGTGATTTTCAATTATGATATATTTCGTCTCAAGTTTATCCGAACGAGAAACTCAGGTCTAACTCTAGTAATCTTTGAACTGTGATGTTCAATTCTGATATATTTCGTTTAAAGTTTATCCGAACGAGATACTCAGGTATAACTTTAGTAATCTTTGAGCTTTTGATGTTTAATTCTGACATATTTTGTCTTCTGTTCATCCGAAATAGAAACTCAGGTCTAACTCTAGTAATCTTTGAACCTGTTGTAGTTGCAGGATTTCCCACACTACACCCTTGTTAAGATCTTTCTATAATGAACTCACAATTGAAGATTAAAAATGACACTTTATTATTTTGTTCTCAGAAATGTTTACAGAAAATGGAAGAATTCAAGATTACAACTATTCTCTTGAAGTTTCTCCCTCCTCAAGACTTTCTTAACTCTCAAAAATACATCATCCTTTTCTGGACACATTGGGTTTATATTTATAGGGTAGTTACATAGTGGATGACAGCTAAGTTTTCCTCTTATTTCGGGTTGATTCTGCGATTGTACCGCGATTAGTTACAATCTTCACTCTCGCAAGTTTTGTAACCATCGCAGGACAAACATGCTTTTCTCAAGTTTTCTTCACTCGTCATTTATTACGTCGCTCTTTTGACCGCTTTTGTGACACTCGCAAAGTGTAGTTGAAGATTTTGCGGTGATGCTCGCTGGGAAGTGTTGTTAATCTCGCAGAGAAGTATTCTAGCGATATTATGGTCTTACATCTTGCCTCTTCTCATGTCTTTTCTGCGAAGAAGCGAAGATCATGAGAACTAAATGCCGCAACTACTTATCTTTTCACATCGATCTCTTTTCTGACACGTTTCTATATCCTTCGCCAGCTATTTTCATGCATTCTTTCTTCCAATAAATCTTTGACACGTCCTTTCTAACCGCTGCGATCTGACCGTTCATTTCTTTTCTTTGCATTTATTGCGTTCATCTTCTCGAGAAACCTCTTCTTCTATAAATACTCCTTTCATTCTTTTCTTTTCCTCTTTTTAATTTCTTCTTCTTTCTCTGCGTAACTTCTCTGCAAGTTTACTGTTCTTCCATAAATTGCGCGTCTGTCATCGATGTGATTTCTTTCTTATTTTTCAACCTTTTTTTCATTCCCATACTCAAAAATGGTTGCTGCTGGTGCTAAAAACTTGACTGCTTTTAATGAGATGCGAGAAAAGCTCAAAATCAAAGGTTTTACCTTGTCTACAATTCCAGGTCAAAGCCCTAAATCTGAACTTTCTATCAAACTATTTTCTGATCATCAATGCTCTCGCCAGAAAATTATAGTATCGCTAGGTCAACTTGAAGTTGGTCTTCCCCTTCCTCTCTATGACCCAGAACTTCCATTATTCTATATCTGACGAGAGGTTCTCGTGAGCGATATATCAATTAGGTGGAGATTATATAAGATTGCTGCTTGAATATGCTTCTCGCGGTGCTGATAAAGGATATCGCTATCCTGAAGCTGTGAAGAATCCTCAATTTAAAGATGTTCCCATTGTCTCTGCAGATTATACTGTGCATAATTTCTTCAAAAATTACAAGATAGTTCCTATGAATAGGGATAGCACTTGTTGGGGTGTCCGCTTGAAGAAAGAAACGATCGCTGATGATAAGGCTCTTATGTTAGACATTGATTGGCATACACCTACTAATCAAGACCCTCACCACTCCAGCGATGATAAGTGGTTTATTTTTCCATTATGTCTTGAAGGTTCTTATATTTCTGATTCACGCGAATTACCCGCGAATCTTTCAGAATATCAACCTGGGGTATTCAACTGGCCTGAAAGAACTAAAGAGGTATAATCTCTCTGATCTTTTGTATAATTATTATTCATTATCTTCCTCATGTTTTTATATTTTCGCTAATTACTTCAATTTTTTCCAGATTGACAGGATGAAACTCAGCTACCAGGCCTTTAGGAAACCCATCACTTTCTTAGATCTTAAATATTTCACGGATTAAGTAAAAAATATCTCCTCCTAAATTTTAACAATATATTGTTGCCCCTATTTCTTATCTTCATCTGTCCTCGCAGGAAATCGAAGAACTAGAACCAATAAAACCCGTGTAGTTGCAGGATTTCCCACACTACACCCTTGTCAAGAATCTATGAAAACTAAGTCATAATTGTGGATGAACAACAACACTTTTATTAATTCTCTTTCAGGAAGATTTACAAGAAATATCAAAACTCAGAAGTGCAACTTTCTTTCTGGATTTCTCTCTCCTCAAAATTCTCTCAGCTCTCAAAAGTACATCATCCCCTTCTGGATTTAGTCGGGCCCTTTATATAGGAAAATACATAGTGGAAGACAGCTAAGATTTCCCCTTAATTCGGATTTACTCTGCGATCTCACCGCCATAACTTTAGTCTTTACCATCGCCAACTTTGTAATCATCGTGGATGTAGTTGCAGGAATTCCCACACTACACCCTATTCAAGGATTTACCAACATCTATGACATAATTTGAAGATTAAAGACACTTTTTATTAATTTAATCTTAAGGAATTACAGAAATCAAGAACACAGAACACTTGATAAAGATTTTCTCTCTCCTAAAACTTTCCTAACACTCAAAAATTCATTATTCTCTTTGGAACTATTCATATCCTTTATATAGGTATTTACATAGTGGATTACAGCTCATGACAGCTCATTTACAGCTAAGATTCCCTTCAATTTCGTATCTGAGTTCTTGCGATAAATCTCAGTTAGCACCGCCTTTACCTTTCGCAGGTTTTATTGATATATCGCAGAAATGTCACACTTTCTTCGTGTTTCTGTCGTTTTCAGTCATTACGTCATTGTTTAAGTCATCTTTGGATGTGTCGCAGAATATTACTGATGTATCGCAGAGTAATTCGTTTTTTATCGATATATCGCAGAACAATCGTTTATTTCTCAGGAATATTGTTGTGACAATATTATGATCCTACATCTTGCCTCTTCTCATATCTTTTCTGCGAAGAAGATAAAGATCATGAGAATTTAAACTTCTTGATTTGCCGCAACTCCTTATCTTTTACCCGAAAAAGTTCCCTACTTTACGCTCTTACTGCTGACACACGTCAATCTTTACCGATTAACCCGGTTAACCATCCTTCATCTATAAATAGATGTTCCACTCGAGACTATTTCCTTCTTCTCACCTTCTCTTTCTTCTTCAAAATCGTTTTTGTCTGCAACTTTTTCTTTCTTGTTATTCTTTCTGCTGCTGCTCTAATGGAGACTCAAAGGTATGTTCTTATCTTCCATTTTATTTTGTTCACATTATGTTATCTTTATCGCCCACTTTTCTTTATAATCCCCATATTTTGTCATCTTTTTCAGTAACACCACTTCTCAAATTAAAATTACTATAAAAAATCCTAACCTTAAGGGTTCTCAGAAAAGGCGCTGATCGCTTGTCGTATGCGTCAAAAATAATTCACTTCCTCACTTTACTAATATGAATATAGTATTCGATAAGAAAGAGTTCGTATCCACAGAGATGCGATTGTTGTTATATAATTTTCAGATTCTTATGTAACCAAATAACCCAAGTTGTGTTTTTGTTTTTATCAAAGTAATAATACTAAATAAAGCAAAGTAAATAGTTGGAATAATCAATAAGGAGAAGATATTGGTTAAGGGATAATATCATTCACAAACATGTATTTTTCATCTATGATTAGAATTGGTATTTAATCTCTCAATTATCAAAAGTCCTAGGATATCTTGATCGCAAGAGTATCCCGTTTATTTCCTGATTTTATCACAAACAACATTAAAAGATGCTATTGTGAAATCTTCTTAAAAAGCAACCTAAAGTGTAAAATCACAATTAGATTTAACTCCCTAAGAGCAATAAGTTCTATGAAATAAGACTAATCGATGCAAAAAAACGTGTAAAAGCACTAATTCGTTTTAACAAAGGTTATGATTCATATGCGATTAAAAAGATGTATCACTACAAGTATTAACCACAAGTTGCTACTAGAAATCAGGGACAAACAACTTTTACGTATTGAAAACCCTAATATAGCTTTAGAGATGAAAACAAATCCAATTGATTCCGGACTCAACCAAACTAGCATTCAAATCATATGATAATATAAACGATGAATCATAAACGATAAAATTGAGACAAAACTAATTCATAGAATCAAATAATCATGCTTGAAGAAATCAACTTTTTATCCCATAACCAATAATTGTATTTAGCTACTCATATTCATGGAGTTCATCATCAAAATATTCAAAGGAAGACTATGAAACATAAAAGAAAGCAAACCCTAGAAGTAGTTCTCTGCAAAAGCTCCAAGAATAGAATAATACGTCGTATCCAAAAATTGTAGAAGTCTTCCTTTTGTAGTCCTTTTCTCCTTCCAAAACTAGGTTTTGTCTTCAAAGTCCATTAGTTGGAAATTCACCCGGACCACCATGGAGAGAAACCCGTGCAGAAAATATGTCCCAAAAACGCTCGCCGAAAAATTGGGTTTTTTGGCCGGAATCCGGCGCCGGAAAGTAGTCGTCGGGCACCTGAAAAGTCAAACGTCAACGGTCCAACTCTTGAATTCGACTCATACCCCCCTCGCGATTCACTGAAATATTGCGATCGACACTTTAACCTCTGAAATCCGACTACCGGGACTATGCTCACCGGCGTGCCATTTTCACCCCGTTTTCGCACTGTTTTTGCAGCAATGTTGCAGGCCAATGTCACTTCCCTGACTTGTAAATCCAGCTGCATACCATCATACTCCTTGCGACAACCAGCTTCTGCGATTACTTCATTCATCATATCCTACGCTAGAGCTAAAATCACAAGCAAAGCCACAGCATACTCAACACCATTCCTAACCAGTGCCACTGCAACACAGCTCTGAGATATTCCCCTTGCTCAACTCTACTTCTTGCAGTATCATCTCCAGAAACTGTAACAGCTTCATACATAATTTTCAATCCTCACATCTCACTCCCTTGGCAGCAACCACCACCAATTCAGTTCCACCTGCAATATCATCTTGTTGATTCATTACCAACTTCTACAGCTCAGCAGAAGCTCAATTATCAGCTGCAATACTAAATACCAGCACCAACAACTCATTATCACTCACTGTAATGCAGCTCCGCTGCAACAAACCCATTGTACCAGATTCACAGCCATCACCTCCTAGCAGCAACACTGCCCAGCTGCTCTTGAAATTCCATTGTAAGCACACATGGCAGCACCAACATTTCATTTTCTCCTCCTTGCCCTGAACCAGAAACCCTGCATTCTCAGTTCCTTGCAACCATTCTTCCCTGTAGCTTATTGATAAAACTAACCCATAGCAGCAACCGCAAATTACCACCATCTCAGACTACATCGACTTCTTGTCTCTCAATTGCAATGTCACCAGAATCTCACGCCAACAATACCATCTGCAACAAATTCCTTGAAAAGCCAATTGCCTCATTCTTCCAGTTTGATTCTTTGCAATCGAGTGCCATCATATCATTACACCCATTTTCTTTGTAGTTCAAGCATCACTCCTACATTTTTTCTTAAGTTCCAGCTGCACTTCTTTAGCCACCACAGTTCAACCCTGCAAATCTTTGCGCCCACAGCTTCAAGCTCCACTTGCTGCTGCACCAGAAACAGACCACCAGGGCTAGCAACACCTGTTGTCAATCCACAACACCACTCTTCTATGTAACCTCTTGAGCACCAACTATTTAACAACAGCAGTAGCTTCACATATTCACTCCAAGACCACCACAAGCTCATGACCCCCTTCCTTGTTCATCTCCATAACCCTTTCTTCCATCTTCAATTGATTACTCCATCAAATTAGAGATTCATAAACCCTAACTCCTGTAATTCCAATAACAGAGACAAACCCACCTGAGGCTGCACTCTGCTTCACAGAGATCACCACCATATTCATCTTCAAAACTGGATCCAACACCACAACAATCAACCTTCTTCCCTGAGTCTTGAAACCCCTTCAACAGATCGCCATCAACACCAAAAACCCTAATTTCCACAACAGTTCCATCTCTGCTCAAATTTGAACAGAACCCATTCTTGATTCTTGGTAAACTCCTCACCTCAGAATTTGAGCAACAAATGATTGGAGAAATAATCCCTTCTGAATTTTAGGGTAATGTAAGAAATGAAGGTGGATACAGCCACCCAGGTGTAGAAGATAAGGGGTAACCAAAAATGATTTATGCACCCCTTAAATATATGTTGGGCACCATGATGCCGGTCCGTTGCTTCTCTATACTACGCTGTCGTGGCAGTCTCATATTATTGGCTCGGCTCCACTTTGCACCCAGTAAAACTTGCATGTGAATTGACCTCTTTGCCCTTTTACGCTCCAAATGAAAGCTTTTTCCTTCTTTTGCCCCCAAGTGCTTTATTGCACCTAAGAACTCAAAACTAAACATAAGATACATATTTTACAAAATAAATAGCAAAGAAAGTATAAATACTAGATATAAAATTAGGTGTTTTACAACACCTATCAAATTCCCCCACACTTAGACTTTGCTAGTCCTCGATCAAATCAAACAAAACAAAAATACAACAACTCCGTGACGTCAAGGCTACGGTTAATTTTAGCATAACTAACAAGCCTTTAAACCCCTAGGTGTCCCTAGTGGACGAGTTTTAGTTTCGTGAAGGTTTACAAGAGGTCTACCTACAAAACCTATATTTCCAACTCCGTCTATTTGTGACAAATCAATGAACGAATCCAAAATGACTACAGGAGGAGATACCTTGCAAATTCAATTCATATATTAGTAAGTAAACTCTAATTAGATAGTCGAACAAGCCAAAATACTCAGAAACTAACAAACCACAATCACAATGAAAAGACAAAGAAGATGAATATAGATGTAGATGTTGGCGAATGTTCACAAGTGATCGATGTTTCCCATATCTGTCTGAAGGTCACTGCCAAGATGAACCTATTCCTATTGGATTGAGATACTTGGTATGAATTCTACATCAACTCACTAGCATATACAAGGGAACCAGGAGTGACTTTATTCAACCAAAATAATAAAATATTTTTTTTTTTTTTTTTTAGACAACATGATTGGATCAAACTGGATCCAAGCGCATGATTCTTGTCAGCAAGTACATGATAGTTGCCTTGGATCCTGCATTCCACGCTTGTTTAGGCGACGGAGACAGGGACTACGTTTCACACATATTGCTATTCCCAAGTGTCATTTTATTCCGTTTTGGTCTAATTGGTCGGTCTCTTTTTTTTTTCTTTTTCTTTCTTGTTTTTCATTTTTTTTTCTAGTAACTCAATCACTCTATTTCATCCTAGCAGTAATAACACGTCGATGTTCAGTGACCCACCAAAGCACTTAGAGAACAATAGATAAATATGGAAAAATAAAAATAGAATGCGATATGGTGAAATTCCGAGATATGGTAACAACTATCATGGTATTTATGATTATGAGCTATGTTCGTCCCATTTAGTTAATCGGTTCCTCAACTCCTGCATTCAAAATGGTTCCATCCACTAATGGTGTCATCCTAAAGGCACAAGTTTCTAGATTTCGGAGTTCAAAAAGCACAAAAAAAATTCTTGGTTTTTATTGGTTTTTCTGATTTTTTTTTTTTTAAATGCATAAAACACACTAAAACAAACTATACAAACATATAAATGCTCCCCCATACTTAAACTTTACATTGTCCTCAATGTAAAATTGAATCATCCAAAGAAAGTTCAAGGTGGGAAATTCCGCAAATGATATGCAAAAACAAAGAAAATAAAGATAAAAGAAAATGCATAAAAATAAAAAGATAAGGGTAAAGATACAAAACCGGTGGGTTGCCTCCCACTTAGCGCTTGGTTTAAAGTCGTCAGCCCGACGTACTTCTTGTTTGTTATGCCTTAGCCGGCGTCCAACACATTATGGAAATCTGATTGTATGTTACTTGGGGGTTTCCTCGCCTCAAAGATGTTGAAGTGAATGACTTATTCATCAAACTCCATAGTCAAGGTGCCATTGTAAACATCAATCTTCGTTCTAGCGGTACTCAAAAATGGTCTATCCAATAGTAACGGTGTAGACGAGGATGAATTCACATTACCCATGTCTAGAACATAGAAATCCACTGGAAATATTAGTCCTTTTACCTGCACCAAAACATCCTCAACAATCCATTTTGGGTAAATGTTAGATCTATCGGCAAGTTGAATAACTATGTCGGTTTCCTTAAGAGGACCAAGATTTAAAGCATCATAAATAGAAGTAGGCATAACATTAATGGAAGCTCCTAAATCTAGCATAGCTTTTGTAAACCGAGTTTTACCAATTGTGCATGGAATAGTGAAACTACCAGGATCTTTCAATTTAGGTGGGAGTTTCTTTTTAAGATACGCCGAAGCGTTCTCCCCCACACTCATTACTTCATTATCGGTTAGCTTGTGCTTGTTAGTGCACAATTCCGTTACACACTTTTCATAGCGAGGAGATTGCCTAATTACTTCAATGAGTGGAATATTCACTTGGACCTTCTTAAAAACATCACAAATATCCCTATCTTGTTCCACCTTCGCATTAGCTTTAGCGAACCTGCCAGGAAAAGGTAGAGGAGGAACATAAGTAGAAACAAGAGGTTTAGAGTTTGATTTAGTTACCTCGGGAGTTTGGGGAAAATCTGCGTTCTTTTCCTCCAAAATTGGTTCCTTTTGCGCTTCTTCTTCACCCGAATTTGTAACTTCGGGTTGCACAAATTGTGTACCACTTCCCAACTTAATAGCATTGACACCCTCACTTGAGTTAAGAGGTTGGGAAGGGAGTTTCTCACTATTTTGTACATGCAACTGATTAATCTCCTCGGCCATTGAACCTACTTGTGTTTGCAAGTCCTGGACCACACCCTCCGTTCTTTGCATAAAAGATTTCAGCAACTCTTCCATATTTGACCCTTGATTTTCAGGTGGTTGTTGTTGTTGGAATTGTTGTTGTTGCGGTAGACCAACTTGTGATTGCAACTCCTTAATTGCATTATCCGTTTTCTGCTGATTTAAGATCGCTAGTTGTTGATTTTGCTGTACCACGGACATTAGAGCCTCCACCAAAGTAACCATCTTCTCCAATTCTGGATTATGCCCTTGTTTTGGTTGTTTCACTTGTTGTTGAAACTCACTCGGATGGATGGAAACAGAACTTGCACTTGCAACTTGCTCGTAAGTGTTGGAGTAAATACCATTCGGTTGGGTTGAGAATATAGCATTGACATGTTCTACGTTCTCATAAGTTGGGCGTGATGGTTTTACAACCACTACTGCAATTTGTTGCATCATTGCCATCATATTATTCATTTGTTGACGTAATTCAATAATCTCGCCAACTTTATTAACTTCCTTGATAGATGGTTCTGACCCACGAATTGAAAATTGTTGAGAATTTGCTGCCATACTCTCA
Source organism: Papaver bracteatum (assembly GCA_023529315.1). NCBI lineage: Eukaryota > Viridiplantae > Streptophyta > Magnoliopsida > Ranunculales > Papaveraceae > Papaver > Papaver bracteatum. The sequence continues at coordinate 11,431 of JAJJWX010004838.1, forward strand.
ATCAACTCTCGATCTTGTGTCACCGTCTTGTTCATAAGTGCACCACCACTTGTAGCGTCAATAAGATTCCTATCACTCGATTGTAGTCCTTCATAGAAGTATTGGATAATCAGCGCGTCACTGAATTGGTGATGAGGACAGCTTGCCACCAATCTCTTGTATCGTTCCCAACAATCATATAAAGATTCTCCCATATGTTGCTTCATTCCGCAAATCTCCTTGCGAATTTGAGTAGCCTTTGATGCTGGAAAATATCTCTCTAGAAAGAGTTTCTTCATCCCATTCCATGTTGTGACACTTTCAGGAGGCAAATAATATAACCAATCCTTAGCGCTATCCACCAAAGAGAATCGAAAAACTTTCAACATTGCACCATCCGCATTAGTACCCGCTGGAATCACGGCCATGACAATGGTGTGGAAATCCATAAGATGCTTGTTTGGATCTTCATTCACCATTCCATGGAACTTTGGTAACTCTCTAAGCAATCCCGGCTTTATCTCAAAAGTAGAGTTGGTTTGAATGCAACCCTGTTGTGTATCCAGCTTATGAGAATCCAAGTCCTTGAGTGTACGATTTGCAGAGTCACCCATTGCTTCTTCTTGTTTGTATTTCGGTAAAGTACCTGAAACACACTTCTCACAAACAAGTAAGAAACAAGACAAGAAACAAAAAACAGTATGCGAACAGAGCAAAACAGTATGCGAACAGAACTATTAAAAAGAAACAAAAACTAGATAACAAGCCGAATGCCTCCCCGGCAACGGCACCAAAATTTGATTGCTTGTCGTATGCGTCAAAAATAATTCACTTCCTCACTTTACTAATATGAATATAGTATTCGATAAGAAAGAGTTCGTATCCACAGAGAGGCGATTGTTGTTATATAATTTTCAGATTCTTATGTAACCAAATAACCCAAGTTGTGTTTTTGTTTTTATCAAAGTAATAATACTAAATAAAGAAAAGTAAATAGTTGGAATAATCAATAAGGAGAAGATATTGGTTAAGGGATAATATCATTCACAAACATGTATTTTTCATCTATGATTAGAATTGGTATTTAATCTCTCAATTATCAAAAGTCCTAGGATATCTTGATCGCAAGAGTATCCCATTTATTTCCTGATTTTATCACAAACAACATTAAAAGATGCTATTATGAAATATTCTTAAAAAGCAACCTAAAGTGTAAAAGCACAATTAGATTTAACTCCCTAAGAGCAATAAGTTCTATGAAATAAGACTAATCGATGCAAACAAACGTGTAAAAGCACTAATTCGTTTTAACAAAGGTTATGATTCATATGCGATTAAAAAGATGTATCACTACAAGTATTAACCACAAGTTTCTACTAGAAATCAGGGACAAACAACTTTTACGTATTGAAAACCCTAATATAGCTTTAGAGATGAAAACAAATCCAATTGATTCCGGACTCAACCAAACTAGCATTCAAATCATATGATAATATAAACGATGAATCATAAACGATAAAATTGAGACAAAACTAATTCATAGAATCAAATAATCATGCTTGAAGAAATCAACTTTTTATCCCATAACCAATAATTATATTTAGCTACTCATATTCATGGAGTTCATCATCAAAATATTCAAAGGAAGACTATGAAACATAAAAGAAAGCAAACCCTAGAAGTAGTTCTCTGCAAAAGCTCCAAGAATAGAATAATACGTCGTATCCAAAAATTGTAGAAGTCTTCCTTTTGTAGTCCTTTTCTCCTTCCAAAACTAGGTTTTGTCTTCAAAGTCCATTAGTTGGAAATTCACCCGGCCCACCATGGAGAGAAACCCGTGCAGAAAATATGTCCCAAAAACGCTCGCCGGAAAACTGGGTTTTTTGGCCGGAATCCGGCGCCAGAAAGTAGTTGTCGGGCACCTGAAAAGTCAAACGTCAACGGTCCAACTCTTGAATTCGACTCATACTCCCCTCGCGATTCACTAAAATATTGCGATCGACACTTTAACCTCTGAAATCCGACTACCGGGACTATGCTCACCGGCGTGCCATTTTCACCCCGTTTTCGCACTGTTTTTGCAGCAATGTTGCAGGACAATGTCACTTCCCTGACTTGTAAATCCAGCTGCATACCATCATACTCCTTGCGACAACCAGCTTCTGCGATTACTTCATTCATCATATCCTACGCTAGAGCTAAAATCACAAGCAAAGCCACAGCATACTCAACACCATTCCTAACCAGTGCCACTGCAACTCAACTCTACTTCTTGCAGTATCATCTCCAGAAACTGTAACAGCTTCATACATAATTTTCAATCCTCACATCTCACTCCCTTGGAAGCAACCACCACCAATTCAGTTCCACCTGCAATATCATCTTGTTGATTCATTACCAACTTCTACTGACTCAATGAAGCTCAATTATCATTTGCAATACTAAATACCAGCACCAACACTCATTATCACTCATCTGTAATGCAGACTCCGCTGCAACAAACCCATTATACCAGATTCACAGCCATCACCTCCTAGCAGCAACACTGCCCAGCTGCTCTTGAAATTCCATTGTAAGCACACATGGCAGCACCAACATTTCATTTTCTCCTCCTTGCCCTGAACCAGAAACCCTGCATTCTCAGTTCCTTGCAACCATTCTTCCCTGTAGCTTCTTGATAAAACTAACCCATAGCAGCAACCGCAAATTACCACCATCTCAGACTACATCGACTTCTTGTCTCTCAATTGCAATGTCACCAGAATCTCACGCCAACAATACCATCTGCAACAAATTCCTTGAAAAGCCAATTGCCTCATTCTTCCAGTTTGATTCTTTGCAATCGAGTGCCATCATCTCATTACACCCATTTTCTTTGTAGTTCAAGCATCACTCCTGCATTTATTCTTAAGTTCCAATTTGCACTTCTTTAGCCACCACAGTTCAACCCCGCAAATCTTTGCGCCCACACTTCAAGCTCCACTTGCTCGCCGCACTTGAAATAGACCACCAGGGCTAGCACCACCTGCTGTCAATCCACAGCACCACTCTTCTATGTAACCTCTTGAGCACCAACTCTTTAACAAAAGCAGTAGCTTCACAGATTCACTCCAAGACCACCACAAGCTCATGACCCCCTTCCTTGTTCATCTCCATAACCCTTTCTTCCATCTTCAATTGATTACTCCATCAAATTAGAGATTCATAAACCCTAACTCCTGTAATTCCAATAACAGAGACAAACCCACCTGAGGCTACACTCTGCTTCACAGAGATCACCACCATATTCATCTTCAAAACTGGATCCAACACCACAGCAATCAACCTTCTTCCCTGAGTCTTGAAACCCCTTCAACAGATCGCCATCAACACAAAAAACCCAAATTTCCACAACAGTTCCATCTCTGCTCAAATTTGAACAGAACCCATTCTTGATTCTTGGTAAACTCCTCACCTCAGAATTTGAGCAACAAATGATTGGAGAAATAATCCCTTTTGAATTTTAGGGTAATGTAAGAAATGAAGGTGGATACAGCCACCCAGGTGTAGAAGATAAGGGGTAACCAAAAATGATTTATGCACCCCTTAAATATATGTTGGGCACCATGATGCCGATCCGTTGCTTCTCTAGACTACGCTTTCGTGGCAGTCTCATATTATTGGCTCGGCTCCGCTTCGCACCCAGTAAAACTTGCATGTGAATTGACCTCTTTGCCCTTTTACGCTCCAAATGAAAGCTTTTTCCTTATTTTGCCCCCAAGTGCTTTATTGCACCTAAGAACTCAAAACTAAACATAAGATACATATTTTACAAAATAAATAGCAAAGAAAGTATAAATACTAGATATAAAATTAGGTGTTTTACAACACCTATCAGGAGCGTTGGGAAGACGAAAAGATCTGAGGATGATAAGGTAGTAAGAAACACCTATTCCTTTGAAATAACAATATTATTGCCTCTGTTTCTTACCTACATTATTATTCGCAGAATGAAGAGAATATTCCTAAACCTCTTAAGCGTTTTCGTCAAGTTAAAGCTCTTTCAGATGAAGTGGAGATTCTTGAATTTTTACCTGCAAAACCTGTTCCGTCGCAAGATAAATATTCTTCTTCTCCTTGCGTGAATTTCAATACCCATATTAGTTCTTCATCGACTTCTAATAAAGTTATTAATACTAATATTCATATCTCTGATAATCCCAACATTTTAAAAACTGCGATGGATGAGTCTATGATAGTTGGAAATAAATCTGTGACGAATGAAACTGCGGTGAATGAGACTATAGCAAATGACATGACGGACAATGAGGCTGCGGTGAATGAAGTTGTAAATAATAAAACTGTGGTAAACGAAGATGCAGTTAAGGAAGCTACGATGGATGATGTTGCGGTAAATGAAACTGTAACTGCGACCAATCAAATTCCTTCTTCCATTCTTACTATCGCCAAAACTTCTTCCTCTACTTCTCTTCCTTCTTCCCAAGAAATAGCAACAGGGGTTGAAGCTGCTTTTCAAATATTATCTGAAATTTTGGACGATGCTATGAAATCTTCTTCAGATCCTGCGAGACAGGATGTTTATATGATTCTAAGCAAGCATCTTGGGTCTTGCAGTTCTTCATCTTCGTTAACTGCCTTAGAAGATGAGGTTGAAAATTTGAAGAAGAATATTCAAGCAAAAACTTTGGAGTGTGAACTTCTCGATCATAAGCTTCATAACTCTGAATTAGACTGTGAAATTCTTCGCAGCAGAAATGATGATCTAAAAGGTATAACTTTCTTTCCTTTGCTTTTTCCTCTGTAAACCTTTGCTTTTGCCTCTGTAAATCTTTGCTTTTTATATACTCAATTTTCCTTTATTTATTTGTTGATGCATATTTAGATTCAAAACATAACCAATTAATGAAGATATTTGAGTGGGAAACAATCGCTGATGAGGCCCGCATTTGGAAAGAATCTTGGAAGAATCAATTTGATAATTTGAATGGTCTTCATACATATTCGATTGACGAGATAAATAATCTTAAGAATGAGAACAACCAACTAATTCATGAACGAGATCAACTAATTCACGAACGAGATCGTCTAAGTAATAAAGCCACCCAACTTTTATATTCGCTAAACCAGATTAACTTGAGGGTGGAATCTTTATCAGATGAAAACAGAGTTTTATCCCAAGAAAAACGTAGTTTTGTGGATACAACAAAGACTTATTCGCAGCAATTATACAATATTCAAAAGTTGTGTAAGGACCAAGAGCAATCCCTTCGCACACTGAAAGATGAACTTAAAAAGAAAATTGAATCATCTGCTGCTGAACAAGAGAAGCTTATGAAGGGCAGATTAGCTCTAAGTGTAAAAGTCAACAATCTCAAAGATGATTGTACTCGACTAAAGGAAGAAAATGTTTATCTTCGCAATTGTGAAAAAAGTATAAAATATCGTTCAAAAGGTAAAATTGGGGATAATTTTGATGATGCCATGAACCGATGGAAGAGTTGCTTCTTTAATATAATTCACACTTTATCTTCACAAAAGGAAGGTAGTCATTTTGACTGCCTCATCTATTAATTACTTCATTGTATTTTCTCATCTTATTTTTCGCAAAAATTCCCTCTAATATTAAATTTTTCTCTCGCAGAATCTGAGAAGCATCTTCAAGCTTCAATTTCTGATTTATCTATGAGGTTAGCCAAACTTCGCAAAAAGAATACCGCGCTTTCCAACTCTCACAATAGGGAATTGAGAAGATTTGACTATCTTGAATATTTCAAAGATACAGAGATCAAAACTGGGAAAAGAATTGCCTCCATAAAAGCTCATTTAGGCGCTGAGGTTTTCATAAATAATGTTCTACTCTCTCATTATTTACCTCCTATGAAGATCAAACCCTTGGAGATAGATGATAATGAAGTTCCTCATCCCATAGATGAAGATCTGAATTATTCAAGTAATGAAGAAGATTTTTCTGAAGATGAACAAAATCCACCTGAGGACGAAGGAAACCCTCTTAATGAAGCAGAAGAACAAAATCCTCCTCATGAAGAAAAAAATCCTCCTCATGAAGAACAAAATCCTCCTCATGAAATAATCGCTGGTGATGAAGAAACTCAAACTGAAAAAGATGATGCTGGTGAAGATAATAGTGGTGAACAAGAATGATGAAATTAGAGAAGAATTTTCTTAAAATTATCATGTATTCTTGCGAAATATTTCTGGTTCTGCGAATGATTGTAATTTCCGAATCTTTCTTCTTCCTGCTCTTTTCGCGAAACATTGAAGTTCTTTGTAACTCAATCACCTGCTCTGATTTATATATTTTTATTAATTCTGAATCCAATCTTCATAAACTTGATTATCTTCCTTCTTTTTTATTATTTTAATTCTTCTCAAGGAAGATAATGAAATGTTGTTTTATAATCCCCATATTTTCCCCTCATAATCTTCCTTGTGAAGTATTTTATTTGTTACCCTTGTAAGAAATCCCATACTTGCCTCTTGTTATCAATCTGTAATATTATCGCAAATATTTCTGCGAAGAATTTGTTATATTCTTTGCAGATATAACTTTTCTTGTGGTCTTATTTCGCCTTCCTAGTTAAAGGTCTTATTATGCCACTTTTATGCGACAAGATCGCGGGACATTCTTACCTTTATACGTAATAATACATTGATCTTGCCTTATCATTTAATTTTAATTTCTGTGACAATATGATAAATCTAAGCCATCTTGTGAGATTAATCTCCCTTTGCTTTTTAAGACTTATGATATTGCCGTCTTTGCGATTTATATCCTCTTATTATTGATTTCATTTATCTCATTATTTGATCTTATCGCAAAAACCCATTGATCTCATCTTAACATTTATTATTAGGCTTTTTGGCCAGTCATGTGGCAATATGACGGGCCTAAATATTCTTGCAAATATAAAGTCCCATGACATTGCTGTCTCTGTTACGCGACAATATGACGGGCCTAAACATTCTTGCGAATATAAAGTCCCATGACATTGCCGTATTTTTTGATACACAGCTCCCTAATGGAGGGTATCGCCCTTATCTCTCCCCCCGGTTTCCCCTTCAAGGAATATACATCAGCCATACAAGACTAGCACTTTCCCATCCGGTTCTTCCAACAACCAGTTCTTTTCGCAGCCTTGTCCTTTATGCCTTATATGGCTTATAGTTACAAGACTGCACCCTAAGTGGGGTTTTCTTCGGGCCGAACACATCGTAAGCCAAGACTTGCCATGGATGGCCAGGGTAGGTTCATCCATCCCGGGCACCCACATCTCAACCGTGTACCTCGGCGCCTTGATCATACGTTGCATTCCTTAGGAGAAACTCTCGGGCGCCCAACCAGGGTATAACCTTATATAGTTGGGAATCCAAGTTATCTCTCTTGGATGGATTTTCTATAATCCCAATCTCCATGACTAGGTTCCAGCAGCGGTATAGCCTTTCACATAGCCATGCAAAGAGATACCCCCCTTATGAAGCACTTTAAGGACATTGCCTCTTACGGAATAGAATCCGCGAACTAAGGTGTACGCCATAAAAGTTCGTCCCGTTCTTATGTATTTTTAGGCGATTTGCGCCCATCTTATGCATTTGCATTAAAAAATTTAATTATCTCGCAAATTGTTGCGGAAAATAGCTTTTATATTCAGCTAACTTTGTTCTTGCAGAATATTTCTTTTATTCTCTCGCAATTTCTTGCATGTAATCCCTTCATTCTAGTCTTTCAAATCTTTATTGATAATATTTTCTCAGATATTGTCTATCCCATGGTCTGCCCAGTCTTTGACCCATGTCTCTTCCTTCCGGATCCATTAATTTATATGCTCCAGTTCCAACTATTTCTTTGATTATATATGGCCCATCCCATTTTTTCGATAATTTTCCTCCATTTTCTCGCTGATATTCTGGTGTTTCTCGCAGAACTAAATCTCCAACTTGGAATTCCCGCTTCTTTACTCGTTTATTATATTCACGAGCTAATCTGCGATGGTAGTTTTCCATATGTTGTAGTGCTTTTTCTCTCTTCTCTTCTACCTCATCAAGCTTGTCTAGAATCATACCAGCACTAAGATTATTTTCCCAAGCTTCTATTTTTGTTGTAGGAATAACAACTTATGTTGGTAATACTGCCTCAACCCCATATGTTAAACAAAAAGGTGATACCCCAGTTGCTTCTCTTCGTGTTGTATTATAAGCCCAAACTGCATTATGGACTTGTTGACACCACGTTCTATGATGCCCTTCTAACTTATTTTTGAGAATATCTGCAATTGTTTTGTTAGTTGCTTCAGCTTGACCATTGGACTGTGGATATAAAGGAGTTGATTTTCCACATTTTATCTTGAATGCATTAAGTAACATCTCTATATTTTGTCCTTCAAATTGTTTTCCATTATCTGACACCAATTGTGCTGGAATTCCGAATCTGCAAATGATATTTTCAAATATAAATGTGAAAATGTCCTTATCACGAATATGTTGTACCGCTTTAACTTCCTCCCATTTTGTGAAGTAATCTATTGCGACAATTAAGTATCTCTTTTGCCCTGTTCCTGTTACAAATGGTCCCACAATATCTAAACCCCACTTTCCAAATGGCCAAACATTTTTTGAAGATGTCAATGTTTCACCTGGTGCATGTATTCTTTTTGAAAATCGCTGACATTCTTCGCAACTTCTTGATAAATTCTTTGCATCTTCATGCATATATGGCCAATAATAACCTTGCATTTTAGTTCTGTATGCTAAGGATCTGCCCCCGCTGTGATTACCAGCATCCCCACTGTAGGATCAGAATATTGTCACAACAATATTCCTGGGAAATAAACGACTGTTCTGTGATATATCGATAATAAACGAACTACTCTGCGATACATTAGTAATATTCTGCGACACATCCAAAGATGACTTAAACAATGACGTAATGACTGAAAACAACAGAAACACGAAGAAAGTGTGACATGTCTGCGATATATCAATAAAACCTGCGAAAGTTAAAGGCGGTGCTAACTGCGATTTATCGCAAGAACTCAGATCCGAAATTAAAGGGAATCTTAGATGTAAATGAGCTGTCATGAGCTGTAATCCACTATGTAAATACCTATATAAAGGAGATAAATAGTTCCAGAGGGGGGGATGAATTTTTGAGTGTTAGAAAAGTCTTTAGGAGAGAGAAAATCTTTATCAAGTGTTCTATGTTCTTGATTTCTGTAATTCCTTAAGACCAAATTAATAAAAAGTGTCTTTAATCTTCAAATTATGTCATAAATGTTGGTAAATTCTTGAATAGGGTGTAGTGTGGGAATTCCTGCAACTACACCCACTATGCATCATTTTTAATATCTGCTTTCCTTCTTCTTGTGTCAAACATCTGAGGGAAGGCCCATTTAAAGATTTTCGATATAATACCCCATCTCTTAACTCATAATTTGTTGCTCTACTTTTTAATTTATGTGCTTCCAATCTGTTTCTTGGTATCTCCCCCCTTGCTAGATATGCGTGAATTTCCGTACGCCAATCTGCGATAATTCGGCTTGATTCTTCGCCATTATTTGCTACTACCATTGCCTCAACTTCCTCTTCTTCTTCTTTATTAATTGATGGTCCTATGAGTGTTTGTATTTTTATATTTCTCGCAATCGGATCTACCATCATACTTGATATGAACGCAAAAGCATCTGCAAGCCTATTATCTCTTCTTGAAATATGCCTCCATTTGAGTTTTGGTATTTTCGCAGATAATTCTTCTACAAGTTTCTTATATTTTTTCAAAGATATATCATTAGTTGCATATTCCCCTTCAATTTGGCGAATAATCAACTGTGAATCACTGGTAATTCTTGCATTCTCTACCTTCATTTCTATCGCAAATCTTAGGGCATGTACTACAGCCTCATATTCTGTCTCATTATTGGTAGATTTGAATTCCAGTCGAAATGAAAATGCCATTTTTGCACCTTCTGGCGAAATAAAAACGACTCCCACTCCATTAGATGATCCATCCACTAATATCTCCCACCTATTTGGTTCTGTTAAAAGATCTCTAGGATCCCCATATTCTTCTTCTATATCCATCATGTCTTCTACAACTTCATCATCCTCCAAAGGAAATTCTGCGAGAAATTCTGCGACAATTTGAGATTTTGGCGAAGATAAAACTGCATATTGGATCTCAAAATGCCCCATTTGTGCATTCCATCTTTCGACTCTGCCTGATCTTTTTGAATTTTTCATTACTGACTCGATTGGTACTTTTGTTAGTACTTTGATTTTATGCGCTTGGAAATATATGCGAAGTTTAGAGGCTGCATAAACTAATGCCAAAATTAGTTTTTCAATCTTTGAATAATTTTTCTCCGCAGCATTAAATGTTTTGATGATGTAGTAAATAGGTTTTTCAACTCCTGCATCATTTCGCAAAAGTACTGCACTTAAAGCATGTGGAGTTGTCGCAAGATATATCAGCAATTCTTCTCCTGGTTCAGCCTTCTATAATATGGATATATTCATCAAATATTCCTTAATTCCCTGAAAAGCTTTCTCACATTCGTCTGTCCATTTAAATTTTGTTCCCTTCTTTAGTATGTTGAAGAAATGCTTGCATTTATCTGATGACCGCGAAATAAATCTTCCCAGTGAGGCTAAAAGTCCATTCAATTTTTGCACATCTTTTATTGTTGCTGGAGTTGGCATATCTCGAACTGCTTGTAACTTTTCAGGATCAACCTGTATTCCTTATTTTGATACCATATATCCCAAGAATTTCCCAGACGATACTCCAAAAGTACATTTCTCAGGATTTACTTTGATATTAAAAAGCCGCATCTGATCAAAAATTTCCCTTAAGTCCTGCACATGATTTTTAGCTTCTTTTCTTTTTACCAACATATCATCCACATATACCTCTAAAGTTTTATGTATCCATTTTGTGAACACTTTTTCCACCATTCTTTGGTATGTTTCTCCTGCATTTCGTAACCCAAAAGGCATCTTTGTGTAACAATACAATCCTCTAGGAGCAAAGAATGCAGTATGTTCTTGATCTTCTTCCGCAAGTGGGATTTGATTATAGCCCTTGTATCCATCTAACGAAGATATTCGATCATTTCCTGCGGCAGATTCCACCATCTGCGGAATATCTGGCAAGGGAAAACTATCTTTGGGACATGCTTTATTTAAATCAGTAAAATCGATGCAAATTCTTATCCCCTTTTTTTTCTTAGGAACGACTACCATGTTGGCGATCCATTCTGGATATTTCGCTTGCCTAATAATTCCTGCATCAAGCATCTTTTGCAATTCTTCCTCTATCTTGGCATGATAAGTAGTTGCAATCTTTCTTATTCTTTGTTTGATTGGTCTCATATTTTTGTTAATCTCCAATTTATGGCACGCAACAGATGGATCTATCTCAGGCATCTCATCCATATTCCACGCAAAAATATCTCTGTATTCTGAAGGTTTGATTTGCTCTTCTTCCTCCACATCCATCTTAGTTCCAATTTTCAGTATCTTTGGATCTTCTTCACTTCCAACATTTACTTCTTTTGTTGATTCTACATAAAGATAACTAGCTTCATGTTCTCCCATTGGTGTTGGTGCCTTTATTACCTCCGCTGGTTCATTATTTTCTTGTGATACGTCGCCAAATATTCCTTTTCCTTCTTCTGACTTTATCATGTAAATCTTGAATTCTTCTTCTTTCTTTTTTTCTCTCCTAATTTTTCTGCGCTGTTTTCGCAACTGAATTTTATTTTCACGATTCCTTACTTTATTTTGGAAACATAACGCTGCATAATCTGCATCTTTTCTAATTTCTCCAATTCCACTAGGCATAGGGAACTTTAAACACTGATGTAGAGTTGATGATACATCCTTGATTGCATGTATCCAAGGTCTTCCCAACAGCATGTTATAAGGTGATTTCACATCCACCACGCTCAAAGTGAACTGCGTCTCTATTTCCCCCAGCGGAATTCGCACTACAATTTCACCTTTAGGTTTTGTTAGAGATTTTCCAAATCCATGAATATGATATGTTGGACTAAGCATTTCTTCATCTTTATATCCCATTTTCTTGAATGTGTGGTAAAATATTATATCCACAGAACTTCCTGCGTCCAACAGAGTCCTATTCACAGCCCACTCTTCTGTAGATCTTACTGATTTCTCTTTTCTTGTTGGTACAACAGACACTGTGATCACCAATGGAGACGTATGACTTAAATTCTCTTTCGGAATTTCTGCTGCCGTAAATGTGATCTTCTGTTTTTCCCAATCTTTTAACGGTGATGTCTCATCTACCGTCAAGATTTTCTTTCCTTCAAAATATCGCTTGTGTATCCTTCCTCTAATATCTTCATGGAATTTATCTATCATCATTTTTGTTATTACATCACACTCCAATTTCTTTTGATTATCTTTGATTTTAATCATCTTTTCTTCACCAAATTTCTTAATACTCTTCTAATTCTTGAATAATTTATCTCTTTTACTTAACTTTTACTTTGATTTTCAACTCTTCAATCCCTGTTTCTGGGCGCCAAAATGTAGTTGCAGGAATTCCCACACTACACCCTATTCAAGGATTTACCAACATCTATGACATAATTTGAAGATTAAAGACACTTTTTATTAATTTAATCTTAAGGAATTACAGAAATCAAGAACACAGAACACTTGATAAAGATTTTCTCTCTTTTAAAACTTTCCTAACACTCAAAAATTCATTATTCTCTTTGGAACTATTCATCTCCTTTATATAGGTATTTACATAGTGGATTACATCTCATGACAGCTCATTTACAGCTAAGATTCCCTTCAATTTCGGATCTGAGTTCTTGCGATAAATCGCAGTTAGCACCGCCTTTAACTTTCGCAGGTTTTATTGATATATCGCAGACATGTCACACTTTCTTCGTGTTTCTTTCGTTTTCAGTCATTACGTCATTGTTTAAGTCATCTTTGGATGTGTCGCAGAATATTACTGATGTATCGCAGAGTAATTCGTTTATTATCGATATATCGCGAAACAAGTCGTTTATTTCTCGGGGAATATTGTTGTGACAATATTCGATCCTACTGATGGAATAGACTTATTCTTCTCATATATCTTA
>JAJJWX010004840.1:600000-903656 GCA_023529315.1 Papaver bracteatum
TTAACTCACACCCAACTGAAATCCAATTGTTCAATTCATAACTGGCATAGTGGTATCCATGGACGGTCCTGCGAAATTGATTCCCCGAAGTTAACCTTCGAGATGTTTACCCCAATTAAGGCTATATACAGAATAATAAGAGAAACTAGATATTTTTTATGCCATATTCTTAACACAACTAAGCAACTATTTATTTTATTAGATCTTGATTAAAAATATAATATAACAAAAAGATGAAGTCAAAAAAATATATTAAATAAGAGCGAACATATCGACGTAAGACTTCATAAAATAATAAGACTTTTTTGATCACTTTAATTATATTACCACAATTTGTTTACTATATGTAATAAAATACTAACTTAATTATAAAAATGTGTTTTTTGTGATAAACACATAATAAATAAATGTGATTTACTTTGAAAAACATGGAAAAGTGTGATATAAGTTGAGTCCCTTCATTTTAAACCCATTATATATTTTGCTACATCAGTTGTGTCCATTTATTTTAAACCCGTTACTTTGCACTTCGCTGTAAAAGTTGTGTCTCTTCATTTTAAACCCATTATTCGAAAATATTATTGATTCTTGTGAAAGACATGTCTATAATTTGGAAAAAAACACGAAGATGAATTATGTGTCCATGTATTTTAAAGTTATTGTGTCCTTTATTTTAAACACATAGTTTTGCCACATGGCACTTTAAATTCATAGAAAATGCAAAACTAAATGTAGTGTTACCAAGTCAAAAAAAAAAAATGATTCTCCTTTATATGATAACTATTGATTGATTGATTCACTTTATGACATAAATTTAATTTTAACAAAAAAAAAAAGATAAATTCTTGGCATCGACGACCACTGGCGACAGGGTCCCATCATAATCCAGAAAGATCAATACTTTCTTCCCACTAGACTGCCTAATAATCTCATTCAAGATTTCCAATGCACATAGAAGAGGTTTCTCATTGTTGGTCGCCACTACTCTCTGACGAGGAGGAGGCGATGATGACCTCATTGCTGATAGTATATTAGTTTTGTTAATCTCCATCACTAAACTAACAGGAGAAGATGAGAAGTTTGTAGTTGCTGGAGTATATGTTGCAGGTTTAGGCCGATAGAAGATGAGAAATTAGGTTTATAATGTAAGTAAGAAATATTGATGTATATTAAATACAGATAGATGTAAATTAAATAATGGATAGAAATTAACATAATTGTCACAGTAGATAGCTGTGTAGACCCATTTAAAGTTTGCTAATTGAAATATTGTATGGGGAAAGGTGAAAAAAAGTAGGTTTGGGTAATGGGCGAACATTGGAGGGGTAATTACGCATGACAATTTAAAGTTTTTTTTTTTTTTTTTGATGGTTTGGATGTTCAAGGCAAGGTAAAAAAAAAACTAATAGTAAATGTTTCACTGCAAAGATGATTTCCATGCCAATCCTAGCAACATATGCGTAATAGGCCCTCCCATCTTTAACTGCTGCAATAATATTAATTTTAATCGAGTTTCTTGGAGGAGGAGATCATCGAGGAGTGGGAATATTGCTACCAACTTGTACGGAAGCACTTGTTGGAAAAATGATACTAACCAGGGTGAAGAAAAGAATGTTGTATTAGGGTTCAAGGCTCTAATAATAAATTATTTTCGACAATTATTCGACCTTTCCCAGTAAGATTGGCGATTACAAATAGGTCAATGAATATTGCCGTCGGGATACTTGAAGCCCCACTACAAAGTTGGATTCAAAGCTTGTACAACCTTGACTTAACCAAGAACACACTGGTTTTGTTTATGGAGTATTTAATATATGTTGAAGGTGACTCTTCATCTCCAACATGCATATTTTCAGTGCGAATAGACAGCACTTCCAACAATGGTGTTTGTTTTAAATGTCATTAGAAATCGAATCCTGCTGTAGCTCCCTATAACTTAAGGGTTTGTTGAAAATATCCAAAAACACTATGGGTCTCAGCTTAATGAACTTCCTCATTGAAGTGATAAAAGGTATTGAACCAGTAATTACCATCACGAAGAATAACATCAATGCTTGCAGCCATGCTATTAAAAACTAGCTTGTTGCCATCTCTCCATACATCCCACAATAGGAAGGCACCACGACATAACTAGTAATCATTATCATTTGCAAGTAGCCATTCCTGAATGCATGTCTTTATATTGATAGCGTTAGAATCCATAATGCTCAAGAAATTGGATCTCAATATGTTTATCTTTTTCTCGAAGATCCTTTAGCATGTTCGTCAGCTCTAAAATTTCATTCTCTGAACTATCTTTTGTTTTTATTACTCATTCCTCAAATTCTTTCCCTGGAGATACACCAATGTTAGGGTTAAAGTCCTAGAGAAAAACAAAATGAAGACATGACAAACATACCCCTCCGGATTTTTAATATTTAATATAAAAAAAGACCTCTTTATGTGGTGAAGCCTTATTTTGGTGAAGCTTTTGTACATGACAAACATACCCCTCAGGATTATTAATTTTACTCATGAGACTTAGTAAAAAGGGGAAAGGATTGAAAGGACGAATTTGTAAAATACCGAGATAATGGTGCTTGCTTCGAATCCCACGAACCCCAGTTTTAACTTTCATTTCTAACATTTTCTCTTTATTTCTCCATCCAATTAGGTTAGATAAGAACAATGGTATTTTTAGCATCCAAAACATCAATAACGGCAGATCAAAATTACTAGATTTAGCCCAGTTGGCCAGGGGTTGGGCTCCCAACCTGTCTATAGGTTGTGGGTTCAATTCCTGCGCTGATCGTGTCCAAAAATAAAAAAGGCAGATCAAATCAGGGATAAGGGAAGATGGTTTAACATCCATAAGATGGTATAGAAAATCCTAGACTATGAATTTTATAAATTATCAATTCATTGGTGAAGAAGGGGAAAAAATCCCTAGATTATCAAATATCAATTAATTAGTAAACACAAATCTTTAATGCTTCTCAGATTCTGATCTAATCAAAACATGAAGACTAAACTCTCTATTAATGATCATATCTGTGTATTCATATTATTCTAGAAAAAAATAATCAAAAATATGATAAATTGGAGTTCTTGAATGAAGTAAAATGATGTTGTTGGTAATGGTGGTGGGTTTGCTGGCAGTAGACAGATTGATGCTGCCAATAGAGAGGTTGATGTAATTGGTGCTAATGGTTGAATGTGATGATCATCTTATGGTACATAAAGGATAGATTTTTTAACTTTTGTTCCTAAAAGTAACTTAAAATCAAAACATAACTTTGTATTTATTTTTTGTTCATTCTCTTAATTTTATACTTTCTACCTGTTGTTGAACTCAATACCGCACTAGAAATTTTATAATTTAAATTAAGTTAGAAGTTGAATTTCAATCTTCTTCTGAAGTGTGTTGTTTCAAGTATCCTTACTTAACCAAAGAATATTAAAAGTACACCTTATTGATGCATTCACGACGTTTAGCGAAAGAACAAACAAAACTTTGATATATATATTACATTTCGTAGTAGGAGATGAAAAAGTGGCTAATGCCATGAGTATTTTTACATTTATGTAGTGCATGTCTTGATTGCGTTTTCTTTCGTTTGGAAGGTTCTAGACGTTGTACTCTAAGTGATCTTATATATCTGTAATTATAATGAGGATTAGGACTAGCCTCTTACTCCAGAACGATGGTGTCAAAGTCTCAGAGTATATAACCAAAACCCGGTTGAAAATGTACAACATGTGACATGTGGACATAATTGAATGTGCACTATTACTAAATATTACCATATCTACATAGGCTAGCCACGTTTCCATGGATGTACGCAAAATTTTGTTTCATAATTTTCAAATTGGATAAACTACTGGCTTCTACTTAGTATGGTTTTTCCTTCCAAAGAGTGTACAAATTTTCTCTTAATTTATTCGAACTTCCTTTAATTGTTAGGTGCTTTTAGTTTGAGATATATGAATCAAGGTGAACAGAGTGACCATTATCAAAGTTTTACTAAATTAACAATTATAACTTCATAGTTGGTTACTTTGAAATACTTCAGTTGTATTCGCAAATTATGCCTAACATAATTGTCAGGTCATGAGTTATTAAGTAGTTACGAAAATGCCCGAGGGAAAATTTATTTTTTGATGTTTAGTTTCCTTTTTTTTTTTTTTTTTTATTTCCTTGGTTTATTTATTTCGTAACCTTTGCGTCTTTATAGCAATTCAAACCTTGCAAGGCTTAAACTGCCTTCTGCCTTCCTTTTGATTTATAGTGGTAATTTGTGGGCTATGCCTATGCAACCGACACTATTTAACCTGTAGTTCTTGGACCTCTGCATCTTAATTTTCTCATATTTCTTAATTATTTTTGTTTGTTGAGCCAACATGGAATTGATTTAAAGTTGAGAAATCAAATGACTGATTATTAAAGATTTGTAGGTCTCTTTATGCTTCCTTTAGTGGTTTTGTGACATTGAAGTCGGGATGTGCAGATGTGATATCAGTAATATAGAAATGCATTTAAATCTTGCTTTCTGGCCATACCATGGCTCTATAAAAGGATCCCATTCACCTGATAAATCCATTATGTTTTTTCATGCAGGTGCTCGGAGAGGTACGTAAATTTGCTGATGTGGTGGTCATTTAGTTGTTGTAACAGAACATGTATGATGCTTAGTAGTTTCTGTTGCCAGATATTATAAAGTTTGAACATTTACGAAAAATATTGTGTGTAAATAAGCTCTTACAGCGTCTTCAGTAAATTAAAAAATAATAATTGTGCAATGAATTATATCTTGAAAAAGAAATTCAATAAATGATATGTTTTGTGAGTTTTGAAATGAAACATCACTCACATTATGCGTATGACTATACTAGGGTGGATAAAAGCTGCAAAATTAATAGTTAAGTAGAAGAACATATGTTGACTTTGACCGTTGACTAATACACATATAACAAAATAACGGAATGAATGGAAGGGAAGGCGCATCGCTCTTGCGTGCTATACTAGTAGTTATATTACACGTTTTTTGTTTCTCTTAACTTCCTTAAACCGAGGTATGTCCACTTTAAGATTCTTTTTGTATATTCTTTTTAAATTAATATGAATTCTAACTTACTTTCATTCTGTTTTCTATCAAAAAAAAATGCATACTATTTTAAACAGTGTCGGTTCTCTTGGGCTTGTGACATATAAATTAAAACTAAATCGAACCCAAATACAAAACTAATAGAAACTCCTCATCATAATTATTTTTATTTTTGTAAAAAACCAAGCAGAAAATATTTTATCATATGTATCACCGAAATTTAGCTAACAAAATGAATGATGATTTTCTAAATGGCGTATCTGCAGAAAAAAAAAACAAAACGTTTAGATCATTTTTAGTTATAGATAATTTTTCTGATATATTAAAATGAAATGCTCAGGGGGAATATGCATTTTTGTCTTCTTAATTTTGACTATATTTTTATTATTCATTAGATTTTTTCCAATATATTGTTACAAGTTAATTTTTATAGGCACATTAAAATCCTGGCTCCGCTACTGTTCTTGAGATTATTCTCTTCTGACATAAGGTCACTAAAACTAGATCAAAGTATTTGCGGGATCTTAAGAATTGTATTTAGATCCGAAGACAACTTGTGATCGTCCATTGTTAATAGATTTTATTCTGTGCTTGATCGATCGTTAGTGGAATCAAGTTTGTGTGCATGTACAATTGAATATTTGAAGACAAGAAGACTTTTCTTATTGGTTTTACATCTCGTGGTATTTGTGCACACACCTTGGGATCCGACTAGATCTTGTTTATTTTTAATATACTTTTGGTTATCTAGTTGTATAGATCAACATCTCTTTGTATTTCTATTTTGAGATTTATTTAGATTGATTTCGAATCTAGATCTAATTACTTCAGCAATAAGGATCTTGATTGATCTTACCCGACAAAGGAGTTTACTTGTTAAACGGAAGATCCTTTGTCAAGAACTCAACATATCTTTATTCTTAAAGATTGACAGAGTGGTTTCCAAACAGATTTTTTCCTTTACTATTTGGAAGACGATCAAAAGTAGTTGCGTGCTTAAGACTTTACATCGGTAAAACAACTCAAGATAGTGATTTCTATCTTGGGATTCACATGCATTGTCCAGGAGGTTGTAGGCACAAGTATATTGATGGAACTAAGTAACTAGGGGTAGATTACTTTGTCTCAACTATATGAAGTTGGATTTGTTCTTTGTATATCATCTTAATTATAAGAGTATTCAAAACTTGTCTAGGTCTTGGGGTTTTTCTGCATTTGCAGTTTCCTCGTTAATAAAATATTGTTGTGTCATTTACTTTACTTCCGCATCATAATTGTGCACGTTAATCCAAAGCACTTGATAGTGATCCTATAATATATCGGTTTCATACTGCACTTATTATCAAGTGTATACCTTGTAGTTGTATTGTCTCCAATTTGTCCATAGACGATCACTCAAGGTATCAGACTTATAGGTTGATATGAAAAATCATGGTGTACTTGGGTCTCCTCGTCACTTCAGCCATAGATGATGAACACTATTTCTTAGGAAATTTTCAATTGATTAACTATAATCAAAATAGTTCATGAACAATTAATTTTTCTTAACTAAGTTTTTCAAGTATATGAACAGTTATTGCTTGAATCAAATTTTACAAAACAAGTGTTTGTACCGTGTATAAAATAAACTAGAAGCCCGTGAATCAAGCCCAAAAAGCCCGTTAAAGAAGATTCCAAAAGCCCAGACCGGACTTATTGAGGAAGTCTGGAGGATTATTGAGGAAACCAACACTTGGGTTTATTGAGGAAACCCAGAGGACTTATTATGGAAGCCCAGTCTATCTTATTATGGAAGCCCAAATGACTTATTATAGAAGTCATTTTGGGATAGACACACATTTTGGGATAGACACAAATCTTGGGAAGATATACAAGGATATTCCAAGATAGATACAAAATCTATGAAGATATACAAGGATCTGTTAAGATAAACTCAAATCATGTGAAGATATACACGAATCTCTCAATATAGACTTGCATCTTCAAGGATAGACACAAATATTAAAGGATAAGTACAAATCCATGTAGTTATTTTGGATAACTACAAATCTAGGTTTATTATGGAACTAGATCAGGATTTTTTGCCTATAAATAAGAGGCTAAAAATCCAACTTGGGAGGAGGGAATTTCTATTCCTACATGGAATTCTAGGTTAGATAACCAAATTATTGTAATCACACATCAATACAATAACTCCCCTATGGGATTCCTCCGTGGATGTAGGCAACACTTGCCGAACCACGTTAAATTCTTGTGTTTCTTTTATTTTTCTTCAATTTGTTTCATGACCCTAATTTTCATATAACCATCATCAAATAATCGTGTTTTGTGCCTAGAATTTATTTTGGGTACGAACATTGGCGCCGACTAAGGGGATTCGTGAAAATATTTTCGTGTTTTACTGTTGACAAAAGTTTGGAAGAAATCATGCACGAGATTTCATGCAAAAATCAGCGAAGAAGAAAAACAAATTTATTTATTAGGGTTCTATCGTAAGCGTTGCAGAAGAATCAGAATTGTTGCAAAATAAAAGCAGCTATTGCGAAGCTTGAAGCAACCGTGACAAGCTGTTAAAGAAAGCGTTGCAATTCAGATGCGATAGCGTGGCGAAAAATAGTAGCAGAGGTGTTACAGAAACCAGAAAACTGTAACAGTTATAGATGTTGCAGAAAAGCTTCTATCCTATACAGCTATAGAGATCCAGCCTCTGGTACACCTCCAGATCTAGCGAATCATATCCGTCAGATACAGAATATCCAAGCCGTACAATCTATCCAGCGTCCTGTACATCAATGATCCAGTGCTTCTCAAGCGCTGACTAATCAGTACAGTCAGTGTCACGTCACCCACACGCCACCAGAAACTATCCAGGTAGCTGCCATGTCAGCTGACACGTCAGCGTCTAGTCAGCTAACACGTCAGCAATAAGTTTGTCATTATATTACCACGTCAGCAATATTTTTCTGCCATGTCAGCAACTCTATCCCTGTTAGCAGTGACAGTCAGCGATTCTGCACAGTCATCAGTGCCACGTATGCAACGGAAACGCTCGCTTCGTTCAAATCTTGTTTCGTCAATATCTTCTTCGTTTTAAGTCCGAATTGAGTAATATTTGGCTTGTTGGAATCCGCTTTGAATTTCCTACAACATGAAAGCAAAAAATCCAGTGTTTGAGAAATTTTTATGTGAACTTGGGACAGCAACATGATCGAGTTCGAGGTTCGTCGATAGCGACATGATCGAGTTCGAGGTTCGTGATTAGCAACATGATAGAGTTCAAGATGAGGATTGCTTAGACCTTTTAATATTTAGCCTTGCATCACATCGCAAGCACCTAAAGACTCACCTTGCACGTGAGCACATAAGTCTTGTTCTTATCGCAAGCATAAAATCTCGCCTTGCACGCGAGTACAAAGACTTGCACCTTCGCAAGCATTAAATCTCACCTTGCACGCGAGTACAAAGACTTGCACCTTCGCAAGCATAAAGTCTCGTCTTGACCACGAGCCCAATGCCCGATATTGGTCCAAAAACTCGTACTCAACACAAGAAATACATCCAGCCTTCCCGAGCAGCAAGAGCTACAGCCTTGTTACGTTGCGAGCAAAAAGACTTGCCCCAGCCGCAAGCACATACTACATTCTCCTCAAGACTCGACTAGCTATCGAGCATCACAAGTCCACCATGTGGCAAAAAGTCTCTCCTAGCACGTGAGCAATATTATTATTATTATTATTTTTATTTTTATTTTACTTTTACTTTTTATTTTTATTTTTTGTGCAGGTTATCACAGTTGGGGGCGTCTTCGCAATGTCTCAACAAATGCTTGGGGGCGAGTTTCATCATCAATGATCGATGCAGAAGGATAAAACAAACTTCTTAACCCCCAACAAGTTGGAGGTTAAGAGGGGGCGATGTTTGTACCGTGTATAAAATACACTAGAATCCCGTGAATCAAGCCTAAAAAGCCCGTCAAAGAAGATTCCAAAAGCCCAGACCGGACTTATTGAGGAAGTCCGGAGGATTATTGAAGAAACCAACACTTGGGTTTATTGAGAAAACCCAGAGGATTTATTATGGAAGCCCAGTCTAGCTTATTATGGAAGCCCAAATGACTTATTATAGAAGTCATTTTGGGATAAACACAAATCTTGGGAAGATATACAAGGATATTCCAAGATAGATACATGAAGATATACAAGGATATATTAAGATAAACTCAAATCATGTGAAGATATACAAGAATCTCTCAAGATAAACTTGCATCTTCAAGGATATACATAAATATTAAAGGATAAGTACAAATCCATGTGGTTATTTTGGATAACTACAAATCTAGGTTTATTATGGAACTAGATCAGGGTTTTTTGCCTATAAATAAGAGGCTAAAAATCCAACTCGATAGGAGGGAATTTCTATTCCTACATGGAATTCTAGGTTAGCTAACCAAATTATTTTAATCACACATCAATACAATAACTCCCCTATGGGATTCCTCCGTGGATGTAGGAAACACTTGCCGAACCACGTTAAATTCTTGTGTTTCTTTTATTTTTCTTCAATTTGTTTCATAACCCTAATTTTCATATAACCATCATCAAATAATCGTGTTTTGTGCCTAGAATTTATTTTGGGTACGAACAACAATCTTGACACGAAACTTCTTATTTGCAATATCTACTAGAAGTTACAGGACATAGTCTCATATATAAGGAATGGTAATACTTGCGAGTAAATAGAGTAGTTCAGTATTCACATACCTCTTTGTTGATGAAGTTCTAGCTCCAAATATCTTCGTTTGATCTTCAGTATTCAATCTTCGAATTTATTCAGTGATGTATGATATTCTACTATCCTACTCTAATCCTAGTCCGAGACTTGACTCAAGTAGACTAGAAATCAAGATCTAATTTTGTTCATCTAACATTGATAAGAAGCTTGAGATAGAAAAACTTGCGAGTTCGACTGAGAAGTGCTCTAACAATCTCCCTTTTTGTCAATTTCAGTGATAAAACTATCATTACATATGGATTAAAAAAAATGATCTTTCATCTCAAAATCCAGCATGCTTGACTTCCTTGTTTCTTCAACATCTTGAATTCTTCGACCTTTTCTTGAATGGATAATTACTCAAATCAATGGTTGTTATTCCAAAAACATAGTATTGTTATCTTCCCCAAAGTTCAATTGCACCCAAACTTTGAAGCAATACTACAATGATATGTTCTCCCCCTTATTCAATACTTAATTCTTTTGGATAATAGGTAAATCCTATAGATTATAATCCACTCCTCCTTACATTATGCTCTGAAAAGCGATATAATGTAGTAGGATACTACTAAAAAATTCTCATTTTTTTGTCAAAAAATTTGGCAAAGGCAAAAAACATGGATCATAATGAATTAAACAAAAGTGTTATCAAGACTAGAGAACACATACCAACTTTTATTTAGATGATTTCACCAAGTAAACTTAATGTATTCATCAAGGAGATACGTAGGTACAAGCATATCCTATAATTCCATAGTCACAGTCCTCACAAAGATATGACAATTAAGCACAAGTTCACTTTGACCTCTCCCGAATTTGATGTCATTACCAAAAGAACAACATGAGCAAACTTCTCTAATCAGAATAAAAGTATTTTCGTTGGACATTAACAAATTGACTCGTCCTTTACGAACAAAGTAGATTTTTATCCAATATTTCTCTATTCTCGCATGTTACTAACAAAGAAGTTAAAAATAACGATCTTAATTTTAGAAGCACTAAGATACATTATCTTTGTAAGAAAAATAATCATCGATAAATATTATTCTCTAGGCCAGTTACGAACAAAGAGGAAAATTTATGCAATATGACTCAGCATAAGAATTATATCTTCTCTAGCCATTTACAGAGGTAGAGATTAAATTTCTCAAAATTATTCCCTAGACGTTAAACATTCAAGGAGTAAAGCCAATTACCAGAGAACATCTTACGGAGTCTGGTGCAATATATTTGCAAAAGTGTGATCGTGTGAAGATTCCTTTGGATCGTATTCCAAACAGTAAAGGATAAATTGTTCGGTAACAAAACTCACTTTATAATCACAATACCAAAATATATAATATAAGCACAGTTAAGGATCTTCTATTTTTAAGACATGTTACCAGATCCGAAGTTCCTCAGTTACAAGGTCAAACAAGACAATGATTACCGAAATAATCAGTCTTGATTACAAGGTTTATGATAAAATCACAAACTACTTGTTGATCTTAAAAAAAGGTTGTGTTTATTGAAAATAAACAACCTCTTTAATCCCGAAAAATAAAGTCACAGAAAGTTACACCAAGATCAAAACACAAGAACAAAAGTCTTCAAATCTTCAAAGTCTTCAATCTTCGATTTAATTTTCAAAGTAACAACATGCAAAAACAAACTTGATTCCTTATTGATTTGTCGCACATAACAGAATCTATTAACAATAGAAAATCAATAAATCTATCTTACGGATCTAGAAAAACTTAGATCCGTAGAAACATTAAATCCTTGATCTAGTTTGAGTGAGCCTTATATCAGAAGAGAAGGTTCTCAAGAATAAACAAACTAGGTGAAATCAAAGATTCAACAACCGTTAGTCAATCAAATCAATAATCAATAATCGAAAACTAAAATAATAATGCAATCATCTAGTTTCCCACCAACGGTACTAATAGAGCTTCTCAATCCCAAAGAAGTATTTAACCTGAGCGGCCGTAAGAGATTTCGCCTAATTAGGTTACTTTCCTCTCTGAATAGGCGGCTCCACCAGTAACAACACAACTAGGTAGTTTTGCTGACTCTGGGGATTATTTTGCTTTCAATGAAAACTTCAACATTTATAGATCAAGGAAGTTTGGACACCAAGGAATTTTCAAAACAGAAAATATTCTCAAGATATGCAATATATTTCAAAATTCGGTTTCCATATATATATGGTATCTAACTTGTATTTGGTGCATATGTCCATAGGATCGGTTCCCAAAAGCTAAAAACATGTTGCACATGTTCATAGGATCCGTCCCCAATAACAAAACTTGTTGCACATGTTCATAGGATCCGTTCCCCAATAACAAAAATTATTGCACATGTTTATAGGATCCGTTCCCCTTTTGGGTACGGTTGTACCTCTTACAAGGATCGATTACCCTTTTGTGATCGGTTGCACCTCTTACAAGGATCGGTTTTCAATTGCCTAGAGTTGGTCATACCAATTATAACAAATCGATCATACCATCTCAGGTGATTACTTAAGATCGGTTTCACTAATAAAAAGTCACACCAATACAAAAGTCAGGCCTTGTGAATAGTTTTACCAAGAACATAAACAAGTCATGAGCGGTTATACTAATCACACATATTGGTAGTTCAAAAAATATGCAATGAATAACAATACCAATAAGCCTAGCGATTTCCCTTTCGATTCACAAAACAAGTTTATGAATTTACTTCCTTTAAATGAATGTAAAACATTGTTTCCTAGGATGAAATCTTCACCTCATACCCATACATAATCACAATAGCATTCAAACGATTATGTCGATGTCTTATATACGAAGTTCAAAAGATAAGTGTTATACTTCGTAATTCAATAAATTCCTTGACACTTTGATCATCAAAATATAATTTTGCATGTTATGTTTTCAATCAAAAAGATTTGAAAGACACAAGATAGATATGGTTCAAGTCAAGTCATAGTTACTAACCTCAAGCTGAAGGATGATGTCTTTGTTGTCTTCAATCCATATTCAAATATTTGTGAGTAATTGGAGCACAATACTTCTATCATTTCTAGTCTAACCTATCGAAGTTGACTGTAGTTTACAAATTAAGCGACTCGAGTTTTGGAACTAAATATGACAACCAATCTTGACATACCAACGCTTGGTGGGTTCAAACGAGCAGTGCTCTAATAAAAATTTAAATAAATAAACTTTAATCATTGCAAGATGAAAGTATTTGGAATATCTAGTGTAACCACATAAATTGCTACTCCACAAACTAATTTTTATCCTTAAAACAATAAGAATAAAATTTCTACAAGGAGTTAACTAAGTAGTGAATATAAAGGAGTACTTATACTGAAATTTCCAAGGTGTAGTCTTCAATTCCCACGTATGATTCAAGTTCCTCTTCAATGAGAATCAAACTGGATTCAAAAATCTTGATATTATCTTCAATTCTTTTCCAGAAGCTTGTAGATCACCACTTAGTGCTTGAATTTGATTAAGCACTGGATCCATCTTAAGAGGAAACTTATTAAGTTAACAACTTGAGAAAACATTTCAAGGTGTAGAAACACGCTTGTCTTGACTTGAATCACTATAAGAGGATTCAAGATGAATCTTATTAGTTGGAAATTATACAGTGCATACATTGTCTTCCTTACTCGAGTTTAAGCTTGAAAAACAGGACATAGTTGGAGGTACTTACGAGTAAATTTTTGATGGGGGCGTGAGGGACCAACAATGAGTTGCAACTTGTCCTTTCTCTTAACTGTCTCTAACAAATTAAATGTTTAGTTATTTTAAAGAATGGTTTATTCGCAAAACCCATTTAAAATGTAAATCAATTTTATCGTCAATTAATGCCTCCTCTTTTCTTATCGACTAACAAGAGAAATATCAATTCAATCAAATCAGAACTTGTAAGAAAAAAAGATTCATTATCACGGTAACCCCTATTTCTTCCTACTTCCATTTTTTAGTCAAATCAAATTTATAAACAAAACAGTTCTGAGAATAATACAATAGAAACAAAGAACAAAGCTTGAATATCGTTCACAGTATCCCCAACATGAATGAAGAAACCCTAGGATTATAAATAGTGGGACTATCTACCATTGAAATGTGTCGAAACTTGAGTATATCTGTGGAACAACATTTTGTTTTTTTATCCTATAAATCTATCAATCAGAGGTGGAAAACTTAATTTGTATCTATCTTTTTTGGTTATGCGAGATTAATTTCTCACAATCAAGCACAATTAGGGTTTGGAGGGTATGCTGGTTCCAGAGGAGGAAGAACTATTGTATCAGATTTTGTGGATATTAATACCACAAAATCAATCACAATTAGGATTTGACACCTTGTTGTTCAAAATTAGCTGGTTACTTTTAGCAGAGTTTTATTATAATACTACCATTTTTTGAAAAGTTTAAGTTACTGAGATGATTCAAAGAAAACATACGTTTTTTTTCCTGGAATGATCTGATTTACTTAGGATCTGCATTTGTGGAATGATCTGATTACATTATGGGGAAGACATACAATTAATGAAATTAAAAAAAAATAAAGGACAAAATAATTGAAATATGAAAATGCCTTCCCTTAAGATATCCGACCTTGAAATCTGTTGGAGACAGTTAGTAAGAAAGCCAAATGGAAATACCTTATTGGTCCCTAATGCCCCTATCTGCCCCCCCCCCCAATAAAAAATTTACTCGTTACCTACTATGCAAGTATTTCTGATAAGGAATGAGATAAAACTTTCTGCTTTTATAAAGACTTTCTTGCTAGGCAGGTTACAGAACCATGGTGCTTCATAAAAGGTAAAATCGGATTGTATTCATGTTGAGAAAGAAACATAATTTTCCCTTTTGAACCTTACTATAACAGGGTTTGAACACATTCGAACGCGTAAAAAAATGTTTTTGATAAAAACTATTTAAAAGACGATTTTCCGTTAAAAGAAAAAAAATATGAGTATTAATACCTCGTAAGTTTATATATCAACATTATTAAGAGACAAATTTTCTTTGAGCATATGTCCTTTAACTAACTGTGTAGCCTTTCACATGGATCATATTATCGTCTCTTACTTAGAAGTAAGATAGACATGGAGAGTACTACAGAGAGCATGAGGCATGTTAATACCCATATCAAGTCATTACATTTTGGAATTTACTGTTGTGATATGGGGAGGGCATTCCATAATAACCTCTTCAAATTTGAGGGATCCCCTCTTGAATTCACAATATAGATGCTAAAATCATCCCTAGTAGAACGTTTTGGTCCATAACATGTGGATCATCACAAAGATATGAATGATTTTTTGCTCCATAGGAGTTGTCGTTGAACATGCATTTCAACAAATAGGGTATAAGTGTGGAGTAAACACTATGATTAAGGTGTGTAAAGAAGAAGTTTGGTGTGAACAAAGAGGTTTTTTTTTTTTTAACATCTTTTAATAAAAGAAACAACACAGGGGGGAATATTATTAGAAAAATAATCATTCGTCATACAAGAAGATGGTTGGTAGCCTAGCGACAAGCTGGGCACCAACATATTTTTGAATCGCCACACCAAGTCTATAAAAAATAAAATTATTTATTCTAGCATTAACATCATGGCTAGAATGACGGTTCTTCAACCTCTTCAAGAAAGTAATCAAATCTTCACTAAGTTCCCCTAGGGTAGTGAAGTCGCAGACACCAAAACCATATCCGTGAGAAGTGCACTTGTCAAGATATTTGTTACGTTTACGAAGAAAAACATTAGAAATGGCCTGACCTGGAGCGACAATAGGGGAGCAACCTGTGGTAAATGGAGATACTCCGTTAACATCAAAACTAGTATCCTATCCATTCTCCAAATTATAGACCAAGATATCAGCAGGAAGTAGCGCACCACCATTGTCAAATAAGAAACCTAACGTTACTTCTTTTCACGCAACAACACCAACTTTGTAACACATGTCAGCCAAAACATCTATATTGAGATCATGACGAAATTTAAGCCCAACATCTTTGGTACAGTGTAAAGCGTGGTCCCCATATATGTCCAAAGCTCGGTTGCAACTCGGAAAAAGACTGTCCATATCGAATAAAGGGATGCCAGGTCTCTAACAAAACACGGAGCTGAACAGCCTAAGTCCGACCTGTTGATTTTATTTTATTTTGATATTTTTTTAATTTTTATTTGGATTTGGAAAGAAAAACTTAAAACCTATCAAAATGAAAAGAGAAAAGACCTTATCAACAATAAATGAAAGACTTCCAACCAAAAAAAAAACACACCTAGTAGGTATATTATAAAAACCATCCAAATCCAAACTCCATAGTATCAAACTAGATTTTATCCCCAAAAGATTTTCTTATTCGGATTTCTTTATCCCCCAAAGACAATAATACTATTACGCTCTATCCAAATATCCCAGCAAAACAAGTAAGGCTAAGAAGACCAGATGTTTTTATTTTCCTTTAAGTTTGTTTGAATCGTACTAAAAAATCATGTTGCAAAGAATACGTAAACACACACTTAATTTTAACATCCCTCAAAAAGTAATTCCATATCCGTCAAGAGAAGGTAAAATGCACACAAAATAAAATGCTCTACACTTTCCTCCTTGTTAGAGCATTGCTCGGTTGAACCCACCAAGTGTTGGTATGTTAAGTTTGGTTGTCATATTTTAGTGAATCAAAACTCATTTAAAGAGTCGCTTGATTATGTACTAGAGTCAACTTCGTATAGGTTAGATTGAAAGTATTAGGATATGAGACATTACAAGTATTGTGAAGACTTTAAGAAGTGAAGAAGCAAGGATCTAGAACGACAACATCATCCTTCCACTCGAGGTTAGTGATATTTGACTTGAATTGTTTCATTCCCTAACGTATCTTTCAAGTCATGCATATTGAAAACAAAGCTGCGAAGCATGAATACTCTAGTTAAACATAGTATTAAGGAATACAATATGAGGTTTATTGCTTAACCATTAAACTTTGTAGATAAGACATCGACATAATCGTTAGAATGTTATTGTGATTATGTATGGGTATGAGGTGATGATTTCATCCTAGGAAATAATGTTTTACATGTGTTTTAAGGAAGTAAATTCGTGAACTTGTTTTGTGAATCGAAAAGAAAATCGCCAGGCATTATTGGTATTGTTATTCATTGCATATCTTTTGAACTACCAATATGTGTGATTAGTATAACCTCTTATGACTTGTTTGTGTTCTTGGTAAAAATATTCACAAATGCCCGAATTTTGTATTGGTATGACTTTTATTAGTGAAACCGATCTTAAGTAATCACATGAGATGGTATGATCGATTTTGTGTTATTGGTATGATCAACTCTGGGTAAAGGGAAACCGATCCTAGTAAGAGGTGCAACCTATCACAAAGGGGAATCGATCCTTGTATGAGGTGCATCAAGTTTTTAGCAGAAAGGGGAACCGATCCTATGGACATGTGCAACACATACAAGTTAGATACCATATATATATATATATATGTGGGGAACCGATCCTAGTACCTAGTCAACCGAATTTTTGGAAAGCTAGTGTGACTATGCACAATACTCACATGGAGGTAGAACCGAAACTTATTTTGGTAGAACCGTTAAACCCATGATTTGTGATTGAGTGATCTTGATCAATCACATAGTTCTTGAAAGTCAGATGAACCAATTCTAAACTTTTTTGGAAGTATGGCGAATCAGTTTCAAGGTTGTAAGTATGAAAGAGGACTTACAAAGTAAGGATGTCTACATACTTTGAACACATGTAGTAACGCTTATCTTTAATTGTTCAAAGTTATTCCTTAATAGTTAAAGGAAGCAAATCCCTGATCGAAAAATAAATAAGTTAAGAATCTTTTATTTAAGGTTTTTAATTTTATTTTAGGAAAATGAGAATTAGTAATGTGCATTTACTAGTTGGAGATTTTCCGAAGAGATTTTCGGTCAATATTTTGGACAGAGCATTTCCAGGAATTATGGAAACCGAATTTGGAATATATTGCATATCTTTAGAATATTTTTTGTTTTGGAAATTCCTTGGTGTCCCAACTTCCTTGTCTATAAATACTTGAAGTTTACATTTCGAGCAAACTAATCCTTCGTGACAACAAACTTCCTCAGTTGTGTTGTTACTGGTGAAGTCGCCTATTCGGAGAAGAGAGTAACCTAATTAGGAGAAATCTTTTACGGCCTCTCAGTTTAAAGTCTTCTCTGGGATTGAGAATCTCTATTAGTACCGTTGGTGGGAAACTAGATAATTGCGGTTTATCTTTTGTTTTCTATTGATTTGATTGACTAATGGTGGTTGAACTTTGATTTCACCTAGTTTGTTTATGCTTGAGAATCTTCTTTTCTGATATAAGATTCACTCAGACTAGATCGAAGTTTCGACATGGATCTTTAGACTGTTTGTAGATCTAAAGACGTCTTGTGATAATCCACTGTTAACAGACTCCATTATGTGCGTGATTGATCACAAGAGATTCAAGTTATTGTGCGCAGGTGTTTATTGAGATCTAAGAAGATTTGAAGACAAAGAAGACTTTGAAGATTTCTGATTTGATTTCATAATCTTTGGTGTGCACAAGACTTGTTTCGGTAAAAGAGGATCCAACTATAATCGGTTTATCCTTGTGGTAGATTAGATTGATTAGTTGTGTAGATCGGCATCAATACAATTCTTTGTGATCAAAGTATTTATTGCAAAATCTTGACAATTACTGTGGTAATTGATAATAAGATAGATCTAAGAACATGATGAAGGAGTTTATTGAGATAAGCAGAAGAGCCTTTGTCGAACTCACACAACTTGGTTGAAAAGAGTTGATACCGAACAGATTTGTTTCTCCTTTAATGTTTGGAATACGCACCCAAGGAATTGTTCCAAGTACGTGACTTATTACAGGTCGTAGGCGTGGGAATACAATCGGAACTAGGTGAACTATAGGTTTAGTTGCTTGGTCTCAACTATACAAAGTTGGTTTGATTTTGTATAGCGGCTTAATCCTGAGAGTATTCAATTATGGACAAGGTCCTGGGGTTTTTCTTCATTTGCGGCTTCCTCGTTAACAAAATCTTGCTTTGTCATTTACTTTTATTTTTCGCAATTATAATTGTTCTTATTATAATTTAAAGTAAATTACACAAACGTTTATTCCTATTTACTTGATAGCAATCCTATTGTGTTTGGTTAAGTATGAACCTCTTATCAAGTAAACATACTTCGTTGTTGTATTATCTCGATCTCGTATCCATAGACGATCACATGAAGTGTGAACCGATTAGTTGTATTGTCTCGACTCAGTCCATAGCCACTCACTTTCAGAGAAAGAACTTATAGGCGGAAAAGTTTTAGCTTGAGGTATATTTGGGTACCCTCGCCTTTTCACTCCTCAATGTCGTAAAACTTACGATTTACATTACCAAGAACAACGCCTCTAGCATTGAGCATTTTCTTCGTGGGAAGCGAATTATGGCTTGCAGCCTGGAGCCAACAAAGCAAAGCTCACTTTAGGGGGATTGATTTTGACTACCATAAATTGTTGTACTCCAATCTCGTTAGCAGACAGGAAATGGGGGGATATACCTTGAAATTTGAATCAACATCTGAATTCAAGAAACCTGTTTTGAGGCATACAAGGTAATGACAAAATAAGGTCACTATGTGGTAAAATCAATAACCCTTATCCATCATATTTTTATCATGACAATAATACCTTTACTTCATTAGTGTTAATGATAATAATTAGAATTCAATACTAATAATTAGTAGTTAATGATTAGTGATTAATGTCAATTATTGTATAGTCCTAGTTTCAAAAAAGTTTTTTTTTTTTTTTTTTTTGAGAGAGAGAGATAGTTAGGCTAGGGTTTGTTAAAGAGGAAGAATAAGAAACTAGGCTTTTGAGATCTACTTAACTTATAGATAATTAAGGTTACGGAGATAGACTTCTAAACAAGGTATAATGTCCTTTTCTTAAGTTGAATTTGTCAAAAAAAATATGAATTTTTACAATCTAGATCTACTAACCAGATGAATGGTTCGGCTGATAACTTGTCAGTCGAACCTATGTTTTTTGAAAATATAACTAGGTTCGGCTAACAAGTTATCAGTCGAACCTAAGGTGTTCTTCGTATATGAAGAATACCCAGAGGATCTGCAAATAACTTGCCAGCCGAACGTAGTTATATTTTCAAAAAACATAGGTTCGGATGACAAGTTATCAGCCGAACTTCACTCCGTAACTGACGAATTTAGGTTCGGCTGTTTCGAACAAAAAATTGAACATCCGAACTAAGTGTTTTTTTTTTTTTTAATAAAGTGAAGTTCGGCTATCGTTTTCATGTTTAATTATCTGCCGAACTGTTCTTCTGAAACATAAAAAGAAAACGAAGAACAAAGATTTGGGTCCCAATGTACGAATGTGAAGCTAAATCTCTTTGTGCAACGCTTCACACGACTCATTTTATACTTGTGGTTTTAAACAATGATCAAAGATTTATGAATCGTCAATCAACGAAAAATAAAATCAAAATGGTTTGATAATGATGAGATTAGATTAGGAATGAAAATGATTGTTGATTTTGAAAATTATTTTGGCTTTTGAATAGTTTAGGTTTATGTTTTAAATTTGGGTAAAGGATAAGTAATTTAAAATAATTAAGGGCAACTTAGTAATTTAGCCACTGATAGAACACCCTTTATAAACCCACCCTAGGTAGGAAAATGATTTGGTATGCCTCGAAACAGGTTTCAAATTCAAAGTAAGGTGGACAATTGCCTAATTAATGCCCATAAGATTACTTCGATTCTCAGCAAGCTGATTCACTCAAGCCCATTGGAGATGCCGGTCTTGGAGCAGAAACAATTAACTGTAATGTAAATAGTGCACAATCGTCGTTTCTTTGAGGGATTAAATCGCAGAATTGAAAGTAACGGGATGGAGTGATCCTGTTACCAAGTCAATTGTCTCAGCTGCTGTCAAGCGGACAAGCATCAAGTATAATCTTCTTGGAAATAATTATTTACAGGAATGTATACTTCCTGACGAGACTAAAGAAGAGCTGCAACACTACTGGATATCCAATTCAAGAATTCTTAAAGCATTTCTGGTCATCATTTCCTACTACAACACCATACCTTCACAAGGTGAGCGGATTGAAGGATGCCACGACGGATATCTGACTCAAGCTGCAGGGATTAAGGAATCTACTCAATCAGATATTAGGCATCAAGTTTCTCTTCTAGTTCAATCAAATGGTTCAGGCTCTGGGCGCTGCGTTTACTCATTCTGATGATTCACAAAGGAGGTCAATGAGGAGATGAGAGAGCTTAAACGAGCATCTTTTGGCTACATAAAAGAGACTTAATGTTAACTCCGTAGATCCATTCTATATACATAACAAAGAACATCGTCTAAATTTGGTACTTGTTTTGTGCATGCAAGGGGTCTCCTGAGGGCACAGACAATGTGACTTTCTATATTCTGTTCGAGTTTCCTAAAAATAAAAAGACCATGGATTGGTATAGTCCTGCACTGCGTAAAAGTTTTAGATCTCTATATTAGGGAACTTATCATCTTCTTGACTGACACTTCGGCTGGTGGAAACCTTGCATCTTTTCATAGTTGAAGAGAATTGGATATTCTTGTCAAGGCTTCCCCAAACTGACAAT
Organism: Papaver bracteatum; assembly: GCA_023529315.1. NCBI lineage: Eukaryota > Viridiplantae > Streptophyta > Magnoliopsida > Ranunculales > Papaveraceae > Papaver > Papaver bracteatum. Next base: position 621,525 of record JAJJWX010004840.1, read on the forward strand.
GGCCTTTTCAAATACTTGTTCAATGTTTTCAAAGTCCCATCAGTTGATGCATGATCTATGTCTTCACCTTTGTTGTTACAAGTATGTGTCGGAGGAATCTCCTTTTCATCCTCACCATCACTGACCTCAATAACGTCATCCTCGATCTCAATTATACATATGGATGATGTTGTTACACTATCTTGTTTGAGCAAAACCAGATTTTCTTTGCAGCTCCCTCTTGTCTCAGAACCTGGTTGCTGTTTAGCTTCACTCACCAACTCCACCTTGGTATCTGAACATATATTATTCTTCTCAACCTTAAAATCTAAAGAATGGTCAAATTGGTTCTTGGTAGTAGGTGTGTCTGCAAAAGAATAAATCAAGTTTGATATATTAGGACATTCCATTAACGACTGATGCAGCTGTCGCATAAGCAATTAGAAATTGGTAAAGAAGTTGTTCTTACTTTTGAACTAAACAATGGGACACAAAACATGAATTAATTGTAGATTGCAGCTACAGCTATCAACTATAACTATTCATGCTTTTACACAAAACACATATTAAGGAGTAAGATCCTTCCCCTAGAACACCTATTTTTGCGTCCAGGCCTTTCTTATCAGTTACATAGTCAACTATAAAGGAAGTATAAGAATAGTGCCACTATACTCAAGTTACTTGGACAATGAGTGACCCGTTATTCGGATATAAACTACAGCTTTCACAATAATCCCAAGCATCAAATAAAAGACTAGTCCTCTTACGCAGTATGAATTCACTGCTTGTCCTAGATGATGAAGATATGGATACCCCTATTTACACAAGTTAATATAAGATGTAAAATAAACTTAACAAGATCGCAGAATACATATGCAGCGGAAAAATGGACCGCTGTGGATATTTCAGCAAGTTCAATTTCGTAATGGCCGGAATTTAGTTAACTAGTGTAATTCTAATCAGGCAGATGCTACTAAATACAATAAAAATGAACAGGTATTTGAACTAGCTCCAATTATTACCCAAATCATCCTTCCCCTATCCTAGTTAACCTTTGTGTTACCAGTTACTACAAACTTTCAACTGGCTGTTCCCTGTATGATTACTAGTTTACTAAAGACCTAGAATCGAACTGTCTATCAGCTATCTAAGAAAACAATAACTGATAAGACATTCAATAAAACATAATCCATGGTCTACATTTACTTGAGTACAAAGAGAAACAACAGACACAATGAACAAATTATTCCAGAATAAAAAAACGATCAAATGAAAACTAACAGAAAGAAATATTGATACCTGAGACATGTACATCTCTAAACAACATTTCATGGAATGAAGAAAAGTCGGTAGTGGGTAGAGAAGCAGGACTAAGAACCTTTCCACTTTTAGTCAAGTGAGCCACACTAGCAGCATTGACCCTGCCATCCATTTTCCTGCTAATATATTCGTCCATATATTTCTCGCATATATCATCATAACCATATTCCTTCTGTAAGCTTCCCAATCCCATCTCCAGCTCCATAAATCTCTTCTTCCAATTCTCAGTCTCGTCTTCGGCTCTTCTTTTCCCACGCTCCAAAACCATGTTCTCATTCTTAAGCTGAACAAGCATATCCTTTTCATCACTTTCCATCTTCTTAACTAACTCTTCAAAGTAAGCAATTCTATCATGTGACGTCTTCTCTCTTTCGGACATAATCTTTCCTGCATTTGTTAAACCCGTAATTTCCTCTTTCATTCGGCTGCAGGTGGTTTTGTAGTCCTCAAGCTCATGATCAAGAGCAACCTTTGTTGACATTAGGTTCTTCAATTTACCCTCAAAGCTAACACACTCCATTTCCTTCACCTTAAGCTCTGCTGACAAGCCATGGCATTTGGTTTTATAATCTTCCAACTCTCCATGATTCAGCATCTCGCTTGCTTGAATCTCTAATTCTCTACATTTTTTCTTTACAAGCTCAATTTCACCATCTGCTCTTCTTTTCTCACACTCCAAATCCGTATATTTCTTCTTCCAAATCTCCATCTCTTCTTCTGCTCTTTGGTTCACAGTCTTTAAATCTATAATCTCCTTACTGAACTCAACACATTTCTCCCTCAGATCACTTCCCATCTTCTTGATTTCCTCTTCCAGCTTAATGATTCTTTCTTTGTCTTCCTTGTCTCTTTCACTTGCAATTCTCTTGTCCTCCAGACTCTTAATTATCTGCTCTGACAATCGATTACACATTATCTCGTACTCCTTGAGTTCATTTTCAAGACCAGTCTTACTTTCACTCAGCTCCTTCAACTGAGACTCAGTGCCAACACGCTCCATTTCCTTCACCTTAACCAATTTTGACAAACCATGACACTTGGATGTATAATCCTCTAATTCTTTCTTCAGTGTCATAAAATTCATCTTTAGAACTTCAATCTCATCTTCAGCTCTTTTTTCCCGACACTCTAAAACCCTGTTCTCACCCTTGAGCTGAGCACATAGATCGGCTTCATCACTTTTCATCTTCTTAATTACCTCTTCCAAGTAAGAAATTTTTTCATTTGCCGTCTTCTCTCTTTCGGACATGATCTTTCCTTCTTTTGTAAGAGCCATAATTTTCTCTTCCATTCCACTGCATTTGGTTCTGCAGTCCTCAAGCTCATGGTCAAGAGCAACCTTAGTTAACATTAGGTTCTCCATTACACCAGCACACTCCATTTCCTTCTCCTTAATCTCTTTACACAAACCATGGTACTTGAGTTTATATTCTTCCAATTCCAATAATTTTGTCTTTAGAACTTCATTTTCATCTTCTGCAATTTTTCTCCCACACTTCAAATTCTCGATAACCTTACCGAGTTGAACACGCAGCTCTCTCTCATCACTCATCACCTTCTTAACACTTCTTTCAAAGTAAGCACTTCTTTCCAGTGCCGTCTTCTCTCTTGCAAACCCAGCCTTTTGGCTTTCCGTTAATTCCATAATGCACTCTTCCATTCCACTGCATTTGGTCTTGTAGACCATAAGCTCATGACGAAGATCAATACATACAGCTTCCTTCTCTTTAAGCTCTACCCACAAACCATGACACTTGGTTTTACAATCTTCCAATTCAGCTCCATGATTCAGCATCTCCCCTGCTTGAATCTCTAATTCCATACACTTGATCTTTAAAAGGTTAATTTCAACACCTGCTCTTGTTCTCTCAGACTCCAACCCCTCAAGTTCCTGCTTCCAAATCTCTATTGCATCTTCTGCTCTTCGGTTCGCACACTCCGAATCCGTAAATTTCTTCTTCCATACCTCTATCTCACCTTCTACTCTTGTTTTCCCACACTCCGAATCGGCAAATTTCTGCTTCCAAATCTCTATCTCATCTTCTGCTCTTCTGTTGGCATACTCGAAATTAGTAAATTCCTCCTTCCAAACCTCCATCTCATCTTCTGCTCTTTGTTTCCCACCCTCCGAATCAGTAAATTTCTTCTTCCAGATCTCTATTTCATCTTCTGCTTTTCTTTTGGCACACTCCAAATCCATAATCTCCTTATTGAACTCATCACATTTCTCCCTCTGATCACTTCCCATCTTCATAATTTCTTTTTCCAGACTTATAATCCTTTCGTTTTCTTTCTTCTCTCTTTCACTTGCAATTCTCTTCTCCTCCTCTAGACTCTTATTTCTCCGCTCTTTCCACCGATTACACATAATCTGGTACTCCTTGAGTCCATTTCCAACGCCAATCTTACTCTCACTAAGCTCCTTCAACTCACTCTTTACCATCTCACACTCTATTTTCTTCTCCTGAAACTCCACCAACAACCCATCATACTTGATTTTAACATCTTCCAGTAAATGTTTCAAATCAAGTTCATCTATCAGCCTCAACGCTTCCTGATTCTCAAGTTCGTTAACTCGTTTCTCTAACTCAATTTTCTTGTACTTGAGAAGAAAAAAATCTCTCCCTGACTCTGCATACATCCGCTTCCAGTGTTCAACTTCAGCCATGTTATCTTTCCACACAGGTTTTTGAACTAGGGTTTTGTCACAAAATGATTATAGATTTCCAAGTAAAAAAAAAAAAAAACTGTGCAAATCAACTGATAATGGAGAAAAAAGCTTGCCCTGGATTAAAAAAAAAAAATCAAACCTCTGATGAATTCCAAGGATCAAGAGATCGTTTTGTTGAAGAAATCTTGCCCAAATTTTTTGGGTCTATTGATAACTCATGATTTCCAAGATGACAGACAGAGTATAGAGGAAAGCAGAGCAGAGAGACTGTGATTTACAAAACGACAAATGAAAGGAAGTACGAACAGACTGAGCAGAAAAAAAGAGAAAAGAAAGCTTTTCTTCCGTATTTTTTTTTTTTGCCTTTTCCCGCTTTCACCTCTGATTTTGTTGTGTGTCCAAAGAAAGAAACTGATGGGTATCCCCATTTTCGACGCACCGATTAATGACCCAAGTGCGCACCAATTAATAGATCTACTGGCCGTCCTGGGAATATGAAATGTGTAACGAGCCAACTGCGCACGAATTAATGGCCCTATGGAGCTAGTACACAAGAAGGCTAAATCGGATTGGAGTCCTGTATTGTAGAATCAGAGTTGGTAGCAAGTCCAATCACACGGTTAATAAAGGAAACAAAAACACTAAAAAGAACGGGCCCTAGCTCAGCTGGTCATTCCCGTTTTCCGAAGTTTCATGCGTTCCAGGAGGTCTCAGGTTCAAGTCCCCAATGGCGTAATATTGCAGGAATTAACATGGAAGTTAGTGTCAGTTTGCCCCCTTGTGACACAATCTCGCCCCCCCCTCCCGCTTCGGAATTAACATGTAATAGTATGTCGTTGGAGTCTAGCTTGTTAGGCTTCCAACTAGTTTCTTGTAATAATATTTAGTTACTAAACAGACGGCAGAAAAAAACTTTGACCAAAACCAGTCACACACACAAATAGACTCCTGCTGGTTCATTGGGGTGGCATGTCCACCTCACCTAATTTTTATGTTTGGTTAGTTTTGTGAGAATTTTTTTTTCATTTCTTATGCGGTCTCTCTTAAAGGATTAAACAGGAAATCAGAAAATTTTTAAGGATTATGATGAGGTTCCATGCTTTATAACCTGGCTTGATTGTAGTATACTCACATTAATTGGGGTATACCAAATAGGAAAAAATAGGATCATTTTAAAGTAAAAAATGTCACCTCTTAACCAAATATTTTCAAAATGGCAAAATTGCCCTCGTTTAGTTAACATTAAAATTTTGATTAGATTAATTAATTAAGTTTAAATTGATTGAATAGATTAAAACGAACGCGCAATTGGGGGATACCCAATCTAATTGGGGGATATAGCTACAAGACAAAAACGGTGTCCCAATAGCAATTCTGGGTGTCCCCCTATGTAATTATTTTTTTATTTCCTAATCTAGCCCTCACTAATCCTAATTAGTGATTAATTTTAATTAGTAAAAATGTTAAGTATTAGTTATAAGATTAAGTTAGTGTTTTTATTTGTTTTTGGGTGTGTAGAAGGAGGGGAAAAAATTTGGGAGGGAATTTTTTTGATGAAAATTGATGATGATTGTGAAGACAGAATTGCTGCTGCTGAATCTTTAGCTCAACTACAACAAGGATCATATCCTCAATCTTCTGCTAATGACAAAAACTCACAATTGCAAGTTTTTGTGGAACCAACACCCTTGAATTATGATTTTTACGAGCATGAAGAGTTTTTTGAAGAACCTACACAAGAAAGTAAACTTGCCAAGCTTACAAGCATCCCCAACACACGGGTAAAGCTGCTGTGAGGTTGAAATTTTGATTTCTTTTCTTTGAACCAGCCATTTTTTCAGCTGAAAAACCTCTGTACCGGCATAGATGTTGTATGAATACAATGCCAGAACATTCAAAACCTAAGATAGTATTCATAGTTCGACAATGCCGGATTACCACAATATCCCCATTTTGAAACCAAAACCCAGATAGAATTCAAAACAAAAATTATCTTAAGATCGCATGAAAAACATACTGAGTTAAAGGTTTTGGATGCTCGATAGAAATCTATCAATGCCGATACTCAAGTGATTTTTTTTTCAAGTTTCTGGATACTTTACATCATGTGCTGGCAGAGAAATTTAAGCAACATACTATGCTTCTAAGAGTAGTTGATCTTAAGATGCTCGAGAATTAATTTATCGTGGGAAGGTGATCGATTAAAAACAGAAAAATTCAAAACGGATTTTTTTAAATCATAGGAAGTGATGAAGACCATGCCGGAATTGATGAAGACCATATGCTTAGGAAAATGGTGTCGGATGCTCGAGAACTTCCTATCAATGCCGGTAGTCAAGTGAAAAAAAAATCAACTTTCTGGATACTTTTCATCCTGTGCCGGCATAGAAATTTAAGCAACATACTATGCCGGCATAGTTTTTTCGGTTGAATACTATGCCGGCACAGAGCTATTTCAGCTGCAACAATGGTGGATTCAAAGAAAAAAAAATCAAACTTTCAACCTCTTAGCAGCAGTTCCCTCTTCACAATCATCCTCCACTTTCACCAAAAAAAGAAATTGTTGAATCATCGTCGACGAAGAACGGAATGAAGAACGAGGAAGAAGAAGAAGATGGAATTGAAATGGGGGATATAAGAATTTGGTTTTTGGTTTTTGATTTTAAAGTTTTAGGGGAAAGGGTATTTTGGTATTTTCATAATAAAAAGTCACCCCTTATCAGCCACCCCTGGTTGGGGGAAATAATCAGTATCCCCCACTTATATTGAGTATCCCCCAATTGCGCGTTCATTAAAACTTATGAATTTAAGTTATGAAATTTTGTTTTTGATTGAACTTTTGTGGGATGATTTTTAATGATTTTTTTTTTTTAGGATATCTCTTGCAACGAAAATGAAGCACACAACTGAAACACTTCTAAAAATGGGATTGCAAATCTATTATATGAAATCATACTCAAAATCAAAGAAGAAATCAACACTTTGATTTAAAAGAAAGTATGAAAAGTCGGCAAGGTCGACGAATGAAAAACATGCCGACTGTATTCGCCCGGCAAGGTATTTAAATGAAGAACATGACGATTTTTTTTTGACACACAGGAGATGGCTATTGAAAAATATTAGTCGGCAAGGTCTACAAAAAAAAAAACGCCAGCTGTTGAAAATACCCTGCCGGCTGTATTTGGCCGACAAAGTCTTCAGAAAATACCCTGCCGGCTGTTGAAAAAATTTACACAGGAGATGGCTATTAGAAAATACCACGTCGGATGTTGAAAATACCCTGCCGGCTATATATGGCCGGCAAGGTCTTCAAAAAATACCCTGCCGGCTGTTGAAAAAATTTACAGTCGCCGCCATGGCTGTTATGAAAAGTCAACAAGATATGCATGTTACGACCTTGCCGACCAAAAACACGGAAATCATAATTTTCGATTTCTAACCTAATATAACAATCAAATCACACAACACAATGATGGGTTTGAGTTTAAACATCATTTATAGTCTTCTTTTCGCTTCGCTGGTAGAGTCAATAATTTTTTTGGAAAATCAAAGTTCAAGATTTTTATATGGCTTTGGTTGATGGAGGAAGAAGAAGAAGAAGAAATTAAGAGTTGTTTAGTTTTTTAATTTTAGAGTTAATGAAATTAAGAAATGGGTTTAGTTTAAGATTTAATTAGTTCAAAGAAATTAAAGTAAAATCACTTTTTAATAATGACACACCATGTCCCCTTGAAATTGGGTATACCCCAATCAAGCACAAGGACTGTCATCGGGTTGAATCAATCTCGTTGTCCGCAAATTGGTAATATGTCCTCGTAAAATACCATGTTCCGTTAGACCTAACCAGTAACATGCTTGATTATGCTCTTGTAATTTATTTATTTTTTACCATGGGATTATTATCCTCTAAGAGATTCAAGTATATGATAGTTATGCAAAGACAGAGAAATAATAGCTACTAAAGCACTGGTCTTTCGATCACAATGTTCCTCGATAACTGTAGAAGACTTGGGAGGACATAGAACTTTCTTTCACCATCTTAGTAAAAGGTGTAAGTGTTCCGGAAATAATTACGCACAACACAGATATCATATCGCCAAGCTATCCTAAGAAGAGGATGTATGGCAGTTATGTTGAGCAAGTCAAACTAAACGAATCCTTATACCCATTAAAAAAAGAATTTCACAACATATTGATGAGCAATATTACGAGTAGAAGAAGGATTAACTCAACCAATTGAACAAGTGTGAGGATGTGGTGTGACTGACAACTCAAAATTCTTGATTGATACGTGTCGCAAGTGCACAAATTAATTCACTTATCTTCTACTTTACTGATGAATAATATAACAATAAATAAAATTGGTTCCATAAAGAACAAGGAATTTTAGTTGTCAAAACTGTCACAAAGAAGGGTTTGTTTTATATTTTAATAAAGTTAAAGAAATATTAAAGCAATTAAAAATGATTAATATTGCAAGAAATAAAGAGAAATATGATTAGGAAATCCTTTTGCGTTACTAAAAAGTCATGAAAGTATATTTTAATCATAGATTATTCCCAACCTTAAAATAGCATCAAATGCAGTGTTATCCCCAAAATTCCTTAAGGCACTGGGTACCGAAGCGCTCGAATACCAGATTTTGTTCGTCTAAACCACCTTGAAGTAACGTATTCTAAGTGTAATTTGGTCGAATGCTTTATATTTTGTGAATTTAGGTTTATCATAGTAGTTAAACTCTTAGTGCAAGGTTTACTTTCTAGTGTTGTTTGTTCCACAAAATCCCTCCAAGGTTTCGCAATTTCTACTTGTATAAAGAATTATTCAACAATTACGGATGTCTTAATTCTCTGCTAGCATTAGGTTAAATAATAAACTAGTTTAGTTTCACGCCTAAATATTTTATCAATCAATCATAATATTAATTATAGAAGAAACAACAATAATCATTTGAACAAGTAAAAAAGATGTATATGCTAAACCAAATCACGTATTAGAATTTGGAATTCATGCATAATCACTAAGAAGTTTAGCTACTTATGGGATTAGCAAAACTCTTGAGATGCATATGATAAAATGGGAAGAAAAAAAAGTTACAATGATGGAAATAACTCCAAAACCCTAACTTTTCTACCTTTTATTTTTCTCTCCAAAAGATTAATTAAAGATTCTATTGAAGTTGTTGAAATATCTCTTAAACATGTATCCAAATTATAGAAGCGACCATGCTCTATTCCCAATCAAATGGTTGCAAAAATTAACCAAACTCCAAAACATATCACGTCTAAATATTGATGTGAATAGAAGTCGTTCAAAATAGCCAAATGGGCTCGTCAAAGCCTACAATAGATCAGCCTAACTCGTCATTCAACTGTCAGTTCGTGGAACTGACAGTGTAATCTTCACTTTTGATTTCCCGTGGACATACACGCTTCCGTCACTTCTTTTTTTCCTGAATTCGGTAGTTTCTCTCGGTCAGATTCTCGGACACTAACATCTCGATGAGTTTTAAAAGTTTCTGGATTTTTGAACTCCATATATTCTTAAAACAATTGTGCACAACACAAATATCATATTTCCAAGCTATCTTAAGAAAAGGATATGTGGCAGTTATGTTGATCACGTCAAACCAAACGAAACCTTATACCATGAAGAAAGAAAGAAATCACAACACAATGATGAGTAATATTATGGGTAGAAGAAGGATTAACTCAACCAATTGAACAAGTGTGAGGATGTGGTGTAACTGGCAACACAAAATTCTTGATCACCTGCACAACAACATAATTGTCCACACCATTACTATCCATAATCATATCACAAGTTTTTCCTTCAATATCACATTTATATCTGAATATACTATGTCTCTGTGAATAACAAGGTTGAGTAAGAAATATCATACGACCCATTCCAACGATATGTTCATCATGTGCTTCATGACACTCATTATATTCTTGTGTTAGAGCATCGCTCGGTTGAACTCACAAATTTAGATATCTCAAACTTGTTTTCAATACTAGTTGCACAAGACTATATTATCTTGATTCCTAGTTGTTTGTAGGTGAAAACAGTTTATGATGATTTCGGTAATTGCGGGTGTGTAGGTGAGAAGCAATTTAAACCCTAAACAATATACTGCAAGGGAGTACTTTAGATTCGACAAATCAATCTGTACAAGTCTGGCCTAAACCAGGAAATGGCCGTTCCAGACTTGTTTCGGTCACAAAGTGGAAGAGAATGTGTTGGTTTTGAGGAGGGAAGCAAGGAAAGTGGTGAGACCAGAATAGTTGATTCTGGAAGAGCAGTTGGGTTACTACGACTTCTTATCATAAAAGTGAGAGAGCTAACAAGGTGATCTAGCAAGTACGTATTTCTGAGTGTTGTATCTCCCATATGAACTTGTTGTTCAATGGAAATAGGTAAGACCTATTTATACAAGTCGGAGTAAAAACGTACCTTGGTCTCATTAAGGAGTTGGGAAGTAAATGGGAGGAGGTGGTAACCGTATGCATGGAATTGATGTTCCATAAAGTGGTTAACGCATGAAACTGCTAACGTTATGGAATTGATGTCCCATAAAATTGTTAACGCATGTGCTTTATGTCCCATGAACGTTTCACACATAACTTCCCGTGTTTACTAACCGCCTCACCCTTATGACACTTCCTTATGACGGGCGTAGTGTACGTCGCACTCTGTAAACCGCCAAACCAATAACCAAAGAGGATCCCCCAGTTTGTGTTGATTTCCCGAATGTTTTTAGAAAACATGTAGGATGTTGTTGTGGCTTGGAAAGTCAAGCTCGGGAAACTTGCTAGCCTGGTGACCTTCGACGGTCGAGATTTTGCATCTTGAGAGGAGGGGCAACCATTGATCGTTGCACGCCTTCATTTTGATAGCCGCGTAGTGTGGGCCAACGTGGTGGTGCGGCTAGGTTGGCATACCGTTGGCATGGTTTGGCGTGGCCAAACTTAGGTTTTCGGGCCAAAGGTTACCATGTGTCGTCTGGTAACCTTGGATGGCTAGGATTTGCTCCTGGGATTGAAGGGAAACCGTTGATTGTTGCACACCTTTGTTTTGGTGGCCGCGTAGGGAAGGCCAACAGGTGGCATGGCTAGGTTGGCATGCCGTTGGCATGGCATGGTTTGGCGTGACCAAACTTAGGTTTTCGGGTCAAAGGTTACCATGTGTCATCTGGTAACCTTGGATGGCTAGGATTTGCTCCTGAGATTTAAGGGCAACCGTTGATTGTTGCATGCCTTCGTTTTGGTGGCCGCGTAGGGAAGGCCAACAGGGTGGCGCGGCTAGGGTATGGTTAGGCTTGGAATGTGGGGCCATGGGTTCGCCTTGGGCATGGCTAGGTGCGATTTTGGCTTGGCATGTGGGGCCAAGGGTTTTCCATGGGCGTATGGAGTGGCTAGGGCCAAGGCAAGGGCGTTTGTCTTGCAAGATGTGACTAGCATGGCTAGGGCCAAGGCAAAGTGCGTTTGGCATGGCGCGACTAGCTTGGCTAGGTTTGGTTTGGTTTGGTTTGGCTTGGCATGTGGGGCCAAGGGTTTTCCACGGGCGCATGGCGTGGCTAGGGCGTTTGTCTTCACATGGTGTGATTAGCATAGCTAGGGCCAAGGCAGAGTGCATTTGGCATGGCGCGGCTAGCTTGGGATAGGTGCGGTTTTGGATTGGCATGCGGGGCCAAGGGTTTTCCATAGGCGAATGGCGTGGCTAGCTTGGGATAGGTGTAGTTTTGGCTTGGCATGTGGGGTCAAGGGTTTTCCATAGGCGCATGGTGGGACTAGCTTGGGCTAGGTGCGTTTTTGGCTTGGCATGTGGGGCCAAGGGTTTTCCATAGGTGCATGGTGTGACTAGCTTGGGCTAGGTGCGGTTTTAGCTTGGCATGTGGGGCCAAGAGTTTTCTATAGGCCCATGGTGTGACTAGCTTGGGCTAGGTGCGTGACCAAGCTAGGGTTTTTGGGAAAAGGTCGTTTGGTAACCTTACACGTCCAGAATTATCTCCTGGGATTGAAGGGCAACCGTTGATTATTGCACACCTTCGTTTTGATAGCCGTGTAGTGAAGGCCAGTATGGTGGAGCGACATGGGTCCATGGAGAGGTGCGTTTGTCATGGCGTGGTAGGTGTGGATGGCATGATTTGCCATTGGCACGGAGGTGCGGATAGCATGGTAGGCATGCTTTGGCGCGGTTGGTGTGGCTGGCATGATTTTCCATTGGCACAGAGGTGCGGCTAGCATGGTTGGCATGCTTTGGCGCGGTTGGTGTGGCTGGCATGATTTGCCATTGGCACAGAGGTGCGGCTAGCATGGTTGGCATGCTTTGGCCCGGTTGGTGTGGATGACATGATTTGCCATTGGCACCGAGGTGCGGCTAGCATGGTTGGCATGCTTTGGCGCGATCGGTATGGCTGGCATGATTTTCCATTGGCACATAGGTGAGGCTAGCATGGTTGGCATGCTTTGGCGCGGTCGGTGTGGCTGACATGATTTTCTATTGGCACAGAGGTGCGGCTAGCATGGTTGGCATGCTTTAGCGTGGTGGGTGTGGCTGGAATGATTTTCCATTGGCACAGAGGTGCGGCTAGCATGGTCGGCATGCTTTGTAGCGGTCGGTGTGGCTGGCATGATTTTCCATTGGCACAGAGGTGCGGCTAGCATGGTTAGCATGCTTTAGCGTGGTCGGTGTGGCTGTCATGATTTTCCATTGGCACATAGGTGAGGCTAGCATGGTTGGCATGCTTTGGCGCGGTCGGTGTGGCTGGAATGATTTGCCATTGGCACAGAGGTGCGTCTAGCATGGTTGGCATGCTTTGGCGCGGTCAGTGTGGCTGGCATGATTTGCTATTGGCACAGAGGTGCGACTAGCATGGTTGGCATGCTTTGGCACGGTTGGTGTGGCTGCCATGATTTTCCATTGGCACACGTGGGAATTAGGGTTTGGCTTGTCGTAACCCTAATTTGATAAAGATACCCCGGTAATTATTTAGAGATACATTAAAGGTTTAGTAAATGTGCTTAGTAAATGCTTGTTACTTTAAATGTTGTGACATCACTATCTTCTAGGGTTTAGTATTTTACGATTTTAACCCTAAGTTAAAAACCACCATCAACACTAGTATACTAAAGTTAAGTCTCCGAATCCGAGCATAATATCATGAGTATCACATATCACATAATGCCCTCGAAGATTGAAGATTAAAGGACAAAATAGGACATTTGCGAGAACTTCATCAACAAAGATATGTGAGTGCTAACTTATCCCATTTACTCAATGTTTATAGCATTCTATCTTATGAGATTATGACGTATGATTTTAATAGATTTCATACTGCAAAGAATAAATTTCGAGTTCAAACTTATCTTGATTTAATCTCAAAATATGGTTCAATCAATGGTTGTTCACAGATCTTTAACTATCTTAGTCAAGAGCAATTTACTGTTCACAAACTATTTTTGTTTAAATTGATCTTTGAAATATTAGCCAAGTAAAATAGTTATCGAACTATTATGTGTATGCATACTTATAGCTTTTGGGTATGTTTCTGAACATATACTACGAGAGACAAAAGTACAATAACTTATGTATGCATGTCTTTTTAGACATTATATAAAGGGTTAATACACGAGATATTCTGTACACTAATTGCTAAGTAGTTATTGTACTTTCAAACACTAATTATTGAGGCATTCTTATACTTTTACCAAATTTCTCGTAAACACTTCTATCAAACCTTTATTCACAAAATCTTACTGTCCTTGTTGATTATTGTTTATTCTTGAGTGTTTTTTAGCACCATTATTGCTTGAACGTGCATGAATTTACTTGGTCATGGTGAACTCTCTATTGTGCATGGTTTTGTAACCAACCAGTCCATGAGTGCATATCTTTCTTTGTGATTCAAGGTAAACTTCTAACATGTTTACATGATTCTCAACTTGGAATTTCATTTAAATTAGAGAAATTTTTTAGCTTGAATTTTAAGCAACCTTAACTTGAATCAAAATCTATCATAAGCCACGTGATAATCCATATAAAGAGGACTCTTTTGACTGGAATGCTCAATCTCTGGTACTCTAGCGTCCTAGTTATTAAGCTAGAGTCGTCCTCTAGTATCTATGTTTCTTCAAGAAACGACTTTGATTACTTCAATTATAGGTTCGCGAAGTCTTGTATGATTATCTTTTACTTGATGGTTCTTGAATCCACATCTTGTTCTTATTGATTATGTAGTTTTCGAACTACATATCAGGAACAAAGTAGATACAAATTACAAGGTACTCTTGTCTCAGACTTTTTAATTTCACAAGATAGATATCTAAACTCTTGTTGTATTTGTTCATATTATTCTTATAAGGTAGAATCAATTAGGTATCTCTATAAGTTTTGAAGAGATTAAATCCTAATTATTGAGGTTTGCTAGACATCTTTTTTTTATTTTGAAGATCCATTTATAGCAAACAACTTTATATTTATCTTGATTGGAACATATCTAAAGAAAATCAAATAAAAATAAGTATCATGTTAGAGGCAAGATAACATTAGTCTTCACGAAGTATTGTGAATTATCTTTTAAAGAGAACTGGTGTTTTGCTAGAAAATTTACAAGAGCAACTTCTAAAGAAAATTAAGATCATGCTAGGAATTTTACGGTGCTTGAATATTATCGTAGCAAGGAAATTTGGTGAGTATACTTTACCTCTGTTAAATCTAGTCTGAAGTCTAATAGCATGCAATAAGTGAACATCTTAAATCAGTGTGCGTTCAATATGGACTAGATCCCGGGGATTTTTTAAAAGATTGTAGTTTTCTCGTGTCTTGTGTTATTTATCTTTCGCGTTATCTTTATAACTGAAATGTTACAAGTAGTTTGTTAATCAACCTAAGTAGTTTTCTATCTCAAATTGTCTAGATCCTACAAACTTGTTCTTGTTGAATTTATATCTTGAAATATAGATTATATGGCTCGTTCTTTTTGGAATCGGATCTTTTACATTTTGGGTACAATAATCCTTGTGATCTATACATATTGATTGTACAAGGATTTGTCTATATAGGTTCACGAATGAAAATATTTGCAGTGTACTAGGCACCCCCTCCTTTTCAATTGGTATCAAAGAAGGAAAACACTATGAATACCTAATAATTTTGTGTTTGTAGCGGTCAAACCTATAAACATGAATTTGAACTTGTGTCAACCAAGTTAAATTTACGTACCAACGGGATTTGATGGCACTAATGACGTACTTATGATGAAAAATTCATATGTGTTTCTTATTACAAGCCAGTGATTTCAATATATGGGTGAAGATCATCAAGGGTTGCAATCATCCAACAGTTATTATTGATGGTAAAACCATGTTTAAGGAAAATGACGAATATGACATTGCTGAGAGTAGCACAGCAAATCAAAATTTTGATGGGCTTAATGCAGTTATTCATGTTATAATCCTAGATCTCCAACACCATGTGACTACATATAAAACTTCGAAAGAATCTTGGGATACCATAGAAACCGTGTTCGAAGGGTATACCGAAAAAAACACAAGGCTTCAAAACCTAACATATGACTGGGAAAACCTTCGCATGTATGATGATGACACCTTTGATGAATTTAACCAAAAACTTCCTTTGATAGTTAATTTCTCGCATTCGTTAGGAACAACTATTCCAGAGAACGATATTGTGTGAAAACTTCTCAGGTCTCTACCATCAAGATACGAGTCTAAAAAATATGCCATCATGGATGCAAATGATCTTTCAAAACTAATAAGGATCAATCTAGCTGGTAAGTAATTTTATTTTATTTTGGTATTGATCAGCAATCTGAAAAGGAGATAAGTATTTCTCTTACATCCGTGAACAATACTAGTTCCTCTAAGAGTAAATCTAGCACGTAAGATACTAAGGATGATAATTCACGACAAATTAGAAAAATCTTGAGAAAAAATAAAAAAATATTTTCTAAAGATACATCATCTCCTTATCATAAGTCACGTACTTGTGATATTTATGATGTTGAATGCTTGAACTCTCTTGGTTTCAAGCATTTATCATTTGTCTTCCCTAGAAGAGACTACAGGAAAACAACCACTACAATTTTTTTTGATATGCCTGATGATCATTATCAAGAGTGTACGACATACAATGTTGCTGGAAAATCTTATCAGGTTAAAGATTTTATCTCTGAAAAAGGAGTGTTACATGAAGATCTGGTTGTTAATAAACTTTTCAAAAATGTCATCAGAAACTTTTAGAAACTGAAAGCTCTTTATTCAATAAGAAAATTCAATATGATAGACTTCGTCTCAATTAGTTTTCATAGTAATAATTTTCCTCCTATTGTCCACGGCCCAAAAACTATGCTTTTTCACAATGTCATGCTTCCATATATGTTTTCCAAGACTAAGTCGAATTTTTCTTCTTTATAGCATATAACACTGACGCAACTGGGAAATATCTTTAGTTCCTTTTCCCATAGATGATTAGAGTTTTTACACAATCTCCTAGTTGTTTTTGAAATAAGAACTTGATTGAAGCAACATAGATCTCTCAAACCCATTCCACCAAGAGATTTATTTCCATAGACCTTTATCCATGATGTTACCATGTCGATTTCCTTGAAATATCATGTAACTTAGATATACCCATTTGGGTTGACCATTATTAACCTACATGTATGGTTCATAAAATTTACATTCCATCTTGTAAGATTTGTCTTCATACCATCTACTAGATTTGAGAAATAAGTAGTCCTTCTTCTTAGGGGTATACCAAGATATTTTCATCCAAATTCATCATTTTCATCTTTAATCTTTTCAGCAATCATCTATGATGTCTTGAATGTAAGTATTTAGTGGAGAGTGCAACAGATTTTTAGAGATTGATCTGTTGACCCGATGTTTCAATAAATTACAAATGACTTGAAGAATATTATTAACATTGTGGATATATTATTTTGCAAAGAGAAAGCAGTCATCATTGAATAACAAATGCGTTACTTAAGGTGCATCTTTTCAATCTAGATACCTGAAATTTCTAAGAATTATTCGTCTTGTGTTGGAGATTTTGTGAAGATCTCTGTAGTGAGAATAAAGAGGTATGATGAGATCAGATAACATTGTTATATATTTCTTGTTGGTTTAGATGGTTTGCAAGGTGATCCATTCAGCAAAACTTGAACTTCATAAGTACTTATGCTTTCTTGTATGAGACTAAACTATTTGACATTAAAACCAAATATGTTCATGATATTGTCTAAAACATACCATTCGGCACGACCGAATTCCTTTGACATATCAAGCTTCATATCCATACATCCTTTCTTTATTTTCTTCCTCTCCATGCAATGAATTAGTTCATGAGCTAGAGTAATGTAATCGGAAAATTTTCTCCCAAGAACATATGTTGATTGCATTGAGGATGTCATTATGTTTAGAAATGACTTTCATATTGAGGTCATAATTTTAGGTTTTAGCTAATATGTGGATTTACATTGAGCTATTGGCCTATAATCCCCTAGAACTTGTGACAAGTGATTTTTTGGAATCAGACATAGGTTTTTTTTGTTCATTTTCTTCAATATTCTTCTTGAGTCAAAAAAGATTTGTACCATTTTCATGACATATTATTTGATAGTAGACCGGTGAGTTTTGAAAAAAAAAATCGGTGGGAAGCCATCCAGGCCCGACGCCTTCCATGGTTGAATGCTTTTCAAAGTTGTATATATTTCTGCTTCAAATGGGATTATGGTTAGTGCATCATTATCATCATCACTGATACAATTTGCTATCAGGTTTAAAATTTTATCATTTTCTCGGGGATGAGAAGTACTAATGATTTCCTTGACGTGGAAATTCAAAATATTTTCTAAAATTGTTTTATCATTACACCAGCTTCCATCCTTCCTCTTAAGAGACTCAATTGGATTACATGACCTTTTTATGTTAGCCTACACATGAAGATGTTTTGTGTTCTTATCAGCTTCGATGAAGAATATATCTCCATATTTCTGCCTTTACAATTCATCATCCCTCACATGTCATTCATTCAATAAATAATTTGATGTTGGTGAGTTTCAAACTCAAGTCACTGGTATTATCACCCAATGACTTTACTATTATACTACTGTGACACCGAAGAAACTCATTTACAATAGGACTCGAATAATGCATGCTCTAGTGCACAAGAAAACAACCCACTCCTGAAAAAGTGGGAGTACAACAACCACACCCAAAATTTTATTAGGCAATTTGTATGGACTAACTCCAATATAATTTCGAGAGAATCAACTAGACAGTCAGACTCAATCAAGGAAATATATCCAAGAGTTATATCTTTCTTTCTCAATGTAATCAGCAAATCAAACAGATAGAAATCCGCGAGCTTGATTATTATGAGAAACAACTTGAACGGTACCAAAGACCAATGTTCAAGTATCAATCAATTTCAATAAAAAACCAAAGATTTGATTTACCAATTGATTGAACTATACAAAACCTGTGATATTTTAATTATATAAAAAAATATAATGCGGAAAAGAAATAACACAAACACCAGAAGTTTTGTTAACGAGGAAACCGCAAATGCAGAAAAACCTCGAGACCCAGTCCAGATTTGAACACAACACTGTATTAAGCCGCTACAGACTCTAGCTTACTACAAGTTAACTTCAGTATGGAATGTAGTTGATCCCTAACCAATCTCACACTGATCAAGGTACAGTCGCATTCCTTACGTCTTTGAATCCCAACATGACTCTACGCACTTGATTCCCTTAGTTGATCTCACCCACAACTAAGAGTTGCTACGACCCAAAGTTGAAGACTTTATAAACAAATTTGTCTCCCACAGAAAATTCTATTCTGATAGATAAATTTATCTCCCACAGAAATACCTATGAAGTTTTTGTTGTGTCTTTTGATAAATTAAGGTGAATAGGAACCAATTGATAATCCGGTCTTATTTTCCAGAAGAAAATCCTAGAAATATTAATCACCTCACAATAACTTAACTATATGGTAGTATTCCTATCTCATATCTATCACATACAATCATTACGAATGGATTCATCCCTATCTGGTAACTAATTGGATTGGTATAAGACTAAAAAGCACACAAAAGTAAAGTAGATTAAATTATACTAATAATAATCACATAAATATGAAATTTAAAAACAAAAATCACAGTTCCAGACACTCAATATGAACCCTAAAAAAGTGATCAAGAGATAACTTACAGAGTGAGAGAGTCATTCTTGAGCTCCTCCTCCTTGTTTTAGATAAGTGGATGGATGGAGGGGATGACTCTTTTGATTCCACAATAATCAGTACCAATAAACTTAAGTTTATCGTACCAATAAAAATCAAAAAAAAAAAATGAATCGCGAGTAGTTCCGCCAGGGAGGTTCCAGGCTTGGCGGCCGGATGAGATGGGGATAGGTTGGTGTATTAATTTGGGTTTATCTGGAATTGTTGCAAATGATTTTTCTGTTTTCTCGCGAATCTGAGGAGGTATGTTTTTTTTTTGTCCCTCCCCTTTATGATTTATAGATCTAGGTTAGCCGATTCTTGTGTTGATTCTATTTATTTATTATGATTCGATGGTTTAGTCTATTCATAGGAAGTAAGATTTCTAGTTCGTAATTGGGTTTTCCTCTAGTTTTCTGCTTGCATATTAATGGTGGATGTTTTGAGTGGGTGTTTTCTTGCTTCAGTGGTTGTTTAAGTAATTGTAGGATCAATATTGGTGTAATTAGTTGGTTGTTTAAGTAATTATGATCAATTTAGAGAAAGTTTATAGGTTTAATGGTTAGTATCTCAATTTTTAAGTGAAGCTTTTTAATCCCCTGTTCTTTCCTTAATCGGGGAAGATGATGTATCGAGTCGGTCGTGTTGGTGTATTGGACTCGGTGTCAAATCGGTTTGGAAGAATTCTCGTTGTTTTCTTAGCCTCAAAGCGTTTTTTCTTGGTCTCAAAGTTTTACCTCTTTATTTGTGTATGTTCTATTGCTTTTTTAGGAACTGAAGTAGCCACTAGCCACGAATTGATCCTGTGTCGGTTACATTTTTGTGTAGTTAACGTTTTTGTCCGTGTAGTCATCGTTAATTTTGCTTGCGTAAAGTCTAGGAGACGTTTCTTTTGGGCCTTTTCCAAAAAAAATAAAAAATAATAAAAATATATAAAAAATAAAATAAAAAATATATATATATTGTTATTTAGTGCTCCCTCAGATTCTATTCCACCTATTTGCAAGTTCCGGTACACTCTTATTGATTCACACCTGTCTCTGGTCTCGCTCTTGGCTCCGGTATGGCACCTCAACATCCCTAATTAATTTTATCAATAATTTATAAGTTTCTTTGATCCGTTAGTGCGTCCTTTTATTAATCATCATTCTAGCATTTCATTTAGTAAGACATGTCTATTATCGCTTGGAACTGTCAAGGTTTAAACCAACCACCAACAATTCAACACCTTATTGGACTTTTATCAATATACAAACCAACCATATTATTTTTATCCGAAACTTTGTCCAATGACTTTCAAATGCTGCGAATTACGCAAACTTTACAATTTCCAAATCACTGCACAGTTCCTAAAATCGGCAGAAGGGGGGGCTTATGTTTATTATGGAAAAATGAGATCAACATCCAAATCATCTTGAAGTCCCAAAGTTATATTCATGCTCTCGTCACACCTGATGCTCCAGCCCAACCTTGGTTTTGCACGGGTATATATGGCCCACCACATCCAGACCCAAGGAAAAACCTGTGGGAAGAGTTTCCAACAATTTTTCCTAGCACTTCAACACCTTGGCTGCTACTGGGAGATTTCAACGAAGTTTTGGACCAATCGGAAAAAAAAGGAGGCAGACCGGTTACGTATGCACAAACGCAACCATTTCTCAATTTAATGGATTAAATAGGCTAGATTGATCTAGGATTCAGAGGAGACCCGTTCACATGGACAAACAACCAACAGGGTCATGACAACATCCAACAAAGACTTGATAGAGCAGTAACAAATCAGCATTGGAGAACAGCAAACCCCCATGCTGGAATCACACACCTGCCACGAATAGCCTCAGATCATGCTCCTATCCTACTTCAAATGAAAGCCTTGGACTGGCAAGGAAGTAAGAATTTTAAATTTGAGCATCTATGGCTATCCCACTCTCATCTTCATCAAGTCGTTACCTCGGCATGGGATAAACTACATGACTCAGACCCACCTTTGAACCTCTTGCTCAAACTCATTTCAACCAGTGAAACGCTAACAGAATGGAATAAGATTAACTTTGTCCATCTTCCCACTTTAATCAAAAAGTCAACCGCGAAAATTAAAGAGGCCCAACATCAATGTGCTACGCAAACTGGAGATGCATTGGAAAACTGGATTCAACAAGAAAAGCAACTCCGAACTGAACACATGAATTTATTGGATTGCCACGCAACATATTGGCAGCAGATATCTAGAATACAATGGCTTCAGTCAGGCGACCGTAACACCACATTCTTCCATACAAAGGCCACAATTCATAGAAGCTTCAACAACATACAACAAATTCAGGATCATCAAAACAACTGGATTAACGACAAAGGAGAAATTATCAGGATCATGCTTGAACATTTCACGGACCAGTATACGGCTCCAAATACAGTAATTGATGAAAACCTGTTCGAGGCAATAACACCAAGGTTAACCCCCCGATAATTTGAGCAACTAACAGCGGAAGTCACCACTGAGGAAATCAAACATGCGCTTTTCTCCATAGGATCGGACCACGCTCCAGGAACAGATGGATTCACCAGTAAGTTTTTTAAAGTATTCTGGGAAACAACCCAACCACAACTTATTGCAATGGTCCGAAGTTTCTTTGAGTCTTTTAGCATTCACCCTCTCATGAACCACACTAACATCACTCTAATCCCAAAGATTGAACATCCCTCAAAACCATCTCAATTTAGACCGATAGGGTTATGTAATGTAACTTACAAAATCATCTCTAAGATCTTAGTCAATCGCATACGACCTTTACTCCCATTTTTAATAAGCCCATATCAAAGTGCCTTTGTGCCTCAACGATCCATTCATGATAATATAGCTATCGCTGCTGAACTTTTCCACCACATCAGAACATCATACCGTATGAAGGATCCTAAAATAGCACTAAAACTAGACATTCAAAAGGCCTATGACTCCTTAGACTGGGGATTCATCAAACATGCTTTCACCAGTTTAGGCTTCCCCTCCAACTTTGTGGATTATATTATGCTCTGCATATCTACGGTAACCTACTCAATCAATATCAACGGCACACCACATGGATACATCACTCCAACCAGGGGAATACGACAGGGAGACCCCCTATCTTCTTATATCTTTATTATTTGTGCGGAAATATTGTCCACCAATTTGGGAATACTTGAAGCACAAAATAAGATACAAGGGCTCTGCATTTCTCAAAAAGCTCCACCAATACTGCATCTTATGTACGCGGATGATCTCTTGATAACGTATAAAGCAACTCCAGAAGGCACCAATCACCTCAAACTATTCCTACAAGCTTACAGCACCTCGGCGGGTCAACACATCAACAACTCTAAATCCATACAGATACATCACCCGAACCTAGAACAACCCCAGATAGATAAGTTAACCCAAGATTTCAACATTCCAACAACATTGAACCCCCCTACCTATTTAGGAGTACAATTTAAACATGGTAGATCCTCTAGCCACATATTTTCCCCTCTGCTTCAACGGCTGGCACGCAAGGCAAAATGATGGATCACCAAATGTCTCAACCAATCGGGAAGATTCGAGCTCATAAAATCATCACTAACCCCTACTGCAAACCACCTCATGCAAACCCAAATCCTTCCTTCTCATATCCACCAAAAAATGGATCGTATCATGACAAACTTCTTCTGGGGTCATGATTCTTCAATCAGAAAACTCCACCCACTGGGAAAAGACAAAATCCACAAACCCAAATCACAAGGAGGGCTCGGTATCCGAAGTATTAAGGAACACAACAAAGCACTACTCATGAAACGAGTTTGGCACATTCACCAAAACCCTAACTCTATCTTAGCCAGACTATATAATGCAAAATACCTTGATCAGACCCCCATTTTCGAAAGAATCTCACCACTCCCTTCTTCCCCTAGCCCTCAGTGGAGGCATATGGCCTCGCTCATACCATTTTTCAAACAACATCTCTTCCACCAAATAGGAGATGGATTACACACCTCCATACAAGCAAATTGGATACCACAATTTGAAAATACCATTAACCCAACTTATTGTTATCCAATACAATCTGTAGCAGACATCATCGACCCATCAACCAGGAATTGGAATCATGAAAGATTAGGCCTACTACCCCACCACATAATTCAACGAATCATCAACATCCATATCCCACAAAGCAATCAAACCGATAGGATCATATGGCCTTTTACAAAAAGCGGACAATATACTACTGCTTCAGGATACAACTGCCTCATTAGCGCTTCTGGGCAAACTCACCAAAACCCACTTCCACCATCCAACTTCCTTTGGATGCTCCCATGTCCCCAAAAAGTACAACTTTTCTTGTGGAAAGCAATTAATGAGGGTTTACCAACCCTCAACATTCTTCATCGCATCCATCTCACCAACTCCAACATATGCCCTCAATGCAGTTCTAATCCCAAAACATCTAGTCACATTCTGCTACATTGTCAGACAGCTATAGATTCTTGGAACCTCTTACTAAACTACCTCAGAAACCTTCATGTTGCTTCGCAAGGCATACCTATTTCACTACCTCATCAAATAACCATATCTGAACTTCTTCAAACAAAAGTACTTGCACCGATAACCACAACTTTCTGCTTCCTTTTTTGGTCCTTATGGTTAACCAGGAACGGTGTGTTGTATCGCCAACAACAACAAAATCCGATAAATGTCATGCAAATGGCCATCAAGCTCCAACAGGAATATTCTTGGGCCCAGACACACCTCCCACCGGTGCTCCCTGGGATGCAACCATATCCAAACCCAACACAAAGCACAAGCCTCAATCAGATTGGATCAAAATCAACACAGACGGCGCAGCAAGAGGAAACCCCGGAATAGCGGGAGTATTATTTATAGAAATGAGGAATCCAACACTATCCTAGCAATAGCACAACCACTAGGAATCACTACAACACTTGCAGCGGAGACCTGGGCCATGCACATAGCATCTAAAACGGCGACGGAACGAGGATGGTCAAAAGTCCAATTTGAAACGGATTCGGAAAATTTAATGAGATTTATAACCTCAGATACATACCCCCTCCCTGGTATATATCTGAACTGGTTGCAGAGATCAAGCAAAGGCTCACCCAAATACAGCAATATACCGTTAGCCACACTACAGAGAAGCAAATCAAGAAGCAGATGGCTTAGCAAACCGAGCAGCGTATGATTGCTCCGTAGGGAGACTCACGACAACAGTATGGGAACATACAATTCCGCAATCTATCCGTTCTATTGTAATAGCAGACTCTGTGGGTATTACATACCCTCATGTAATCTCAGTTTAATCTAATAAATTTCATGCTTCAAAAAAAAATGGTAGTATTCAAGTTATCGTGGAATCACAAAGAATGAGACAAAGAGCTTTGTGATTAATTTTTATATCTTAACTATCGGAGATAAATCTTGAGAAAATATTAGAGAAGATAGTACTCAATAAGATAGAACAAGTAAGATCAGAAGGCGCAATTACATAGAAAATAGTTGGGCATGGCTTTAGATTCCCAATAAAGTCTTTAAGTTTTTAACCTATAATGGTTTTAGGAAAACCCTATGTTAAAGGAGAATCGACTCTAGTCGCAACTAGTATCACACATGAGGTGTAGGGATTAGGTTTTCCAGTTGCTAGAGTTCTCCCTTATATAGTCTTCAAATCATGGTTTGATAAAGCAATCAATATTCATTGTTAGAGGAAATCCTTATTTAAGATTCAAGCTAAGTTTTCTTAAAACCAAAGCAATATATATCCACCGTTAGATGGTCTTAGCTTGTTACACACAAATGAAATATATCTTCATTTAGATATGGGTAATCGTACCTAAAGGTGTTTATTGAGTTGGCTCAATAAAAGTTAACCGAAGTTATCCATATGAACACTTTTGTATTAACCATGTTCATCTTAACACTTCTAGATCAATGATAATCAAATGAATCTAATTGTGTTACTCATAGATTTGTTCAATTATTTATATTCTTATAGAAGTATACAAGACGCAATTGAAGCAAAGTTGGATTGATTCAAAAGAATCAGTTCATGAACATATATAATTGTATTTGTTCATGTGTATGCAATCATACTTAACCGATTTTAGAACTTAACCACATAAGTTTGCAAACGGGTACGCAAACTTAAGTTCTGGACTTTGATCTTTTTCGACAGTTCACAAACGGGTACGCATACTGTCGTCCCGTACCGAACTCATGTGAAATAGTTATCAAACGGGTATGCGAACTTAATTCTCGGACTTTAACAATTAAAACCATTCGCATACGGGTATGCATACTTGGTTCCCGGACCTAAATCATTCATATAACAATTTGCATACGTGTATGCATACTATGCTATATTCAGACAATGATTAATTATTATAAACTCCCATTTCAATCATTGAAACATTCTTAGAAGACGACAATAGCTTTCTCACACAAACTATTAGCTTATACGCAATATTCAAGTGATCGAATGATCAATACGCAATATTCTGAGTATACATCAAATGACTGTCTCACACAAATCATGTAAGATGTTACAAGGCGATTTTCACATGATCATCTTTTGACTTTCTTCAAGAATAATGATGAAGGTAGTTAAAGGAAAGATATAAGAGTGTTAAGTTCAGCTCGAAATATCAAATGTGTATAATGTAAAGTCTATATAGCTATATGACTTAGTCTCAATAGAAGATAAAATATAATAGACTTCTGAGTGATAGATGAGTTCAAGTCTCCACATACATTTTGTTGATGAAGTTCCTCCAAGATCCCCTTAGTAGATCTTCGTCTTCAATCGATGAACGCCGTGAATTCTAAAGCTCAACTACATATTCTATCCTAATCTGAGACATATCTATAAGTAAACAAGAAATCAAGACTTATAGTTTTGACAAATAAACTTGACAAACAAGTTTGAGATAGCAACATTTGCGAGTTCGACCGAGCAGTGCTCTAACAAATCCATTGGACAAATTTGATTGATAAACCCATGATCCCTAAATACCTAAGTTATACTCCAGCCATTGAGCTACTTTCTTATTTTTACTATCAAAAAAAATAAAAATGCCATTGAGCTAGTTTCTTTTTATCTGTTGATGAGTTGGCTTGTGGTAGCATTAAGGGTTTTTGTTGTAGATATTTTAGTTTATCTTGAATATTTCCGAGAGTAAGCTTATTCCAATAAGACAATGCAATCTAATTTTGTCAAAAATTTCCTCTCAACCACACCAAAAAAAATATCCAACTCTTGAAATCCATGCAAATCATTAGGATAAACTCAAGAGAGATATGACAATGATTTAATCCTATAAATGGAAGATGTTTAAGATAAGAGTCTGGGTAGTGTAAAATCCAATCAGAATTGGTGAATGGTTATATAATCTTGATTTTTTCTTACATGTTTACTACAGGTCCATTGTGAATGGGTTACCATGAAAACCCAAGTCACATAACCAGTACCATGGATAAGTTGTGCAATTTTGATGACTTAGGAGAAGATCCAGAGCTGTTAGCTCTTTCTTCATCATGCAAAGTAATATACATGTCCTCTATGAGAACCCACAGGGAAGTAATATCGTAAGAGTCACAAAGTGAAACCAAAAGTAATGATGAGATAAGCGATGATTTTTCCATTAATGGCTAGGGCTTTGTCATGAAATCCAATTATTACAAAGTATGAAAAGGAATATATTAGATAACATATTTAAAAGGTTTATGAAAAGGAATTTTACGAAGTAAAGAATATTTAGTCAAATAGGGTAAGTGAGTCATGAAATAATTTTTTCATGAATCACGGGGATTTGTTTCTAGAAGTTTTGGGGGAAAAGAGATTTTATGAATATTCTTGATGGTAAACAAGTCGGTAGTGATATGATTGATAAAGTTTCGATTATTAGTGTTTACTCAATAAAGAGATAACTTGATTATACTAGTGTAGACCATCATTGTAAGATGGTTAGATCAACTGCTAGAATTAGCAACGCAGGATGTGCTTGGATTGGATGCACAAGGTAATAGTCAAATAACAATTTGAGAATTGGCAGTGCAAAGAGGACAAAAAACTGGCTTTGAACGTATGGTCCCTATTTCATTTTGTAGTTTTTTGCGCCTTATTGACCGACAGAAACCGAAAGGTAATGGGAAAAAGAGAAGAATAAATCGAGATGAAGTTATAATAGAGATCAAAAGATTCCTATTTCAATTGGGTCTGATACCAAATTGGTTTAGGTACCACTCTTTCGGGTATTTAGTTTTCCACCTGGATTTTGTAACAGATAGTACTGAATTAAAGTATGTTTGTAATTGTGGTCGTGGAATTTGATTTCAAGTTTGTAACTCCTTTTCTTTATTATTAATATAGCTTTAATCATCTTTTATATAAAAAAAAAAGGAAAACCACAAGGATTAGCACAATTGTCTTTGTTTCAAAAGCAAGATGCGTTCTGGAGCCACCATTGGTTATCTAACAACTTGAATAACTAGAAACCTCAAGAGCCACCACGGATAAGTTTAACAAGCGATCTGAAGAATCACCTTTTAATACTCAAAATAAAAGACATTTTAACATTAAAAAGATCGATAAACATGTAACAAGAAAAATCAAATCAAATGTAACAAACAAAAAAATAAAAAATAAAAATAAAATCACAATATGAAAATGTCGAAAACACGAAAGTATGAAAACTACTTTTAAACTGAGTCAAAAAAAAATTATCGCCCGATCCACATAAATCTCTTACTAAGTTAACGGCCTTTTTAATTACCCAAAAATCTATCCCGGTATGGCTAAGAAATTACCGAGTGGTAATTTCTTTTTTGATCCAATATATACATACGCACATGCTTTAAAGTGTGTGAAGAGAATAAAACTCATCAGACAAAACCAATCACGTTCTTTGAATCGTACACCACCTCTTCTAAAAGTTCTCTTAATTAACCCTAACTCTGTAGAAAAACCCCCATTTTCCATCACCCTAACAAATTTATGTTTCTCTGTATGTTAGAGATATTATTTATAACAAATTACCATACGAGATTACATTAGAGATATTAACTCGTGTACAAATAGAATCAGTTGTTGATTGTACACCAGTCTACAAATCTTGGAGAAATATTAATTGTGATTGTTGTTATCCATATGTCCTTCTGATTTTTGTGACTTCTGGGTTTATTCTGATGATGGGGTGACTTTGGCGAGTGTCGCTCCACTTTAACTGAAAACGATCTATTAGGTCATTATTTTCTATGAATAGTCTAATGTTTTATCCAGGTGTTTCGAAAATGATCTATCCAGAACTACTTTTTTTAATTATATATCTATAATTTCCATTGATTTTTCTACAGAGTTGGATGTATGTGTCATATTTGTTGTTGACTCTCCCAGTGAAAAGCATTCAACGGACATTAAGTTGGATAAAAGTATGCATCATTATGGAAGACTGCGAGGAGTTTCCGTTTGGGTAAAACAACGGTCCCTCAACTGCATCATGATCGGTATTTTCTTTACCTTTGACATTTTTATTTTTCCTTCTAAATAGAGCATCTACTTTTAACTTAATTGAGATAGGCATATCACCTATGTATATGAAAGTGATCTTTGTATAGGAAAGTGATCTTTAATGAAAATATTGTTTTAAAAGCAAGTTTTATGGTGGTACAATTCCAAGTTACCACTTTCCCTAATGATTGAGATGTATTTTGCAAAAAGGTATTGCAATCTAATTAGGATATGGGTGGTAGATGGTATAATTGATGTATTAGGGTTGTTAACCGACCAAAGACTAGTTTGACCATGTGACAATTTTATCCTTTCGAAATAGCTGAATCCAATTTTAAACCTAAACCGGGTTTAAACTATAATCAATACCTAAATACTATGAATAAATAAGGGGACATATTAAGAATAATGACTTCTAATTATTTTCTCCATATAATTTTTTTTTTTGATGGAATTTTCTCCATCTCATATTATAAGTTTATAAATGATGAAATATTACAATAATTACTCTTTAAAATCCTGGACAAAAAAGTTTAATGTGGCCGCGTATCTAACCAATCATCTAATCCAATAAATTTGTTCCTATCAACAATTTGAATAACTAGAAACCTAAAAAAACATACTTATTAAGTTTACATAAGACGAATAAAACTATAAAATAACAGTGAAAAGATTAAAAAGCAGATGAAATTTTAATATTCACGGATAAGTTTATCAAGCAATCCGAATAATCAACTTTTGAAACTCATAATAGTAAAAATCATACTTAACATTAAAAAGATCGATAAATATGTAACTAGAAAAATCAAATAAAATGTAACAAAGAAAATCTAATCAAATCACACAAGTGTCGAAACACAAGAAAAATTGAAAACTACTTATATCCAGAGTTAAAACATATTGTCGAATCATGAAAATGACGGAACACAAGAAAAATTGAAAACTACTTATATATTGAGTCAAAATAGATTGTCCCCGATCTGCAGAGCTCTGTTACTTTTTTTTCCGGCCGTGCTAAACACCTATACTAATTTTCTACTATTTAATTACCCAAAATGTCTAACCCGGTACGTCTAAGAAATTACTGAGTAGTAACTGTTTTCATAACAAAATATGAGTCATAGAAATCTTCTCTTTCTTTGACCTTGGCCGTTCTATTTTGACCAAGGCGATTTAGGGTTTGACATTTTCTTTCTTCTTCTGCTCTGAATATCATGATAACGTCGTCTGGTGGTGTCGCATGATCTTCCTCTTCGATCCTTAACCCTCTTTTATCTTCTCTCATGATGATTGAGGGATCTAACCAGGGAGATAATTCAGTAGAGCTGTTTATTATCGTATGCGTCAAAAATAATTCACTTCCTCACTCAACTAAATATAAATATAGTATTCGATAAGAAAGAGTTCGTATCCACAGAGGCGATTGTTGTTATGCAATTTTCAGATTCTTAAGTAACCAAAATAACCAAGAGTGTGTTTTGTTTTTATCAAAGTAATAAAACTAAATAAAGCAAATCAAATAAGTGGAATAATCAATAAGGAGAAGATATTGGTCATGGGATAGTATCATTCACAAACATGTATTTTTCATCAACGATTAGAATTGGTAATTTAATCTCGCAATTATCAAAAGCCCTATGATATCTTGATCGCAAGAGTATCCCGTTTATTTACTGATTTTATCACAAACAACATTAAAAGATGCTATTGTGAAATCTTCTTAAAAAGCAACCTAAAGTGTAAAGGCACAATTAGGTTTAACTCCCTAAGAGCAATAAGTTCTATGAAATAAGACTAATCAATGCAAACAAACGTGTAAAATAACTAATTCGTTTTAACAAAGGTTACGATTCATATGCGATTAAAAAGATGTATCACTACAAGTAATAACCACAAGATGCTACTAGAAATCAGAGAAAATGACTTTTATGTATTGAAAACCCTAATATAGCTATAGAGATGAAAACAAATCCAATTGATTCCGGACTCAACCAAAAACGATTAATCATAAACGATATAATTGAGACAAAACTAATTCACAGAATCAAATAACATGCTTGAAGAAATCAACTTTTATCCCATAACCAATAATTGTATTTATTTACTCATATTAATGGAGTTCATCATCATAATAATCAAAGAAATAAGATGAAACATAAAAGAAAACAGACCCTAGAAATCGTTTTTTAAAATTCCAAGAAGAATAATAATAATATGATATCCCAAAAGTTGTAGAAAACTTCCTTTTTATAGCTCTTCTTGTTCCAAAATTAGGTTTTGTCTTCAAAGTCCATTAGATAGAAATCCACCAAGCCCATAAGTGAGAAAAACCCGTGTAGAAAATCAATCCTGAAAACGCTCGCCGGAAAACTGGGTTTTTGGCCGGAATTTGGCAGGAATCCGGCATCAGAAAATACTTCAGGTGACCGGAAAAGTAGTCAACTCAGTCAAGTCAACTGAGTCAAAGAAGGGTCAAACCAAGTCAGGCCAAATGATTCAGACCGAGTCAGCTAGCTAAATCGGCTGACTTAGCCAAGACCAGGTCATTTGCACAAACCAACTATGTAGTGCAATCATTGCGCTTAGCCATGATGGCCCTGATGCACCATCATTGTGCTTCACCAGTGCACTTCCAGCCTTCATAACAGCATCACCAACAAGTTCACTCTAACTATAACTTCATCCACCATTCACAGACCATGAATCAAGCCATATGCATTTTATACAACACAACCTCAGAGAAACCAGAGCACCAACTACCTCATTAACTTGCACCTTGACTGCAACCCCATCTCAGTCACAAATTCAACACCACCATCACTTGCATCTGCACCTCAGTCTCCTTTACCACTGTTATCTCAATTTATTACCACTCAGCCACACATCCATAACCTCCTCCAACTTCAGTACTACCAGTAATTAATAGTCGCTTCCAAGTACCCTAGCATTCATCTAAAGCCACCCAGTACCAACTCAGCTTCACTGCCTTACTTGGCTGCATCTACTCTGCAACATTTCAACCTATTCTCGGAAATCTCCATCCCATATCACCAACTTCAGAGCAACCATCACCTTGAACTGCAGCCTTAGCACATGCAACTCAATCCTTCCTCTCTGAACTCATTTGAATCCCAATCTCTAACCAACAACAGATCATTAAACTCATCTCAGCTGAATTTTATAGCTTCAATTCCATCTCAGTAAGCCTAAGCATTCATCTAAGCTGCCATTCATTCATTGACTATCTTAGTTCATCTTAAACTTCACCTGCAACATCACTAGCAACATAGTTACTGCAATTATATTGCGCTTCAGTTCTCTGGCCATCACCACCCTAAACTTTAACCTCAGCCATCTCAACATCAAAATAGCAGCTGCAACAACATCTGTTATTCTTTATTTTAGCAAACTCTTCTTATCAAAACTTGAACTCAAACACAACCTCATACCCATCTTTGTATGTGAGTTCATCAACCCTTAATCATCACTACCAACAGCTTTTAATTCTCTTCTAGGTCTCTGCAACACAAGCAATGCACCTGTAATTTCTTTAACACCAAAGAAACAACAACATTAATTCAACAATCCTATGACAGCAGCATCGATCTCATCTCAACTGAACCACTGACCCATTTCTTCCTTCCTTGTATTTCGAATTCCACCAAATAACCATTCTTCATATCTGAAATCCATCAGATATTTAACAGCAACCATCAGAACTTAACCAAATTCAATCTGGTTTCGAAACCAACATGAACCCATCTTTATACATCCATATCAAACACTGAAATACTCTCCATCTATTCGATTCGTCGCTGACCTCATATAACCCTAACATCACCATATATTCTTCTGTATCACCGTAACAACTCAGATGCACCTTCTTGATGTCAAACCCTAAAAACCCATCTTATAATTCGAACTCAACTTCACCAATTTCATCTTCTAATTATCATCTTCTCAATCTCAACAACAGCGTCAACAAACCCAATTATCAATAGATGTGAACCCATCTTCAATTTCACCCACTGAATTCCTCTTCTTGTTCTTCATTTGCAAATTTGAATCCCTAATTTCTCTTCATCTCATGACCACAGATGCATCAAAACCCTAACCTCTCATGATTCATTTCAACAACATCAAAAGCTGCTTTTTTTATTTTGTTTTCAGATGGAACAGAATGAGGTGAAAAAGAGAACATGTCTCTTTTGTTTTCAGCTGGAATACACCCACAGATTGGGTGCCTCATAGTTTTTTGCTGGGTGATTTTAGCATTTCTCTTTTCACCAAAATCTGGCTACCCCTTAATACGTGGTTGGGCTCCCAATAGTATTCATCCATGAAATGACAATTTTGCCATTTTTACTCAAATTGGGTGATTTCTTCTTCTTTTCCTCCGTGCGACTCCAGAGTACCTAATAAATCAAAAACATGGTTAAAATACATAATTTACAAGAAAAATAGCAAAGAAATCATAAACTATAAATATTAAATACGGTGTATTCTATACCTATCAAATTCCCCCACATTTAGACTTTGCTAGTCCTCGAGCAAATCAAATAAAACAATTTTAAAACATACATACAACTCTGTGATGTCGAGGCTACGGTTAATTTTAGCATAAATAACAAGCCTTTGAACCCCTAGGTGTCCCTAGTGGACCAGTTATAGTCTCGTGAGGGCTTACTAGAGATAAACCCACAAAACCTACTCCAAATTCAAAGTGTTCCAGCGTCCCAAGCATCCAAAGAGCTATGAGGACATAGAGTTTATATATGCTAGTAATAAGACGTTAGAAATACCAAAGAACATATTCATTCGTAAATCTTGAGTGAGAAATAACCACACCATAATGAGAGAACGTGTGTTTGAGAAACGATCAATAAGCATTTCGCCTCGACTTCTGCCTCACTTAAAAGGATTTTATGAAATTGCACTCAAAAAGACGGCTTTTTTATGGGTCTCACATGTGCGCAGGTAGGAATGAAGAGAGAATTCCTGCAACACGTTGAATGGTGGGAAGGATAACTTCCGAAATTTTGAAAAACCCATATCTTTTAATATTTTGAAAAACCATATTTCTGACGATCTCTAAGAAAGGAAATCAACCACTATTATTGAGGATGAGATTACTTACTCACCTTCACATCCGATTTCCAATTATGATAGCATCACTCTCACGGAATCAAATAGAAACATTTTCCGCTCCTATCTTCTTGGTATTCGTCTTCGGCATCAACTATTGGTGATAAACTCTTGAACTTCGTAAATCCTTGACAATTTGTAACCGTTTTCCTTAAAATCCTTGTCGCTTGAAACTTCCTTATGAATTTTCCTTCCCCACGGATTTTTCAATAAATAAATAAAAATAAAAACAGAACAATAATAGATATTTCTCTTGTCTCATATTTTTCAAATTTTTTTTTCATTTTTTTCACTTTTTTTTTCTTTTGAGACAAGAGAAACAAAATACAAAACAAAGTGAAGCATAAAATAAACCATGGCCATGGAAAAGTACTTTACCGCTTGATTCTTCACAACTTGTATCGCCTTGAAATCATAAAGTTCAATAATTCTCACCTTTTACTTTTCTTTGCTCTTGTAAATAAGTCTTCAACTTTGATATAAAATTACCTCATTGTATTGTAAGTCTTCAACACATATATAAAATTCTACTCATTTTATGTTGCTTTACTTGAATATGAAATTTGCTCTTTTCTTGTTCCGTTGTTGCTTGTAAACCTTGAACGTCTTCAACTTTCCTTGTAGATTTTGATGTCGCTCCTTGTTGATAATTGTGGTGTTTCTATGGACCCATTGTTGTCAAGAGAGAGAATGGTTCTAATTGCAAATCGAACTACAAGAAGGAGGCTTTCATCCATAGATGTCACCCTCATGATTGACAAAAATTAGCACTCAAGAGATCAAAAATAGTGCTGAAATTGGTGTGAAATTGGGTAGCTCACCATTCTACCCGGAATTAACGTACGGTGACACACACTCAAATGAAGCTCTTTAGTCATGAAAGAATTTCTGGTCGGTGCCTTGGTTGATATGAAAATGGGTAGTCTCCACTAATGATTGATCAGCAGCTCTAATAATGCATTTCTCCCTGCACCTAATTTACATCACCGGCATGATTAAATCCATTATTTAACACTCCAATTCGTAAGAAATCCGAATGTAGTTCCCTAACACTTCCAAGTTCAGTTATGTCGGTCAGAATTCTCTATGTAAACATACCTAGAAGGATGCTAGTGACTCTAAACTCTCTACAAGTTGGAGGTTTTATGCAAAAAAAAAAAATTAAAAATAAATGCTTAACCACTCCCCCACACTTAAACTTTACATTGTCCTCAATATAATTGAATCATCCTAGTAAAGTCAAGGTGGGAAATCCTAATATGATATGAAACAAGAAAAATAAATAAACGAAACACAAAGAAAATAATAAATAAAAAAAGGTTAAGAAATACAAAACCGGTGGGTTGCCTCCCACTTAGCGCTTGGTTTAAAGTCGTCGGCCCGACTTGCTCCGTGTTTGCTAAGACTCCTCCAGAGGGAGTACTTCCACAAAGTTCACACCTTCCACAACTTCGGAAGTAAAGTTCTCATAATATGGTTTCAGCCAGTGTCCATTCACTTTAAACTCCTTTTATGTAGCTATGCTATGAATTTCTACTGCACCATGAGAAAACACATTAGTAACAATAAAAGGTCCAATCCAACGTGACCTTAATTTACCCGGAAATAATTGCAAGCGAGAATTAAACAAAATCACTTTCTTCCCAACACAAAATTGTTTTCTAGAAATCATAGTATCATGAAATGCCTTAGTTTTCTCCTTGTAAATGCGCAAGCTTTCAAATGCATCATTGCGAAGCTCTTCTAGCTCTTGAAGTTGCAACTTCCTTTGTTTTCCAGCACCATCTAGATCGATATTACATTGCTTAATATCCAAAAATGCCTTATGTTCAATTTCAACGGGTAGGTGACAAGGTTTACCAAACACAATCCTAAATGGAAACATCCCAATAGGTGTCTTGTATGCGGTTCTATAAGCGTACAAAGCATCATTAAGTCGCATGCTCCAATCTTTCCTTATTGGATTCACTGTCTTTTCTAGAATGTATTTCACCTTTCGGTTAGACACCTCGGCTTGTCCATTTGTTTGGGGATGATAAAGTGTTGCAATCTTGTGCGACACATTGTACTTCTTCAACAATCCTTGTAAGAACCTGTTTTTGAAGTGTGAACCCCCATCGCTAATTATGGCTCTTGGAATTCCAAACCTTGCAAAAATGTTAGCTTGCACAAAATCTGAAACCACTTTAGAATCATTAGCTGGGGTGGCCTTAGCTTCCACTCATTTCGAGACATAATCAACAACAAGTAAGATATAAAAATTCCCATGGGAGTTGACAAAAGGACCCATAAAATCAATACCCCATACATCAAAAACTTCAATAAATTGAATAAAAGTTTGTGTCATTTGATTTCAAGCACCTAGATTGCCTGTTCTTTGGCAACTATCACAAGTTGTGCAAAGTATATATGCATCCTTAAACAAGGTTGGCCAATAGAAACCTCTTTTGAGTACCTTGTGAGCGGTTCTCTTACTCCCAAAATGTCCTCCGCAAGCATAGGAGTGACAAAATGACAAGATAGAATTAAATTCAGATTCGGGAACGCACTTTCGTATCACTTGGTCGCTGCCATATTTCCATAAGTATGGATCATCCCATATATATTGGTTCCCTAACCTTTTAAGTTTGTCCCTCTCAGCACGAGACAAGTTCTTTGGGATTTGTTTAGTTACCAAGTAATTCACAATATCAGCATACCATGGTTCCGCAAAGGCAAGTGAGAATAGTTGCTCATTCGGGAAACTTTCACGCAATGGGATAGGTTCCTTGTCCACAGCAAGATGGCTCAAATGATCTACAATGGTGTTCCCAATTCCTTTCTTGTCCTTGATTTCAATACCAAACTCTTGAAAGAGTAGAATTCATCGTATGAGCCTCGGTTTCGCCTCTTTCTTTGTAAGCAAGTACCTAAGTGCTGCATGGTCAGAAAAGACAACAACTTTTGTACCAATTAGATAAGAGAGAAACTTTTCCAAAGCAAAAACAATAGCTAATAACTCTTTTTCAGTGGTTGTGTAGTTTTGTTGGGCTTCATTTAACGTTCTAGATGCATAATAAATGGCATGAGGTATTTTCCCCACACACTGCCCAAGCACCGCACCAACCGCATAGTCACTTGCATCACACATGAGCTCAAAAGGCTTGCTCCAATCCGGTGGTTTAATGATAGGGGCTGAAATCAAGAGTTCTTTCAAATGATTGGATGTCGCTATACACTTTTCATCAAATTTAAAAACCACATCTTTTTGCAATAAGTTACAAAGTGGTGATGCTATCTTGGAAAAATCCTTGATGAATCTACGATAAAAACCTGCATGACCAAGAAAAGATCGTATTTACCTCACCGTAGTGGGAGGGGTTAGAGCACGAATAAGTTCTATCTTAGATTTATCAACTTCCAAGCCTTTAGAAGATATTATATGGCCTAAAACTATGCCATGAGTTACCATGAAATGGCACTTCTCCCAATTCAGCACAAGGTTTTTTTCTACACATCGTTCAAGGATTAGTGACAAATTGTTCAAACAAAGGTCAAATGAATCACCAAAGACTCTAAAGTCATCCATGAACACTTCAATTATGTTTTCAACATATTCTGAAAATATACTTACCATATACCTTTGAAAAGTAGCTGGAGCATTGCATAAGCCAAAAGGCATCCTTCTATAAGCAAAAGTACCAAAAGGACAAGTGAAAGTGGTTTTCTCTTGATCCTCCGGTGTTATCACAATCTGATTATAACCTGAATAGCCATCAAGAAAGCAATAATAAGAGTGTCCAGCTAAATGTTCAAGCATTTGATTAATAAAAGGTAATGGAAAGTGATCTTTTCTAGTAGTGGCATTCAATTTCCTATAATCAATACAAACCCTCCAACTGGTTTGCACACGAGTTGGGACAAGTTCATTCTCATCATTCTTCACCACGGTCACACCTGATTTCTTTGGTACAACTTGTACCGGGCTCACCCACTTGCTATCGGATATGGGGTAGATAACACCCACTTCCAAAAGCTTGAGTATCTTCTTTTTCACAACTTCCATCATAAGGGGGGTTCAAACGACGTTGCGCTTCCCTTGTAGGATTTTCATCGTCCTCCAAACAAATCTTGTGCATACAAACGGCAGGGCTTATACCCTTGATATTGGCAATTGTCCATCCTATGGCCGTCTTGTACTTCCTTAGAACCCTTAGAAGGTTTTCCTCCTGTAATTCACTAAGCTCGTTATAAAAAATCACAGGTAACTCTTCATTGTCACCCAAGTACAAGTACTTTAAGTGACTTGGAAGAGGTTTCAATTCTAACTTTGAAGATTTAACAATAGAAGGTAAAAGTTTTTCATCACTGCATGGTAAAGAAATAAAAGAGATATTATGAGTTTCCGGGCATCCTTGTAGTGAGTTGATATCACCAAGGGGTTCTTTGACTTCATTACCACACTCTTCACCATTATCAATGGATGTAGTTAGAACTGTTTCCAAAGCATCATCACCATTCAATTCAAATATTTGTTGTGCCAATGTATCCATCACATTAACGGAGAAGAAAGAGTGGACATCACTAGGAAATCTCATCGTCTCGAAAATGTTGAAACGTATTACTTCTCCATCAAAATTCATAGTCAGTGTTCCCTTGTCTACATCAATAATGGTTTTTGTCGTTTTCATGAAGGGACACCCAAGTAGAAATGGAAGAGATGAGTCCGGTGAAGCTTCATCCATATCTAAGACACAAAAATTTGCTGGAAATGCTAGTTGATTAACCTACACAAGAACATCCTCAACAATACCCATTTGGTAGACATTAGAACGATCGGATAATTGCAATACAATTTCAACCCTTTTAAGAGGACCAAGATCAAGTGAATTGTATATTGACATATGCATAACATTAACGGATGCACCTAAATCCAACATAGCTTTGTTAAATGTAGTGTTACCAATTTTGACGGGAATGTCAAAGCTACCCAGGTCCTTGCATTTCAGTGGGAGTTTGTGTTGTTAGATTGCCGAAGCATTCTCCCCCACACTTAGCACTTCATTACCTTTGAGCCTTTGCTTATTGGTACACAAATCTTTCAACACCTTTGCATACTTTGGAACTTGCTTTATAGCATCTATGAGTGGTATGTTCACATGAATCTTCTTAAGAACGTCTAAAATCTCCTTTTCTAGTGCCTCCTTCTTGGAATTTTCAAATCTACGAAGGAAAGGTAAAGGAGGAACATAAGTATAAACTGGATTTTTAGAGTTAGGAATAGGTACCTCAGAAGTTTAGAGAGAATCCTCATTCTTCTCCTCCAAAACATGTTCCTTTGGTGTTTCCACCTTTCCCGAATCAGAAACTTCGGGTTGCACAAGTTATGTACCACTTCTCAACGTAATAGCATTCACATCTCCTTTTGGATTAATAGGTTGAGAAGGGAGTTTCCCACCGATTTGTGCCTTCACTTGGTTCAACTCAGTAGCCATGGAACCAACTTGGGTTTGCAACTCCTTAACCGTGCTCTCCGTTCTTTGCATAAAATATTTCATCAACTCTTTCATACTTGACCCCTGATTTTGAGGTTGTTGTTGACATTGTTGACACGGCTGGAATTGTTGTTGTTGAGGTTGAAATCCACCTGAATTGTTGAAATCGGATTGTTGAACCGCTCCTTGCTTGTTCACATAGCTAAAATTGGGGTGATCTCTCCATCCCGGATTGTAAGTGTTTGAATATGGATCATACTGTCTTTGATGATTTGGAAAGATCACGTTAGCTTATTCATTGGCTTCTTCATACCCTTGATGAGAACTTGGTATCACCGCGGCTGAAACTTGTTACATCATTGCTGTTATGTTACCCATTTGTTGACAAAGTTCCTCCACCTAGCTTACTTCATTCACTCTTCTAAGAAGCACCTCTGAACCACGACTCAAGAATTTTTGGGAGTTCGCTGCCATGTTCTCAATCAACTCTCTAGCTTGTGCCACTGTCTTACTCACTAGTACACCACCACCCGCAGCATCAAGAAGATTCCTATCACTTGATTGGATTCCTTCATAGAAGTATTGGATGATCATAGCGTCGCTGAATTGGTGATGAGGGCAGCTTGTCACCAATCTCTTGTATCGTTCCCAACAATCATATAAGGATTCTCCCACATTTTGCTTCATTACGCAAATATCCTTGCGAATTTGAGTAGTCTTAGATGCAGGAAAATATCTCTATAAAAAGAGTTTCTTCAACCCATTCCAAGTTGTGACACTTCCGGGAGGCAAGTAATATAACCAATCCTTAGCATTATCCGCCAAAGAGAATCGAAAAACTTTCAACATTGGACCATTGGCCTCCATATTTTCTAGAAGCATAGCCGTGACAATGGTGTGGAAGTCCATAAGATGCTTGTTTGGATCTTCATTCATCATGCCATGGAACTTTGGTAATTCTTTGAGAAATCCCGGCTTGATCTCAAAAGTAGAGTCGGTTTGAATACAACCTCGATGTGCATCCAGCTTGTGTGAAGCCAAGTCCTTGAGTGTACGATTTGCATCATCCATTGCTTCTTCTTCAAAAGGAATCTCGTGTTCTACTTCCAAGTTTTGTTCATCCGTTATGCCTTGCCTTGGTTAGAGTATTGTGCCTTTTCGATTAGCTATCCCGCACCTTGGATAATTCCAATCTTTAAAAGCCAGGGATTAGGTACCTGAAAAGCAATTCTCGTAAACAAGTGAGAAACAAGACAAGAAACGTAAAGAAAATATGCAAGCAGAAATAATAAAAAGAAACTAAAAACTATATAACAAGCCGAATGCCTCCCCGGCAACGGCGCCAAAAATTTGCTGCGTGTCGTATGCGTCAAAAATAATTCACTTCCTCACTCAACTAAATATAAATATAGTATTCGATAAGAAAGAGTTCGTATCCACAGAGAGGCGATTGTTGTTATGCAATTTTCAGATTCTTAAGTAACCAAAATAACCAAGAGTATGTTTTGTTTTTATCAAAGTAATAAAACTAAATAAAGAAAATCAAATAATTGGAATAATCAATAAGGAGAAGATATTGGTCACGGGATAGTATCATTAACAAACATGTATTTTTCATCAACGATTAGAATTGGTAATTTAATCTCGCAATTATCAAAAGCCCTAGGATATCTTGATCGCAAGAGTATCCCGTTTATTTCCTGATTTTATCACAAACAACATTAAAAGATGCTATTGTGAAATCTTCTTAAAAACAAACCTAAAGTGTAAAAGCACAATTAGGTTTATCTCCCTAAGAGCAAAAAGTTCTATGAAATAAGACTAATCAATGCAAACAAACATGTAAAAGCACTAATTCGTTTTAACAAAAGTTACGATTCATATGCGATTAAAAAGATGTATCAATACAAGTAATAACCACAAGATGCTACTAGAAATCAGAGAAATCAACTTTTACGTATTGAAAACCCTAATATAGTTATAGAGATGAAAACAAATCCAATTGATTCCGGGCTCAACCAGATTAGCATTCAAATCATATGATAATAAAAACGATGAATCATAAACGATAGAATTGAGACAAAACTAATTCATAGAATCAAATAACATGCTTGATGATATCAACTTTTATCCCATAACCAATAATTATATTTAGTTACTCATATTAATGGAGTTCATCATCATAATAATCAAAGAAAGAAGATGAAACATAAAAGAAAACAAACCCTAGAAATTGTTTTTTAAAACTCCAAGAAGAAGAATAATAATATGATATCCCAAAAGTTGTAGAAAACTTCCTTTTTATAGCTCTTCTTGTTCCAAAATTAGGTTTTGTCTTCAAAGTCCATTAGATAGAAATCCACTAAGCCCGTAAGTGAGAAAAACCCGTGTAAAAAATCTGTCCCGAAAGCGCTCTTCGAGAAACTGGGTTTTAGGCCGGAATCCGGCATCGGAAAATATCTTAGGTGACCGACAAAGTAGTCAACTCATTCAAGTCAACTGAGTCAAAGAAGAGTCAAACCAAGTCAGGTTGAATGATTCAGAACGAGTCAGCTATCTAACTCGGCTGACTTAGCCAAGACCAGGCCATTTGCACAAACCAACTTTGTAGTGCAATCATTGCGCTCAGCCATGATGGCCCTACTGCACCATCATTGTGCTTCACCAGTGCACTTCCATCCTTTATAACAGCATCACCAACAAGTTCACTCTAACAACAACTTCATCCACCATTCACAGACCATGAATCAAGCCATATGCATTTTATGCAGCACAACCTCAGAGAAACCAGAGCACCAGCTACCTCATTAACTTGCACCTTGACTGCAACTTCATCTCAGTCACAGATTCAACACCATCATCACTTGCAGCTGCACCTCAGTATCCATTAACACTCAGTCACACATCCATAACCTCCTCCAACTTCAGTACCACCAGTAATTAATAGCCGCTGCCAAGTACTCTAGCATTCATCTAAAGCCACCCAGTACCAACTCAGTTTCACTGCCTTACTTGGATGCATCTGCTCTGTAACATTTCAACCTATTCTCGGATAGCTCCATCCCAGATCACCAACTTCAGAGCAACCATCACCTTGAACTGCAGCCTTAGCACATGCAACTCAATCCTTCCTCTCTGAACTCATTTGAATCCCAATCTTTAACCAACGGAAGATCATTAAACTCACATATCTGAATTCTGTAGCTTCAATTCCATATCAGTAAGCCTAAGCATTCATCTAAGCTG
The DNA here is from genome assembly GCA_023529315.1 of Papaver bracteatum. Lineage (NCBI taxonomy): Eukaryota > Viridiplantae > Streptophyta > Magnoliopsida > Ranunculales > Papaveraceae > Papaver > Papaver bracteatum. The sequence continues at coordinate 664,150 of JAJJWX010004840.1, forward strand.
CCATTCATTCATTGACTGTCTCAGTTCATCTTAAACTTCACATGCAACATCACCAGCACCATAGTTACTGCAAATCCATTGCGCTTCATTTCTATGGCCATCACCACCCTGAACTTTAACCTCAACCATCTCAACATCAAAATAGCAACTGCAACAACATTTGCTATTCTTTATTTCAGCAAACCCTTCTTATCAGAACTTCAACTCAAACACAACCTCATAACCATCTTTGTATATGAGTTCCTCAAACCTTAATCATCACCACCAACAACTTCTAATTCTCTTCTAGGTCTCTGCAACACAAGAAATGTACCTATAATTTCTTTAACACTAAAGCAACAGCAACATTAATTCAACAATCCCATGGCAGCATCAACGATCTTATCTTAACTGAACCACTGACCCATTTCTTCCTTCCTTGTATTTCGAATTCCACCAAATAACCATTCTTCATATCTGAAATCCATCAGATATTTAACAGCAACCATCAAAACTTAACCAAATTCAATCCGGTTTCGAAACCAACATGAACCCATCTTTATACATCCATATCAAACACTGAAATATTCTCCATCTATTCGATTCGTCGATGACCTCATATAACCCTAACAGCACCAGCTATTCTTCTGTATCACCGTAACAACTCATATGAACCTTCTTTATGTCAAACCGTAAAAACCCATCTTATAATTTGAACTCAACTTCACCAATTTTATCTTCTGATTCTCATCTTCTCAATCTCAACAACAACGTCAACAAACCCAATTATCAACAGATGTGAACCCATCTTCAATTTCACCCACTGAATTCCTCTTCTTGTTCTTCATTTGCAAATTCAAATCCCTAATTTCTCTTTATCTTATGACCACAGACGCAGCAAAACCCTAACCTCTCTTGATTCATTTCAACAACAACAAAAGCTGCTTTTCTTCTTTTGTTTTCAGATGGAACAGAATGAGGTGAAAAAGAGAACACGTCTCTTTTGTTTTCAGCTGGAATACACCCAAAGATTGGGTGTCTCATAGTTTTTTGCTGGGTGCTTTTAGCATTTCTCTTTTCACCAAAATCTGGCTACCCCTTAATATGTGGCTGGGTTCCCAATAGTATTCGTCTATGAAATGACAATTTTGTCATTTTTACTCAAATTGGGTGATTTCTTCTTCTTTTCCTCCGTGCGACTCCAGAGTACCTAATAACTCAAAAACATGGTTAAAATACATAATTTACAAGAAAAATAGCAAAGAAAGCATAAACTCTAAATAGTAAATACGGTGTATTCTACACCTATCAATAGCCTTCTGGGAAAAGTTTTTTTGAGAGGTTTCCCCCACTTGGGTTAATGGTTCAATTATTGCTCCTAATATTTTTGCTTATGTGAATGGTGGGAAGACTTGTTAGGAAGGAATGGTGTCTAGAGATCTTAAGAATCTTCAGATGAAGAGCGATGATTTGAAGTATGGTGCCCTCAATTATTTAATGGTCAGAAAGCTTATGTTGCTTCTTTGTCTGATTTTGAAGATGATATTAGGAAGTATGAGAAATTGGTTGTGGGAGCCTTTGTGGGTCGTAGATTAACTTTTCACTTTGTTAAAAAGATCTTACTAAGAATTTGTAAGCTCAAAGGGGAGGTTCATATGACTCTACATAGTGATGCCTCGTTTGTGTTTGATTTTAGTAATGATGAGGATAGACAAGGATTTCTGAAAATTGGTCATGTGTATATTGCTAACAGACTTTTTATGATTCGACTATGGTCTCCAATGGTTGAAAAAATGGTTTAAGATCCTAAAACTATTCATGTTTAGTTCACTCTTAGGAAGATTCCTATGTTTATGTGGAATCAGAAGTGGATTGAAATCATTGCTAGCTATCTTGGTGTTCATTTGATGGACTGATAAGCATACCTTGGAGAGATCTCAGATGAATTTCACTAGAGTTTTTGTGGAGATAGATACCAGCAGTGACTTTCCTAGTGAAATTCCAGTGGTAATTGATGGGAAGGATGCCTTCAAGATACCTGTGGAATGTTCTTGGAAACCTCCAAGATGTCTTGGGTGCAAAAATTTTGGTCATTCTGATGCCAAATGCCCTCTTAAGCAGCAACAACAAGTTGAGAATCAGAAGCAGCAGCCTACTTCTATTCCTCAGAAAAGTATATGGGTGGTTAAAACTAAAAATAAGGATCAAGTTCCTTATCCTGCTAACAATATAGATGGTGCCATTGAAGATTTTATGGAAGTACAGATTATAGAGGAGAGAGTGTTTAGTGCAGTACCTAATGGGGAAGTTATTGTGGAAGAGAGACTGTATGATACTAGGAAAAAAACTTATGATGCTAGCAGCCTGGTTTCTAAAGTTAATTCTCAGACTCAGATTGGTGTTGATAATCTTGAAGCAGAGGAGAAAATCCTCATAAAAAATTCTTTTGATGTCTTGATGGAGGTCACTAGGGAAATAACTGAAGTAACTAATGCAGGAAATTCTAAAGGGGTTATCTCCTCAGCTGCTGAGAACTTAGATCCTAACTTGGGGAATCAAAACCAACACTTACCTTCTTTTGAAGCTGGTGGTAGCAGTGCAAATAAAAATCACATTGTAAGAAGTGTGCATCAAATGGGAACAGATTTGAAAAAGTCTGCTAGAGGTAGGAAATCTAAACCTCTAGTTATCAATGATGTTTAATCTTGGATGCCGAAATATAATAAGGTTAAATGACCCTCTTAAACAAGTAGAAGTTAAGAAATTTATTAGGTTAAATAAACTGTCCATTCTGGGCATTGTGGAGGCTCATGTTCAGAGTCAAAATAAAGATAAAATAAGAAGAATCATTAGGCCTGACTGGCATTTTATTAATAATTATACTAATAATACTTATGGAAGAATATGGATTAGATGGAGCCCTATGGAGGTCTCTGTTTCTCCGCTTCATACTTCTGATCAGGTGATTTTTGTTAAAATTTTAACTAGTAGGGGACTCAAGTTTGTTGTGGGATTTTTTTATGGTAGTAATTATGCTAATACCAGACAACTATTGTGGGCTGATATTTTAAACTTTTCTTCTTCAAATTTTTTTCCTCTTCTTATTGTGGGTGACTTTAATTCCATTCTTTTTCCTAATGAGAAGGTGGGTGGTTCTGTGTCTCCCAATAATTACCTGGATTTTTGGAATTGTACTCAAGATAGTTTCCTTTTTGATCTTGCATATTTTGGATATTTTTACAATGTAGTAATGGACACACAAATGATAGTAGGATTTTATCTAAACTTGACAGTGCATTGTTAATCTGGATTGGGTTACTAGGTTTTCTAATTCCAAAGTTGAATTTCTTGAAGCTGGTATATATGATCATTCTTCTACGGTGGTATCTATTTTTGAAGATAGAGTTCATGGGCCTCCTCCATTCAAATTTTTCAATTTTATGACTGAGGAACTTGACTTCATGGACTTGGTTAGGGTTGTGTGGAATGAAGTTGTGAGAGGGAATCATATGTTCTTTTTTTATTACTAAGCTAAAGAGAGTTAAAGCTATAATCATTTATTGGAAGAAAGAAAGATTTAGAAGCATTCCCGCCCAAGTAGAACATGCAAAAACTGAGTTAACTACTATTCAACAACACATTCAACAACATCCTTTATGTGTGAATCAGCTCAGCAAAAGAAGGTATCCATTCATTACTATGTTAAAGTCACTAGATATGAAGAATCTATGGCCAAACAGAAGTTCGGAATTAAATGGATTGACCTGGGTGACTCAAACACCAGATTTTTTCATAACTCTATGAAAAAAAGGCATTCTCAGAACAATATTCTTACTTTGATGGCTAGAGAGGATGTACTTCTTCAAGAAAACAATAAGATAGCTGAGGAATGTATTAATTTCTATTCTTCCTTATTTGATGATTCTGAGAGTACTTTTGTGGATGATTCTCACACTTTTGACTCTTTAAACTTTAAAAATATGTTGAGTGAAGAGAACATGTGTAACCTTATTCATCCTATTACCAGAGATGAAGTGGTGGTTGCCTTATATTCCATTGGGTCTAATAAAGCCCCTAGACCTGATGGTTTCTCCAGTTGGTTCTTCAAACAGTGTTGGATCATTTTTGGAGATGATTTTACAGCGACTATTCGGAATTTCTTCAAAAGCTCTAAGCTTCTTAAAGAGGTAAATAACACTTTCCTAAATTTGGTAGCTAAGAAGGTGAACCCAAATTCTATTGTGGATTATAAACCTATTGCTTGTTGTAGTGTAATGTATAATTGTATTACTATGATCATATCTTTGAGAATAAAACATGTCTTAGGAGTTCTTATTAGTGCTAATCAATCCGCGTTCATTTCGGGAAGGTCTATTCAAGATAATGTTCTAGTGGCTAATAAGTTATTAAGAAACTACCATAGGACCAATGGGTCTCCTAGATGTGCTCTTAAGATTGATTTAAAGTGGGCTTATGAAATGGTTAGTTGGAAGGCAGCCATTATTTCTTTACAGAAATTTGGGTTCCCTCCTTTGTTTATTAAATGGATTAGTTATTGAATTTCTACTGCTAAATTCTCTATTATGATCAATGGTTCTCCTTTTGGGTTTTTTGGTGCTAAAGAGGCCTCAGGCAAGGGTGCCCCTTATGTCCCTACTTATTTTTTATGGTGATGGAGTTCTTGAGTGTGTGCATTGAATAACAAGTTAACTCTGGGGATTATGGTTTTCATCCAAAATGTCAGCTTACTTCTCTAACTCATCAATGCTTCACTAATGATGTTTTAGTGTTTTTTAGAGGTGATCTCAGATCTACTTCTTCACCAAATACTGCTCTTCATATGTTTAGTGCTTGTATTGGCTTAGAAGTAAGTAATGAAAATACCTCTTTCTTTTACTCTGTTGTCAATGCTATAAATATTCAGAACATTATTGCCTGCCTTGACTATGTTGTTGGAGATCTACCTGTCACATATTTAGGGCTACCTCTTATGTCTACTAGATTATCTTCAAGGACTGTTTTCCACTTATAGATAAGGTTACAAGTCGCGCAAAAGCTTGGAAGTCTAGGCTTGCTTATGGTGGAAGAATGGCTCTTATTCAAGCATGTTCTTAATGGTATGATCTTCTACTGGGTTTATTGTTTTATTCTTCATAAGAAGGTCATTAAATATCTCAATTCTATATTCAAAAGATTCCTTTGGGCTGGTGCTTCCCTTGATAAGAAAACTAGTTTCCTTATTGGCTGGAATAAGGTTTGTGCTCCATTTAAAGAAGGGGGACTTGCTATAAGGGATATTTCCATAACTAATGAAGTTGCAGGAATGAGTTACATTTGGGAGTTAGTTTCTAATAAAGACTCTATTTGGACAGAATGGATTAGACCTAACCTCATTAAACATGGGAATTTTTGGAAAATGAAATGTCCTCAAGATGCCTTATGGAGATGGAGACATACTCTGGGAAATAGGGATGAATCTTCTAAGATATTGAGAACTATTATAGGTAATGGTGCTTTTACTTCTTTTCTTATAGGCCTTTGGCATCCTAATGGCAGGTTGGTGGATTGGATTTCAGAGGAAATTATCAATTTTGTATTTCTTAATAGTGATGGCCCAGTTGCTGAGTATATAGTTGATGATAAGTGGAAGCTTCCTCATTCTGAAGATATTTTACTTTTGCCATTCTTGATCAGATTAGTTATGTCTATGTTGACTCTAATTTTGAAGATAAGTTGATATGGTCTCCTAGTACTTCTGGTCAATATACAATTAAGGATACTTATCATACTCTAAGATATCTTATGGAAGTTCCTAGATGGAATGGGTTAGTATGGTTCAAGATGCATATTCCTAAACACTCCTTCATCACATGAGTGGCATTACATCATAAATTAAAAACTAAAAGTAGGATTATTCATTGGGGTATAGATGTGACTCTTACTTGTCTGCTTTGTAACTTGGACAATGAAGATGATGAACACCTCTTCCTGCAATGTCCTTTTTCTACTTAGATTTGACAGGGTTTACTTATAAAAATGGGGTACATGACTGGGCAGAGATCTCTGAAGGGAAGAAATTATCTGGTGTGTAAATTCCTTTGTGGGTTCTTCTATTATCGCTACTATAAGGAAACTAACTTTTAATAGTTATTTTTTTTATCATATATGGAGAGAAAGAAATGCTAGAGTCTTCAATAAGCAAAACTTGTCCACTGATTAGGTGAGTTGAATGATCATTCAGGATGTGAAACTTAAGCTTGCTGCTTATAGCATTGAGGTGGATGATAGTCCTCAGTCCGGGTACTTCTTTAACCTTTGATTTATTCATTGTTTATTCAATATTAAACTGGAGCTTAGATGTACTTGGCTAAGACCGGATGGAGATACTTTAATGATTAATACTGATGGGTCTCTGAGAAACACCTTGGATATTAAGGGGTAGGGTATGGTGCTATTATCAGGGACAAGCCTGGTGGTTGTATTATGGATGTGGCAGGGTCTGGTATGGCTATCTCTGTTTTGGGTCATGAACCTCAGGGGTAATGGCTGGTATTTCTTTGGGATGTAGAAAAGCCCATATGGGAATGGACTCTATGGCTGCAGTTGTGTTGCTTAACAGCAGCAATCCAGAGGTCCTTTGGGAAGTGATTTATATTTGGAGGCATATCTGTTATTCGAAGAAGCAATTTGAGTGGTTCGAAGTTGAACTTATATATAAGGATACTAATCGTGCTGCAGATTGGTTGGCAGGCATTCATCCACCATCTCACTTTGAGAAGACTAATTGGAGGAATTTGGGTGAGGAGTTTAATCAGATTCTACTGGATGACAGTAGTGGGAAGATTTACTATAGGTTGTAATTTTGTTTCAGTATGGTGTTCTAAAACAGACTGAGGTTTCTTCCTTTCTTAATTTGTTTTGGTTTTTCTTTGTTTGGGTTAGGGGCCTTTAATCCATGTTGATCGTGTCAAAATTAAAAAAAAAAAAAAAACTTTCACCTTGAACCAGTATGTATATGTTCCTGCTTTAAAGTGTGTGAATCAGTCGAGCTCAAAACATTGTCAATCCCACTATTTGAATCATCCTCCTCTTCTAAAAGTTCTCTTAACCTTAACTCTGTAGAAAAAAACCCAATTTTCCATCACTATTTTTTAACCCTAACAAATTTATGTTCCCTTGTATAAAGATTACAAGAATTTCGTGGATTATGTCAACAAACTACCATACGAAATTGCATTACAGAGTTTAAGCCGTGTAACTTGGTTCTTGATTGTAAATCAGTCTACAAATTTTGGAGAAATATTGTTTCTAATGATCCATCATTCTCCCAGATGCACTTACATATACAGCTGAGGATCATTCTCGTAAGTTAGGTTTTCTTTCTTTCGATGGGGATGGAAATTTTCAGTATTTTGAATTTAGTAAGAATCATGATGTAACAACACCCATTGATAGAATTAAAAAATTTAATTCAACAACAAATTTTTGGTGGTCGCATTGTTGGTTGCCGTAAAGGTTTAATCTATCTTGCTACCCTTTCACCAAAGACTGTTGTGCTTCTAGAAATCAAGAAAATCCTGTTTGATGAATATGATGAGTATATTTGTTGGTCATTCGGATTTGGTAACGTTTATGCAACAAATGAGTTCAAAGTTGTGGGAATATGTGTCGCGGTCCAAGTATTTAGAAGTCCACATATATACTCTAGGCAGCGGCAATGGATGAAGACACCTTGGAAGAAAGTTCAGTCTTATGCATCACTATGAACATGGTAGCTTTGCCAGCGATGAAGTCAGTTAAAGGATTCAGAAAGCCGTAATTCACCTTTCAAGAAGTTACAGGAGTTTGCCAACCTTGAATACCTACTTATAAACTGGTAATCTTCATTGAGTTTTGGTAGTAACATTCATATCATTCTGTAGACTTATGGGTTTCATTAACATGTAACCTTCATGTGAACCTAATGTTACTAACACTTTGTTAGTGAGTAATCTTATCTTATACTAGGAACGGGCCCTAGCTCAGCTGGTTATCCCCGTTTCCCAAAGTTTCATGCGCTCCAGGAGGTCTCAAGTTCGAGTCCCCAATGACATAATATTGCATCAAGAATTAACATGGACGGTAGAGTTAGCTTGCCCCCCTTGTGACACAATCTCAGCCTCCCCTCCCGCTTCGAGTCCCTTGGCTAGGTTACCCATGAGGCTCGCTGTTAGGTTAGCACAGCAACCTATTCAATTAATATAGTAGTGCGTTGTTGGAGCTTAGCTTGTTAGGCTTCCAACAAGTTAATGTAATACTCTTTATAAAATAAAATGATATAAAGAAAATATCTCTTTTTGATAAGATACCCCCTAAATTACTTAGTTGTCCCCATTTTTTTACATATTTACATAAATACCATTGTTTTAAAAATAGATCAAAAATTTAAAAAACTTAATATCTTTCAAAATATACATCGGATTTTTTAAAAAAATATATATTTGAAAAGCTCTTTCAATTATCTATGTAACGAGTGCAAATAAGAATAGTAAATTTTTGTTTTAGGAATTTTTTTCATTGCTTTCAAATTTAGTATTGTTGGATGAGTAAAAATTCAAGCATGTGCATCGCACATGTGTCCTTACTAGTATATATAAAAATTACTTTTATTCTGTCTATAAATCATCAATCCAACCATATGCGTAGGTTTTCTATTTTGGGTTAAGCTATATTTCTTTGTAAATTGTGCATTTTGTAAGTTACTCGATCCTGTTTCAATGGGGTGATGTACACTATAGTGACTTATTTTGTTTATACATGGGAGTCGAATAATCATATGCAATACTGAAGTTTGTCTTCATAACTTCATCGGCCGATAAATTTTATTAGAACAGTTAGTCAATCAGGCGTCTCCGTGATAACTAACAGTCTCTACATTTTTATCTTGGCATTGACTGCAACCAACCTAATTTTTTTATCGTCAACAAGCTACTTCTCCGCCTCCATGGGAAGGATAATGATCCAGTTACCTTGCAGGTGCCAACCAGGATTCAGAACAATAATTACATTGGCAGCTTCCTCCAAATGGATGAGTTTGCACTTAAATTGTGGTTATTCACACACTTTATGCCTCCTTCCGCAGTTACGTTAATTGTCAATTTTTCGTATGTTTTAACTCTGATACAGTTAGATCTCAAGTTTGCATCATTTCAGTCTGATGAATAGCATCCATATGTATCTAAGCTTTATTCAGTATCCAACACTAGCTTAATTGCATTAGCTCCGTAAACAGTAACTACTGCTAATATTATTGATTGATGCCTCATTCCCTATCCACCAATACCATTTTTGTTTTCCCTATCTTTGGTATTGTTGGTAGGTCGGTCAAGGACTAGATTAGGAAATCTAGTTGGTTAAGGATTGTAGGAAAGTAATCCTTGTTAAGGAATGTGTCAAGTCCTATTGATGTGTATAAATAGAGAGAACTAGAGAAAGTACACCAGAACTAAGTAAGAGTTCTCTTCTTCTCGTCTAAAGCTTTGTATATTCCAACCTATACGGTGATATATAAAATTGCTTATTCTTTCCCGAGGATTCAACCTCGTTAAATGTTTTTTATTCTTGTGTGGGTGATTGTGTTCTTGGCAATATTGGAGTACCATTGTAGTATTGCAACCTAACGCTTCTGCAGGATTTGGGGCAACAATTGGTATCAGAGCAAGGTTACGCTCTTTGATACGGGAACCCAGATTGCAGTTGAAGTAAAGGTATTTTTTCTAAAGATTGCTTGAGGTAATACTAATCTCAAAGGTTCTGTTTTTTATCTATATTTGGTTGTTTGAGAACAATGGTTGACGGGGATAAACCAGTTGATCCGAACGATCCTGAAGGAGAATATTCGGAGTCCACAAATAAAGATAAAGAAACAAAAGAAGAAATACTTCATTCACATAGATCACAACTCAAGGTAGAAAAGTTTACAGGAACCATTAACTTTGGTTTATGGAGAAGGGACTAATGGATGCTCTTGTTCATCTTGACCTAGAAGAAGCTCTAGAAGTTTAGCCAGTGGAGATGTCTAAAAAATAGTGGAACAAGATGAATAAATTATGTGTTGCTTCGATACGAGGGTGTTTAGCAACTGCAGCAAGAGTTAATTATCATCACGAGACTTCAGCTAAGGATCTATGAGAAAAGCTAGAGAATGAATACCTTGTGAAGAACGTGGCAAATAGGATACATCTTAAAAGGAATTTATATCGCTGTAACATGAAGAGACGTGCAACTCTAACCGATCACCTAGATTCATATAATAAACTTCTTGCTGAGTTGGTTAACTATGATGAGAAGATCAACGACGAGGAACAAGCTTTGTGTCTGATAAACTCTCTTCCTGAAAAGTATGAACCTGTGATTAAATCACTAATGCACGGCAAGGACAAGATGACATACACAGAGGTCACTACAACATTGCGTAGTGAGGAGTTCAGGAAGATGGATCGTGAAGACGTTGTAAGTGAAGCTAACAATGACTTGCTTCTTGTAAGAGGTCATTCAACATACAGGAGAAATAAGAATGGTGGTTATGGTAAAGGTAGAGGACGTTCTAAGAGTAGGACGTGACTTAAAAAATATGAGTGTGCTAGGTGCCATGACTTTGGTCATTGGGCTAAGGATTGTACCAAGCGTAAGGCAAGAGAATGAGATAATAGTAATACCGAGGTAAACATTGCTAAAGGTAATGAAGAATCAGATGATGCTTCTGATTTCTCGCTAACTGTGACACCATTAGCTTGTACTATTACAGATGGTACATGAGTATTAGATAATGGAGCAACGTATCATATATGTCTATATCGGGACTGGTTCTCAAGTTTTGAAGAGCTTGATGGAGAAGTACGTATGGGAAACAATCATACCTACAGGGTGATTGGAATTGGTAGTGTTCGTATCAAGATGCATGATGGTATGGTTAGAGAGATGAAGGAGGTAAGATTTGTACCTGCCATAAGGAAAAATCTGATTTCGCTCGGAACTTTGGAAGCTAAGGGATACAAGTTAGTCGCTGAAAATGGTATTCTAAAGGTAATCTCTGTATCTATGTGGTAATTATGAAGGGCACACGTCATCATAACTTGTATTACTTGATTGGGAATACAACAACAGGGGATGTGTCTATTTCTGAACACATCGAGAGTGCAGATACCGAGAAAACGAAGTTATGGCACATGAGACTTGCATATCCAGGTGAAAAGTCGTTGCATAGGTTGATTCAACATGACTTGTTGAAAGGTGTTATCACCTGCAAGTTACCATTGTGTTAAGGGCAAGACAAGAACAAGCTTTGGCACAGATATCCACAATACTAGTGGAGTTCTTGACTATGTTTACTCAGATGTTTGGGGTCCTACCAATAATGCATCATTGGGAGGGAAACATTGGTTTGTATCGTTTATTGATGATTATTCTAGGCGCGTATGGGTGTACACCATGAGGAATAGGGATGAAGTCCTAGAAATCTTTGTGAGGTGGAATAAGGCAACTGAGACTCAAACTGGCAGAAATATCAAAGTACTACGTTTGGACAATGGTGGAGAGTACAAGAGTGATCCGTTCTTGCAAGTATGTCAGGATGAGGGAATAAAGAGGCACTTCACAGTTAAGAAGACACCGCAACAAAATGGGGTAGCTGAACGCATGAATCATACTTTGCTGGAGAAGGTACGATGTATGTTATCTAATGCTGGATTAGGTAAGGCGTTTTGGGCTGAGGCAGTTACATATGCGTGCTTACTCATTAATAGGTTGCCATCAGCTGCATTAGAAGGTAAAACTCATATGGAGAAGTGGTTTGGTAAACCAGCTTATGATTATGACTCAATTCATATCTTTGGTTGTCCTGTGTGGTATCATGTTAGTGAAAACAAGCTTGATAACCGTGATATGAAAGGAATCTTTGTGGGTATGAAGAGTGGAGTAAAAGGGTTCAAGATTTGGAATCCAGTTGAGAAGAAGATAGTCATGAGTAGAGATGTCACATTTGATGAGATTTCTATGGTAAAGTCTTGGGGTTCTCGGTAGGTGGAGGACAAAATAACCAGTACTAGTGAGCCTTTACAGCAGTTGGTGATTGATGAAACTCCACTAATTCCAGCTAAGTTTGTATCTGTTCAGAATACTTCTGAAGACATTGGGTCTCCAAGAGAGGTAACTACTGAAGTTCCAAATGATAGTGACACTGTTGAGGAAGAGGAACAAGAGTCAGTAGAAGATACAGAAGCTACGGTCACGGAGACCATAGCAACCAGCAAACCAAGAAGATCAACCAGGAAGCCTGGTTGGATGAATGATTGCATTGCTTATGTATTACCAGTTATATAGAAGATGGAACTCATACTTCCTATTTAGAAGTTGTACGTAGTGCAGAGTGTAAAGAATGGGAAGGTGCAATGCTGGACGAGATGGAGTCTCTCTATAAGAATGGCACATGGATTCTTATGAAGCTTCCGAACGGTAAGAAGGCCATTGGGTGCAAATGGGTATATGCTAAAAAAAAAAAAGGATCTCAGGTGAATCAAGTACGCCACAAGGCAAGGTTAGTTGCAAAAGGTTATGCTCAAAGAGAAGGGATTGACTACAATAAGGTGTTCTCTCCACTTGTGAAGCACTCATCAATCCGAATTTTATTGGCCTTGGTAGCACAATATGATTTAGACCTAGTTCAGCTATATGTTAAGACAACATTCTTGCATGGTGATCTAGAAGAGGAGATCTATATGACTCAGCCGAGTGGGTTCAAGGTTGCTGAAAAATAAGATTGTGTATGTAAACTAAAGAGATCATTGTACAGGCTGAATCAGTCTCCAAGACAATGGTACAAGCGATTTGATCAGTTTATGATAGGCCAAACATACACAAGAAGTCACTATGACCATTGTGTATACTTTAAGAAGCTACGTGATGGGTCTTTCATATATTTGCTCTTGTATGTCGATGATATGCTGATTGCATCGAATAACAAGAAAGGGATCGATAATTTGAAGTGCAAGTTGTCATCTGAGTTTGAGATGAAAGATCTGGGAGAGGCTAAGAAGATTCTTGATATGGAGATTCAACGTAACAGAGAGATGGGTAAGGTTTGTTTGTCTCAGAAGACATATTTAAAGAAAGTGTTACAGAAGTTTGGTGTCTACAAAGGAACTAAATATGTAAGTACTCCCCTTGGTGCTCATTTTAAGTTGAATGCTCGTATGTCTCCCACTACTGAAGTAGAGCGAAAGTATATGGCCCAAGTCCCATATGCTGAGGCTGTTGATAGCTTGATGTATATAATGGTATGTACAAGGTCGAAAATTTCACATGAAGTTAGTATGGTCAGCCGTTATATGCATTGTCCAGGCAAGGAACATTGGCAAGCTGTGAAATGGATTTTGAGGTATCTTTATGGTACAATTGATGTTGGCTTGGAGTTTGTGAAGGATAAAAATAACAATCAGTTGTGTGTTGGGTATGTGGATTCTGACTATGCTGGTGATTTGGACAAGAGACGTTCAACTAAAGGGCATGTATTTACCATAGCAGGAGCACCAGTAAGTTGGAGATCAATCTTGCAGTCTACTGTGGCACTTTCAACTACGGAGGCGAAGTATATGACAGTGACCGAGGCATTTAAGGAGGCTATATGGTTACAAGGTTTACTAGATGACTTAGGAGTTGTGCAAGACCAACTGCTTGTGCATTGTGATAGTCTAAGCGCAATTTACTTGGCTAAGAATCAAGTACATCATGCTAGAACTAAACATATAGACGTACGATTTCACTTTGTTAGAGAAATTCTGGAAGAAGAAGACATTCTACTTGTGAAGATCGATACCGAAGACAATCCAGCTGATATGTTGACTAAAGTAGTATCTGGGATCAAGTTTCGACATTGTTTGAAATTGATCCACATCCTTCCAGTTTGGTGAAAGACGTAGAGGTTCTTAGGAACCTGGTGGAGGTCTTCTAGCAAGGCCATTTGAGAGAACTACGGTCGGGTTTGATTCCTATTGAGGATACGTAGGCAGCCAGTGATGGTTCAATCGACGTTGGAAGATGGAGGTGATTTTATCTATTGATCGTCTCATGCATGATCCGAGGTGGAGAATTGTTGGTAGGTCGGTCAAGGACTAGATTATGAAATCTAGTTGGTTAAGGAAACCAAGTACTTGTGTCCTAAGTATAGCAGCTTAAGAGGTTTTTCTCTTAGAGCTAAGTTAGGAAACCCTATACTTGTAGGAAAGTAATCCTTGTTAAGGAATGTGTCCAGTCCTATTGATATGTATAAATAGCTATAGAGAGAACTAGAGAAAATACACCAGAACTAAGTACGAGTTATCTTCTTCTCGTCTAAAGCTTTGTATATTCCAACCTATACAGTGATATATAAAATTGCTTATTCTTTCCCGAGGATTCAACCTTGTTAAATATTTGTTTTTTGTTTTTTTTATCAATACAACAAACAATTTTATAGATAGAAAGTGAGGATTACAAGAGATGCCATGGAGATCCCAGTGGGATACAACACCGAAGCAATATAAACAAAATAAAATAAAAACAGCCTCACCAAACTGGACAATAGAGTGAGAAGATGCAATCACCAAAAGAAACTGATGATTGGAGAACAGACTAACAGGCTGAACCTAAACCACCAACCGATAGCAAAATGATCTAATGGTTGTTTACTACAAGGGCCCAATTATAGTGCAGATTTTGAAATGTAATACCTCGGAAGGAAACATTAGAAGATGTCCAATATAATAGCAATGCCTTGATCTTCCTGATGAGAGTATCCTGGTCATATTCCACATCCTGAAAAATACCAGAATTCCTTTGTTTCCAGACTCCCCAAACAAAAGCAAAAGAAAGGATTTCCCATAAGATCAATCCATTCTCAGTAAGCCCTTGAGTCCAGTAACCTACAAACATATCAGTTGCGTTGCATCTTAAGACCCAATCCCGTGAGAATTCACGCATGAAGAACATCCATACCACATTAATAATAGGGCAGTGTATAAATAGGTGATTGATTGTTTCAGATTCGTTTTTACAAAAAAAACATCTGTTTACCCAATCCCGGCCTCTTTTGGCCAGGTTATCTTGTGTTAGAATGGCGTTATGATGAATCAACCAAACGAAAAAAGCAACTTTTGGAGGAACTCTATGATTCCAAACTTTCGCGTGAGGAAATATAATACCTGAAGATTGTTGAAGCCCCTTGTAACAAGATTGAACCGAAAAATTCCCATTAGGATCCCATCTCCAAGATCTGGTGTCTATTGAATTGCTCAAACATATACCATCCAGTAAATGATACAGGGCAGCCAGTTCATCCGTTTCTTCATTTGTTAACCTTCTTCTTCTAAGATCCAAGTCCCATCCATTTCTTGAGCCATTGCATATTGTAGCCATATCACTGACCCACCCCTTCTGTTTCCTAGAGATATTAAAATTCTAGGAAACCTGTCCTTTAAAGTCTCATCTCCAACCCATCTGTCCATCCAAAACATAGTCTTCCTGCCATCTCCCACCTTGTTGATAATACCCATCTTGAACTTTTCTAATCTATTGCAGATTCCTCTCCACAGACTCATGCCATAAGGAAGTGAAGTTTGTTTAGCATCCCAACCGTTCCTGTCGCAGCCATACTTATGTATAATAATTCTCCTCCATAGAGCCTCTGTTTCGGTGGAGAAGCGCCAAAGCCATTTACAAAGAAGAGCATCATTCATTAGAATAGTAAGAATAGTGCAATAGTGCAACCTAACGCTTCCGCAGGCTTTGGCGCAACAGGTACTTGGTATCATTGGCCATGCTTTGCTCGTTTTTTATCAACGTCAGCTCGCACTTGAAAAAGCATTTGAATCTCTCTGACGAGATATACAGTGACAGCCTCTCACTATTTTAAAACTGCAGGTCGTTATTGGCCTGCATATAAAGCCTTTGTTACTTCTGTAAAGAACCCTGTACTCACACTATTATCATCTGGCCATGCTTTGCTTGTTTTTATCGAAGGCCAGGTCTCAGGTTATACTAGCAAATACAAACTGTTCATTTAAGGTGAGCACGTATTTGGGAGATTCATTCTAGTATTATGGGAACAGAACTTCTTATGCTAGCAAGTATATAGTATATACCCAAAATTGCTAGTGTTAGTGAGTACCAGCCACAGCTGGCATAATTGAGTCTCGATCTCTCTTCTCTTAATACTGAATCTCCCTTCAAAACTCTTAAAATATGAAACAGGAACAAAACTCCATCAATTTTCATGAGTCATGACCAGGAAAAGAATTGCCAGAAGAAGACAAATCCAAATCTTTTTAAAATAAATAAAACTAAAACAGTACAAAATCCAATTTCAAATTTTTTTACCCTCCCATTCATTCTTTGCCAGAATCAGACAAATTGTTGAATATTCAACACCAACTTAGTCAAGTGTTCACATCTATCTAAATTAACCTAGAAATATCTAGGATGTCTAGAGTCAATGTTAGACAATTAACATGTGTAAAATGAGTGTTCTAGAGTTAGACAAATCAAATAAGAATACTAGATTGTCTAGTAGTTTGTTTGGTGGAAGCCTCCATAGGCATAGTTGTTAGCCTCCATATGCATAGTTGTTAGCCTCCATAGGCATAGTTGTTAGCCTCCATAGACATAGTTCTCTTCTTCTTTTTTGTAGCCTATAAATAGGCATGTTGTATTCATTTGTAAGTAAGAGAGAAAGAATCAATCAATCAAAAATATCAAATAGATTGTATTCCACCAAGATTAATATCAATGTAGTCTTTATGCTTCCGCGTTTATGTTCTCCTCTCTCTTGTTCGATCTTTAAGATGGTATCAGAGCAAGGTGAGAGGGAGAGAGGAGAGGAAGAGAAGTTATATGTTTTCCTAAAGAGTTTCTAAAGTTGCAATAAGAAGGAGAAAGAAAACTATAAAAAAAAAAAAAATAGTTGCGCAATATTCTGATGGTTATTGTGACAAGTTTGAAGCTAGAAGTCAGGTGAAGGAGAAGTTTGATGTCGTTTGAATTCACGGTGAAAATCGAGCTTAGGGCATGTTCTTGATGCCGAGAAAACATGGCAGTCGAGATACTAGTGCCGAAAAAAAAAATGTTACCGATGTTTTTGATGAGAAGAATCAAAGATGGTCATAAAGTCCAAGCTTGAGCTGTTTAGGGTTTGTTTGTGACGGCGTCGCTGCTCCAAAGAAATCGAAAAAAAAATGGTTTATGCTTAGCTGGTGAAGGCGTAAGGATTATTGCTATCTTGCAGCTCCGTCGCTTGTGGTTTTAAAGCCATGCTCGTGATCTTGAAGAAGAAGAAGAAGAAGAAGAAGAAGAAAAAAAAAAAAAAAGTTCGAGGTTGTTTGGTTTTGAGATGAGGGTTATGAACTCGTTTCTTGAGCCAAGATAAAGGAATATTATTAAGACAAGTTTTCCAAAACAAAACGAGCCTGCTGATGTGAGCGAGCACAAGGAAGAAAATATGATTGTTTGCTGCTGCCATTGGCATAGTAACAAAGATGACAAGCTTTAGCCTAGAAAACATCGTAGGAAGGTGCTGTCATGTGTCGAGATTGGTATTTTGCTGCCATTGCCATGAGAGCTCCAACCGGTGATGATGATAATGCTTGCTTCTGGTGATGAGACATGTAGCTCGTTGGTGCTTCTCAGGAGGGTGTTGTCATGAAGAGATGACTATGGACAGCGAGAAGAACAATGGTGGTTTTCCGACGGAATGGAGCTGCTGCCACTATCGGCAGCCGATAATGAAGCCCATGGTTGAGCTTGGCAAGCAATGGTGTTGCTTCTCGGGTTGCAGCCATTAACAGCATAGAAATGGAAGTGAATCGAGCTCAGAGATGAAGGGTGAACGACGGAGCTCGAGCGAGACGCTGCATACATTGACGGATGATAAGATGAACGTGGAGATTGCCAGAGATGGAATGATGCTGTTATCCGGTGATGGTAACGGTATTGCATGCATGTCAGTAATGCCGGGACAGTGATGAACGAGCAGAGAAGTGAAGCACGAGATGAACCAAGTTCAGAGACAGCATGGTAGAGCTTTGGCAATGGAAGGTGGCAGTGGTTTCGGTGATCGGAGCTGCTGGTGATAAAGATGGCAGTGTTTCATGGAGAGTTCGACGTGAGCACTTGGCTGTTGTTCGAGGAGAAGTGATGAAGAGTGAACGAAGGGAAAACGAGTGGCAGCTGCCATTATTGACCGAAGCTCGAGATGTAGAGAAAACGTGTGATACCGACACACCTAACACGCCGCACAGAGGAAAGAAAAAACGGAAAGCAAAGGCGGAAAGAAAAAGTGGAGAGAACACGGGCTGTGATGAGACTGCATACATGAAGGACGACGAGACGGAGACTGCTGCTGCTCCCAGCAATGATGATGCTGCTGCCAACAGATGAAGGAATAAAATGGGTTGAGCAATAAGAGTGGATTGAGGTGTTGCTGCTGTAATGAATTCTTCCACCGATGGATATTCGAACAAGTGATGAGTTAACCGTTGAAGGAAGAAGAACATGATGTTGTGTCGAGAGAAACAGAATGTTTCCATGATGATACACGGTGGTCGATGGAGTTGGAGATCGATAGTCGCGCATGCAGCAAAAAGCAAAAAAAAAAAAAAAAAAAGAGTGCCAGTGAGAAAGTGTCATTCAACTCTCTTTTCATGGTGTGACCGACACACTAAACGTCCATCTCACCGGCAGACAAAAAAAAAAATCGAAACAAAGAAGAAGTTGAAGGTGATTTAGATGGGCTGAAAGCCTCAAAGAAAATAGATAAGATGCAGACAAGATGTTTGTTTAAATGCAAGGATGATCATGGAAACATAAGTGTGACAATAATTGTCACAGCGTTGCAAATCTGTTACGAATTCAGAAATGTGGCAAATCTGGATAGCGTGACAAAATTGTAACAGCAATATAACAAGAATAAGAATAGTCAGAGCTTGTGGCAGAAGCTTGACGAAATGAAAGATTGTGAGAGAATCTGGATAACCAAAGAAGTGTTACAGTTTTCGAACAAAAGCGTGACTGGAACAAAGATGAATAGAAGAAGAAACAACAAAAATGTTGTGAAGAAACGGAAGCAATGACCAAGTGGTGATGAGATAGAGAACAACAAAAGTGGGTGAAAATCCTATGAGTTGTCTAAAGAGTACAAGAAGTATTTTACTGATACGAAGAGGACCGCAATGTCCCTAAACTACGATGGAACCCGTATGTTCTAAAACTACGAAGAGGACCGCAATGTCCCTAAACTACGATGGAACCTGTATGTTCTAAAACTACGAAGAGGACCGAAATGTCCCTAAACTTCCGAAGAGGACCGAAATGTCCCTAAACTTCCGAAGAGGACTGAAACGTCCTTAAACTATGAAGAGGACCGAAACATCCTTAAACTATGAAGGGGACCGAAACGTCTACGATAAAGAGAAGTTGGAAAGTAGGTGTTGAGGGGGAGTGTTGAATATTCAACACCAACTTAGTCAAGTGTTCACATCTATCTAAATTAACCTAGAAATATCTAGGATGTCTAGAGTCAATGTTAGACAATTAACATGTGTAAAATGAGTGTTCTAGAGTTAGACAAATCAAATAAGAATACTAGATTGTCTAGTAGTTGGTTTGGTGGAAGCCTCCATAGGCATAGTTGTTAGCCTCCATATGCATAGTTGTTAGCCTCCATAGGCATAGTTGTTAGCCTCCATAGACATAGTTCTCTTCTTTTTTTGTAGCCTATAAATAGGCATGTTGTATTCATTTGTAAGTAAGAGAGAAAGAATCAATCAATCAAAAATATCAAATAGATTGTATTCCACCAAGATTAATATCAATATAGTCTTTACGCTTCCGCGTTTATGTTCTCCTCTCTCTTGTTCGATCTTTAAGAGAGAGTACCAGCCACAGCTAGCAAGTATATAGTATATACCCAAAATTGCTAGTGTTAGTGAGTACCAGCCACAGCTGGCATAATTGAGTCTCGATCTCTCTTCTCTTAATACTGAATCTCCCTTCAAAACTCTTAAAATATGAAACAGGAACAAAACTCCATCAATTTTCATGAGTCATGACCAGGAAAAGAATTGCCAGAAGAAGACAAATCCAAATCTTTTTAAAATAAATAAAACTAAAACAGTACAAAATCCAATTTCAAATTTTTTTACCCTCCCATTCATTCTTTGCCAGAATCAGACAAATATGTTATATGTACCCCAGAGACAAAAGTATTTTGTTTTATATAAGAAATATCCAGCTGCACCACAACCTCAACTCAAAGATAAGAAAATGTACACAACAAAATCATTCAACACTCTTTCTCTTGCTCGTCCTCTCAGTCTAAATTGATGCATGTACTAGAGTGAATTTATGGAATTGGAAGGCATTTTCACTTGTAGATTTTCTGATTGCAACTCCCTTAAATTCGACTCCAGGAGCAGCAGCAGCACAAGGAGGAAGACCAACTTTAGAACCAAGTGGGTGATATGTTGCCGCGGCAAGAGTAACAGTAGAACTACTAGTATTACTACAGTTACTGATCATGACACGCCTATTACCAAGAGGGATTCACTTTTTATCGACAAACGGGGGAAATTAAGAAGCTTCGATCATAAGAAGTTGTCCCGGAAGAAAGGTATGTGATGAATTCGCACCTGACACTAAATTTATTTATTTTTTATCATGTTTCTTAATTAGTACACTACAGCCTAGCAAATTTAACAGTTGATGCACTGAAAGAGCTGAGTCTTCTACCTTTGAGTGCAACTGCTACTAGTCGTTTATTATCCATTCCTGGTGCCAATAAATGCAGCTATTATATATGCATTCCCATTTATCTAAGAATCTATGTTACTGTTTTTACATTGAAGGCGGCACACTAAGAGGAAGGGGATGGAAGTACGGGACTGGGTTTGTAGATGGTGTATTCCCAGTGATGAGTCCCACCGGTCAGCAACTACTCAACTACCTACAGGACTATAACGGAGCACAATTAGAAGAAGGCATCAGCACAATCTGGAACACTCTCGATTCTCTTAGTCCAACTCACACTACATGGGATGACATTATAAATGTAATCGTTCAACTTCGTCTCAACAAACAATGGAATCCAATAATCATGGTATGGACTGTGCACATCGACTAAGTTCGTTCATTTCCTAATTGTGTAACAAAGTATAGTTTTAAGGAGTGGTTTCGCTTTACCATTGTTTCAGGTGTGTGAATGGATTTTGTACAGAAGCTCTTTCCAGCCAGATATCATGTGCTATAATTTACTTATAGATTCTTATGGACAAAAATCTCATTACAAAAAGGCGGAATCAATTTACCTCCAACTTATGGATGCAACAATAGTGCCTAATGAAGATACCTATGCACTTCTTTTGAGAGCCTACTGCTCATCAGGGTTGCTAGATAAAGCTGAAGCTGTGTTTTCTGAGATGCAAAAATATGGACTTCCCCCAAGTATGTACATCCTTCTCTTCTTTCAGCTAATGCGTACACGTAATTTGAGGTCTTTTAAAGTATATGTTGATGGCAACATCCTGACATAGCACAAAGTGACCAACTGATTTTCTTTGTCGCTTGAATATAATAAGGAAAATATTTTGCAAGTCAGGTTGAGGCGTTCGTCAGGATTGTATTTGGTATCTGGCGGTGTTTTCTCACAATGCAAATGTAACAAGTTGTTTTGTTGGGGTCAAGCTTAGCTTATGGTTGTAGGCTGCATTTTGGACACTCATAGATAGAAGTAGGGCTGTGAATATTTGCAGTTCTTGAAGTCTTATGGCTTGTGAACATGCACAGAGCCGGGCCTGAGGGTGTGCAACCGCACAGGGCCCAGCTCTGCTGAGGGTCTTTTTCCGGCCCAAAATTCATACTCTAACAAAAAAAAAAAACTTTACCATCGCCTAACTCGAACACACAACTTATGGGGGAAATACTTAAACAATCCATCCACTGAGCAATCAATTCGTTGTTGATTTAAATTAAATTTGACCGTATTTAACCGAATACCATTACCTCCCAAGAGTAACCTTACCATCATTTGTGATATCCTTGTGTATTCTTATTGACATCGGAAAAAAAAAACTTCTTATTTAATACTTTCATTTTTTCTATATAAAATAGGCATTAACACCATTATTTAGTTGTAAAATTTTCTTTGGTATCGCGATAATCTTTCAAATTAAATAAAAAGTATTGATCTTTTTTTGTTTATTATTGGTACAAAATAATAGACATTGTAAAAGGCCCTACGAAAAATTTCACACAAGGCCCTCCTAGACACAGGATCGGCTCTGAACATGCACCGCCTTTCTTGCCACTTAGCCCAAACAATAATAAACTAGTAAACAAGATAGACTGTTTTTTATTTCCTTCAGGTAGAGATATTCACCACATACGAGGCACCGCCTTAATAGAGCTAACCATCACATTATTAGTTTTAGTACTTTTTATTTACTTACAACTGTGTTTAAATTTAATTCATGTAGAGAAATCGGCACTTTGACTCAGGTGTGGTTGTGTACAATGCTTATATTGATGGATTATTAAAAGGAAGAAACACGAAAAAGGCAGTGGAGATCTTTGAGAGGATGAAGAGAGATCGTTGCCAGCCATCTGCAGATACATATACCATGATGATTAATTTATATGGAAAGGTGTGTTGAATGTTTGATCCCTTATTCAATTGTTTTCCTATCCTTTCAGTTTACTTAATCAATGTTCAAATTATCGGCATCATTTGGATGGGTGTTTTACTTGTGTAAGACAAGTGTCTGGAGAATCGTTTTTTCTGAGAAACCTAACGGTTTCTTGCAAAATCATTTAGCACACTGTAAATGTATCTTGCCGAGTGCTGACTACCATCAAAACCAATGGTGACTGTCTTCCTATTACTTGCATTTTATTTATTTTTACCATCTTTTTTTTTTCTTCCTTTTGCAGGCTCGTAGGTCTTTTATGGCTTTAAAGGTATTCAAGGAAATGAGAAATCAAAACTGCGAGCCTAATATATGCACGTACACTGCGTTAATCAATGCCTTTGCAAGGGAAGGACTCTGTGAGAAAGCAGAAGAGATATTTGAGGAGCTACAGAAAGAAGGCTATGAGCCTGATGTTTATGTTTACAATGCACTCATGGAAGCTTACAGGTACTACTTATAATGTGTGTATATAACATGTGTTGGAAATGACAAAATTCTGCAGGGTCTATGTGTATATTACATATGCATTTTGACTTACAATATTGTCCATAAAATGCTAATCCACTTATCCCAACAGTCGTGCAGGTTTCACACAGGGAGCTGCCGAGATATTCTCGCTCATGCAGTATATGGGATGCGATCCGGATAGAGCTTCATATAATATTATGGTTGATGCATATGGGAGAGCTGGTCTTCATGAGGGTAATTTTTTTAAGCAAGTATTTATTATTGTTTGTGTCTTTTTAATTTGTTAGAGATTCTTCATATGAGCTCCAGTTCAATAGATGCATCTCGAGTAGACTAGTGAAAATTTTCGGTGATAATAACCAAAAGTTGATGTTGGAACTCATCTATATCCTAACACTCATCAGAAAAAAAAAAAAAAAAAAGATCCACAATTACAGTGGCTACTTTATTAGGCTAAGAAAACCGAAATTTGTTTTACCATCTCGAATTTCAACCTTCTTTTATCTTATCTGTATACGTAAAACTTCTCTAAAATAATAGGTTTGGGACCACTTAATCGAATTATTTGAAAGAAATATTATATAATCGATAATTTAATAATTTATCATTTCGTTGATATATATTAATAACATATTAATTTAAATAATAATTTCTAAATTTTTTAACTTGAACAATTGTGGTTTGATACAAAGTACCTAAGATGTGCACTCATATTTAATTTGATAGAAGTTTCTAGATAATAAACCTTTGGGAGTTGTAGAAACATTAATATTATACTAATCACAAACCCTAATAAAATAAAAATAATATTTAACACATAATTTACAACTCAATTTAACATATTATGAAAACCATTTTTTATTTTTCTAATAGAATTTTTATTTTATATAATATTTGGGACCTATTAATATTTAAGGAGAAATTTTGATATGTATTATATTATAATATTATAGTATTTATTATTTTAACACTAAGAGCCGAAGTTGGGACCAGAAAACTTTATTATTTTAATGAGAATATTTATATTATCGAGTATCGTATTAAAAAAGTTTTATTGTACGTAAAATTCGTGTTTTTCTTGAATTCTAGATGCCCGAGCAATATTCGAAGAACTAAAGAGACACGGAATGACCCCAACAATGAAATCTCATATGCTACTCCTGTCAGCATACTCAAAGTCTGGAAACATAGCTAAATGTGAAGAGATTGTGAACCAAATGCATAAATCTGGTCTCAAACCGGACACATACGTCTTAAACAGCATGCTTAATAGCTATGGACGAACAGGTAATTTATCGAAAATGGAAGAGGTTTTGAAGGCAATGGAAAATGGGCCGTATACGACTGACATTAGCACTTATAACATCTTGATTAATGTATATGGTAGAGCAGGATTTTTGGATAGAATGGAGGAGCTGTTTAGATCTCTTCCTAGTAAGAATTTGGTACCTGATGTGGTTACATGGACTTCAAGAATGGGAGCATACTCTAAGAAGAAACAATACTTGAGATGTTTAGAAATTTTTGAAGAAATGATTGATGCTGGATGTTATCCAGATGGAGGTACTGCAAAAGTTCTTCTGTCAGCATGTTCAAGTGATGACCAAATTCAACAGATCACTACAGTAATCAGAACAATGCACAAGGATATGAAGACCATGTTGCCACTATAATTTTGGAAAGTTGTGGATACAGTGTCCATCATTTGTATAAGTAAAATATATTCATGTCTTAATCAACATTTTTTATATCCAGCTGGTGTTAAGTTGTCAAGCGGCTAAAGCCAGAACACATGTGCATTTGTACGTGACAAAAATGACATAGTAATTTTTATTTTATTTTTATTCTAAAAGATGGATTTATTGATTAACTATTATAACAAGCATAGTCTTCCTCAATACATTTTGTGATATCAGGAGGAAAATTGGAATCATAAGAGAAACTAATAGCTTCAAGTGTAGCTTTTCTTGCTATAGCATGAGCAACACTATTACCTAGTCTATTAACTATCTTTCAAAACCGAAATTTATTACTGAAAAATTTGTTCTTGATTGCATAAATTAAATGTTGATTAAACCAGTGCACTTGGGATTCTCCACTGTTAATAAAGTTCACCACATTCGCAGTGTCCATCTCAAAGATTACTTTGTTGAAACCACACTCCTCCATCCAATCCACTACCATGACTAGAGATTTGCATTCAAAATGTTCAGCTCCCACATCTTCATCTACCTCTTCCTCCAGTTGACAGCCTTTAACTCCTACTGGATTTCCTGCATGATTACGCACAATTAGTCCAATGCTACCTTTCCTAGTTTTAGTCATGTATGAAGCATCAATATTCAATTTAAAAATTCTTCCTCTGGAGGAATCCCATTCCTTGATGAGATATTGCATTGCATGTTAACATTAGTAGAAACAATAGCAGAATTACATTATTGAATTAAATGTTGTATTCTAATAAGAGTATTATTTCTATTAGGAATTGTATCCTAAAATATCAAATTGCACATGTCCTTCCAGATATACCAGACAATGCACATTAACTTAATCACATAATTTTCATTTATGTAATCATTCTGAATCTCTTCACCTGTAATGAACCAAGATATTACCCAAGACTGGAAAGAATTAAAATGTTGAGTAACCTCAATAATATCAACATTTAAAGCACTCTATATGGCTCTAGAATAGTCACACTCAACTAGCAAATGGTTAATGGTTTCAGACTTATCATTACAAAACTTACAATGGGTTCTACCTCAGGGTTATAACTAGTAAGTCTGTTTCTAACAGGAGAAATATTTTTTAAGCAATTCCAGACAAAAAGTTGGACCCTATGAGGAACTTTAGAGAGCCAGAGTTGTTTCCAAACTTTATTAGGAAAGTTATCACCAGAAATGAAATTGTTAACAGAATTAGCACAAAGAGTATTTTAATCACTCTTTACTGTGAATTTACCTTCCCTGTCATGTTTCCAAATCAGATAATCTTCACCAGTAGAAGGAATAAGCATATTTAGGATAACAGTTGAGGTGTCTTGATTGAAGATATAACCGATAAGTTGTGCATTCCAAGTTCTAGTACCAGGCATAAATAGATCACAAACTAAAGTGTAGGATAACATGCTAGAAAGACCCACAACTAGGACAGGTGGATTATTGAAACCAATAATCCAATTATCAATCCATATGTTAATTTTAGTGCCACACTGAACTATCCACATAGATTATTGTTGCACAACCTCAATACCAGAGTAAATACGTTTCCATACCCAAGAAGAATCATCTTTCAACTTATCTAGTTTAGTCTAGATAGAGCAAACTTCCATTTTTACCATATTTGTCTCTAAAAATTTGCATACACAGGGAATGTTCATCATTACAATCTTTCCATGCCAACTTAGTTAACATAGCAGTATTAAATCGTTCAAGGTTTCGAAAACCCCTACCACCCAAAGATTTAGGTATACTTTGGTTATTCCATCCTATCAAACAAAGGCCTCTATTACTACTATGCCCCCACCGGAAATGTAAAAGAATAGCATCCATCTGATCAATCATAGTTTTGGGAATTCTAAAACAACCCATCTGATAAGTAGGCAAGGCATTTAATATCATTATTCACTCTCTAGATTTAGGAGGTGGGTAATGATGATCAGTATGTTAATGTGTTATAATGCTAGGTGGGAATTTTCTCAAGCCACCTAGTCGGTAATATAAAATTTATATTTACATGCATTTACAAGCTTTCCCAAATGACAAATAAATTTCAGAGGTATTGAATAAGCAAAACTCTATAGTTTGTCAAAGATATAATCCTGCAGAGTACTTCTTTTATGTCATCCCTGAATACATACTTATAAACTGGTAATCTTCATTGAGTTTTGATAGTAATATTCATATCATTCGATAGACTATTGTGTTTTATTAACAAGTAACCTTTTGAAAATGTTGTACACGCACACATTATTTTGTGCATGTACACAACTTTACACACCAAATATACAACCGATTTTCTGAATAATTCTCAAGATCTTGTACAGCTATTACAACCAATTATCAAGATTATGCACGGCTATGTAAGATATTCTAGGAAGTATATGAAGATATGGAGATCCAAGAATTCTAATGCTAATGAATTCTAGTTACCATAAGACACCGATTAGTTTCTACGTATTAAGATATTGTATTCATTGTATCATATTAGACTTATAATTTCTATTATTAGAAATCTCTGTAACACTATAAATTCTATGAAAATATTCATTCGAGTTAATACAAATATCTTTCATAGAACTTGATTTGGAATCAGATAAATAGCTTAGGATTTTACCATGGCTTCTTTTTTTCCCTGATGTTATGGGAGCCTCTAAAGACTCGACACCAAAATCTGCATCAATAGGATCTGGATTAGAGAAATCATCTGTAGGTAAATGTTGTCATCTTTTCTCGGAGATCCATATGAAATCCACCATTCTGATAGTTGTATTGTTGTACTTTATTCTCTTCCATTGTAATTATGCCACGTGGGTTAGAGGTATTACTATGGTACTTCGTGTAAAAAATAATTTAGGTTTCGTTGATGGTAGGATACCAAAACCCACTTTACCAGATACTATGCTAGTATGGGAAAGAGCTAATGATATTGTTAGATCGTGGTTGCTCAATTCGGTTGTGCCTGAAATCAAAGGTAGCATCATTTTGTATACTAAATATTCCCGTGATATATCGATTCTACCATGACTCCAAATATAAGTATGGATTGATTCTACCTTGATTCCTTATATATGCAAGGATCGCTCCAACATTAGATCTTCAATGAAAACCAGACCGTCAATCTCATTGATATCTTTCAACTACGGAACAAGTTCGTAAGTCTACTTCCTTAAACTCAAGTAATAAAACATAGTTTTCTAGGCATGAAATCAAACCTAAGTTCACTACACAATCTATTAACAAGTTACAAAGATTATGTTGATATCGTAATTACGAAATTCAAAAGATAAGCATTATACTGTGCAATATGATATACTATTACTAAGCATTTACAACTATTGGTATATTCTTCCTTGACACTTTGATCATAATAACATGATCAAGTCTCAAATACTTGAGTTTCATGTATATAACTTCGTATGTTATGTTTTCAATCTAAACGACTTGAAAACAACGATATAAAAATGGGAACAAGTCAAGTCATGTATTACTAACCTCAAGTGGAAGGATGATTTCTTCGTTGATGTCAATACGTCTTCAGAGTAATACTTGTATGTCTCAACCTTTCTAGACTTCCTATATATTCCAACCTAACAAAGTTGACTCTAGTAATAATCTAATCAAGCGACTTATGAGTTTTGATACTAAAATATGATAACCAAATTTGACATACCAATTCTTGGCGGGTTCAACCGATTTGTGCTCTAACATCCCCAAAATAAAAAGTAGCAAGGTTTTATTTCAGCATAAATAACTTTATCTTAAACACGAGAAGTAAAAAATATGTAAGTACAAGTTAGTGTGGCTGAAAAAAGCCCACTATGGGATAAGTGACTCCCAAAATTCTCATACTTCTCCACGGTCTATTCAAATATTCAAAACAGTAGAGAGACTGTACCGTGTACAGATTGTTTGGACGACACCTTTTTTATCGCCCAAACTGTTCGAGAAGGCATTATGGATTTCTAAGCCATAGCTATGGAAGACTACAAATTTGTAGTGTTGGTAAGACATAGGATAACTCGCGGGGACTAAATATCTATTTTGTGCAGAAACCCAATTCCCGCCCTGTATTATTTTTTTGTATTTGACCTTTTTCATCTTAAGCCCGCGTTATTAATCAATCAAATCCAATTACACAATTTAGTTTTGGAGAAACACGGTTCCGTTGAACACTATCCACGTGGAAGTATCCACCTAAATATAGTAAAGGGTTATATAGATTGATTTTTTTTTTGTCTCTTTTTGGCTTGCTTAGATTATAGAGAATTTTTTAAAAGAAAAAAAAAATCAACTCCATGATGCTTGTTGTTATACAATGTTTTCTGAAAATAGTGTTAACTTTGGGATACTCTTTGTCATCTATATGGTATACTTTCAATTTTACTAGTGTTATAATATTTTAACAGATATCAAAAATTTTAAAAATAAAATAAAAATGGACTGTGGCATAAGGGTTTTTTAGCACTAAACATAAAGGGTGTTTTAGCACTAATAATAACGTGTTTGGATACCAGAAGCAAAAGTCAGAAGCATAATTATTTTGCTTCACAAAAAGTCAACTTTTCAACTTATAAAAGTCGTTTTGAAATTCGATACACAAGCTGACTTATGGCTTTTTAACTTCTAAAAGTTAAAAAAAAACAGCTTCTCATGTGTTATTTAAATAGGCTATAAGCATAAAATAATATTCAGACTCTTTAAAAGGTATACGTACTAACACGTTTTTTTATGAGATCTAGTGTTTTGTTTTTACCACAAACACATAAAATCCGGAATTTTATATAAAAAACATACGTATACAATAATATCAACGAAGATTAACCACTTGAATACTTGACAGACAAAGAATTCCCAAAATTCTCAAAATGATTAGTTAAGAAGCAAACACGATACAATACCTTCAATTGTAACAACCGTCTCCTTCTTTCATGAAGTCCTTGGAACTATAGTAACATAAACATCTTCATCATCTAAATCTTCGAGAATATCAGTTATTAAAAAATCATTCCTTCCGTGTTTCTGTGTAACATTAGTAAAACTACCATCAAATGCAGATGATTCGGGATTGACTTCATCTTCATCATCTTCGCTAGTTATTTTAAAGAGCTTTTTGAATGTACAATTTGTATGATGATCTGATTTTCAAATGAAAGTCACGGAGAATTTAAGCTTTTCAAATGGTTATAAATACTTTTCACTTAAATTTCTATAAATATTTGACATTAGCACGTTTAATTTTTGATGAAAAATACCACATATATCTTTTCAGTGATTCCTGTAAGTTACTACAAATGAGTGATTTTTGAACAAGAATTTATTAGGAAAATTTGGGATTCCAATAGTCTCAAAATTTTAAGGCTGGTATAGGAGCTTATCAAATTCTACATAAAGTTATCAATATCAGATCAATCACGGAAACTAAGCTTCCTTTTGGACCTAAAAACGGAAACTTCCTGTAAAGTAATATTTCAAATGGAAACTCGTCTCTTAGCTACACAGTGGATCAAATCTAACCCAATTTTTTTTTGAAACGAAACAAAACAAAATGACCACATAAAGCCAATCGAAGGGCCATAATAATTGAATTTCACTATATTTAAGGTATAGCCAAAAGAAAACACCAACCATAATGCTTGGCCTTAGATGACATAAATAATGCTATCCAAGGGTGTTTTAGCACTTCTATGCATAATGACATTCAAAGTCTCATACTCTTTCAAGGATGTACTAAGTGTTTTATTTTTACCACAAACACATAAAATACCATAATTTTATTACAGAAAAAACACATATACTCATGAAGGAATATGGAGTATTTGATAGACAAAGAAATCCCAACAATTAAAATATTTATTAATCCCAAAATGGTAAATTAAAAAGCAAAATGCTATCCAAGGGTGTTTTAGCACTTCTGATTTTTATTTACTTACAACTGTGTTTAAATTTAATTCATGTAGAGAAATCAGTACTTTGACTCAGGTGTGGTTGTGTACAATGCTTATATTGATGGATTATTAAAAAGAAGAAACACAAAAAGGCAGTGGAGATGTTTGAGAGGATGAAGAGAGATCGTTGCCAGCCATCTGCAGATACATATACCATGATGATTAATTTATATGGAAAAGTGTGTTGAATATTTGATCCCTTATTCAATTGTTTTCCTATCCTTTCAGTTTACTTCATCACTGTTCAAATTATCGGCATCATTTGGATGGGGGTTTTACTTGTGTAAGACAAGTGCCTGGAGAATCGTTTTTTCTGAGAAACCTAACGGTTTCTTGCAAAATCATTTAGCACACTGTAAATGTATCTTCCTGAGTACTGACTACCATCAAAACCAATGGTAACTGTCTTCATATTACTTGCATTTTATTTATTTTTACCATCTTTGTTTTTTCTTCCTTTTGCAGGCTCGTAGGTCTTTTATGGCTTTAAAGGTATTCAAGGAAATGAGCAGTCAAAACTGCGAGCCTAATATATGCACGTACACTGCGTTAATCAATGCTTATGCAAGGGAAGGACTCTGTGAGAAAGCGAAATAGATACTTGAGGAGCTACAGAAAGAAGGCTATGAGCCTGATGTTTATGTTTACAATGCACTCATGGAAGCTTACAGGTATTACTTATAATGAGTGTGTATATAACATGTGTTGGAAATGACAAAATTCTGCAGGGTCTATGTGTATATTACATATGCATTTTGACTTACAATACTATCCATAAAATGCTAATCCACTTATCCCAACAGTCGTGCAGGTTTCGCACAGGGGGCGGCCGATATATTCTCGCTCATGCAGTATATGGGATGTGATCCGGATAGAGCTTCATATAATATTATGGTTGATGCATATGGGAGAGCTGGTCTTCATGAGGGTAATTTTTTTAAGCAAGTATTTTTTTTATTGTTTGTGTCTTTTCATTTGTTAGAGATTCTTCATATGAGCTCCAGTTCAATAGATGCATCTCGAGTAAAATGGTGAAAATTTTCGGTGATAATAACCAAAAGTTGAGGTTGGAACTCATCCATATCCTAACACTCATCAGAAAAAGAAAAAAAAAGGATCCACAATTACAGTGGCTACTTTGTTAGGCTAAGAAAGCCTAAATTTGTTTTGCCATCTCAAATTTTAACCTTCTTTTATCTTATCCGTATACGTAAAACTTCTCTAAAATAATAGGTTTGGGACCACTTAATCGAACTATTTGAAAGAAATATTATATAATCGATAATTTAATAATTTATCATTTTGTTGATATATATTAATAACATATTAATTTAAATAATAATTTCTAAATTTTTGAACTTGAACAATTGTGGTTTGATACAAAGTACCTAAGATGTGCACTCATATTTAATTTTATAGAAGTTTCTAGATAATAAAACATTGGTAGTTGTAGAAACATTAATATTATACTAATCACAAACCCTAATAAAATACAAATAATATTTAACACATAATTTACAACTCAATTTAACATATTATGAAAACCATTTTTTATTTTTCTAATAGAATTTTTATTTTATATAATATTTGGGACCTATTAATGTTTAAGGAGAACTTTTGATATGTATTATACTAGCCCTTAACCCGTGCCGTTATGATGTTGGTTCGTTTTTAATATATAGTATAATTTGTGTCCCGAATACTTATCAACTCCTTATGATTTAATATGCGTTTGTCATAAAAATAGTTGAGATTTTCCTCTCTTTTTTTCTTTGTTTTTTCCTTTAATATTTTACCGCCGGAGATTTGCTCAAACGAAAGAAATATAATCTTAACCTCTAGGCACTTTTTTATTTAGGTTCATTGCTTATAATGAGATAATGCTCTACATGAACATGGAAGTTTAAATATTTTTTGGAAATATGTCGTCAGCAGCGCTCATCTCAGTGAAATCAACTAATCAATATCGTCCATAAAAGTCTCCACATGCTCCTATTTCGCTCTACCTAACTCATCGATCATGGTCATGTTTTCGATCCTCCGAATAGGCAGAGAATAGTATTTGTTTTGCATCGAACGAATGATACAAACTATCCAATGTGACATGATTTTCCTGTAATTTTTCAACACCCATTAGATGACAATGTTTAAACTATGTACCCATTACCTTTTCGAAGGGATTGTATATATGTGAATACTTATCAACTAACCCTACTTCCACTACCACCATTAGAATTAATATAGTTTATAGTAACATTATTTATTAATAAAATTATGTATTTATGTTAGATTATTAAAGGGACATTTATAATAGAAATTCAATTAATCATTATGAACAATCAATGAGACACTAATTAAGAAAACGTTTAAAAATGGTTAAGTTGAACAAAACCCAGCGGTAAACTTATCTTTTCCAAGGACAAATCCTGACCACTCTTTACATAAACAAATCGATAATAAATAATTTTATATGTTCTGATCTTGAATCGTGTCGTTCGTTTTGTTATTACATAACATGACAATTGATTGCACCAATTTTTTAAAATAGACATGTGTTTTATCGAGTTTATTTTAACGTTAGAATGATCAACCACGTTTTATACTTTATAATATAACGTTACACACTTTATGGCGTTACGAAATTAGCATAATATATTTTTGTTCACCAATACCCGCCACCAGCATAAAACCATATAAATCCACTTTTTTTATCCACCACCACCTAGTGGCGGAACCAAGGGTTGACTAACCTGGCTCTAACACCTTAAATTTTTAGTAACTACATAAATTTTTTAGTTTATTTTATAAATAGTACTTTGTCCATATATATTTATGGTTTAGTCCACCAAAGTTTACATGTTTCTTTTATTAAAAAAAATAGACCTCCTCAATGTCAATTTTTGACTCCACCACTGCCACCATCACTGCCGTCCATCCCATGTAGGTTTTTGGACGCAATTCTAATTCTCAATCACAAATGCCATGTATGAGGTTTAGATTGAATAAAATTTCATCAATTGATTAGTTTCATTAATTTTTTTCCGTGTATATATTATTTTTTGTATCGCAATCAATTTTATTTTAACATTAAAAAATCATGATTTATACGATATAGTACCAAAGATAACAGGGGTACCATTTGGGTGATCCAACTACGATCATGAAAATATTGTCTTGTATGATATCATCCATGAAATATATGGTACCTTCCTTTATCAAAAGTGTTAAAAACAACCAACCACATCTTCCACACTACGATGTTATAGATGTTGTAACGACAACATAAAATTAGTATTGTCCATCACTATTCAGCAGCATTCACCGTCACTATTTCTTCCACCACAAACCAGGGGCGGAGTCAGGATTTTGAGGAGAGAGGGAGAAAAAATTCTTGGCAAGTTGGATACATGTGAAAAATGGACTTTGTATCCCATTTTTACGATAAAAGAACAAAAATAAATATAATTGTGCTTGGCTCCGCCCTTAACCACCACTAATCTTTCGTCCTCCACCTCCTCTGCTACTCATTGTCGCAAAAAATGTCTATTGATATTATTTATCAAAATTACTTATTAATAGAAATAAATATTATAATTAATTAAGAAAACATTTATAATTAAAAAATAATTAGTCATTTATTATGAGCAATTAGTGAAACACTAATCAATAAACACTTTATAATGAATAGATTATTTATTATGTGCAATTAGTGAAACACTAATTAATAAAGCAATTATGGTATTTAAGTTGAACAAGCCACCATTTTTGATTTATCTTTTCTATCAATTCCAACCAAGGTGGAACACTGGTTAGAGGCCACTCTTATGACACAATAGGTCATGAGTTCGAAACTCCCCGTTATAATTTTTGAAATTCCATATCTTGACTTGAGTATTTATTTTTCATTCATAATATTGGAATTAACGCCACACGTGCGAGTTGTAGGGTGTGGCAGGGAGAACCACAACCTTTGATTTATCTTTCTCATGGACAAATCCTAACCACCACTAACATAGGCAAACTTAGCCTAGCTTTGTTTTGTATTTTAGATTATAATATTATAGAATTTATTATTTTAACACTAAGAGCCGAAGTTGGGACCAGAAAACTTTATTATTTTAATGAGAATATTTATATTATCGAGTATCATATTAAAAAAGTTTTATTGTACGTAAAATTCGTGTTTTTCTTGAATTCTAGATGCCCGATAAATATTCGAAGAACTAAAGAGACACGGAATGACCCCAACAATGAAGTTTCATATGCTACTCATGTCAGCATACTCAAAGTATGGAAACATAGCTAAATATGAAGAGATTGTGAACCAAATGCATAAATCTGGTCTCAAACCGGACACATACGTCTTAAACAGCATGCTTAATAGCTATGGACGAACAGGTAATTTATCGAAAATGGAAGAGGTTTTGAAGGCAATGGAAAATGGGCCGTATACGACTGACATTAGCACTTATAACATCTTGATTAATGTATATGGTAGAGCAGGATTTTTGGATAGAATGGAGGAGCTGTTTAGATCTCTTCCTAGTAAGAATTTGGTACCTGATGTGGTTACATGGACTTCAAGAATGGGAGCATACTCTAAGAAGAAACAATACTTGAGATGTTTAGAAATTTTTGAAGAAATGATTGATGCTGGATGTTATCCAGATGGAGGTACTGCAAAAGTTCTTCTGTCAGCATGTTCAAGTGATGACCAAATTCAACAGATCACTACAGTAATCAGAACAATGCACAAGGATATGAAGACCATGTTGCCACTATAATTTTGGAAAGTTGTGGATACAGTGTCCATCATTTGTATAAGTAAAATATATTCATGTCTTAATCCACATTTTTTATATCCAGCTGGTGTTAAGTTGTCAAGCGGCTAAAGCCAGAACACATGTGCATTTGTACGTGACAAAAATGACATAGTATTTTTTTTTTTTATTCTAAAAGATGGATTTATTGATTAACTATTATAACAAGCATAGTCTTCCTCAATACATTTTGTGATATCAGGAGGAAAATTGGAATCATAAGAGAAACTAATAGCTTCAAGTGTAGCTTTTCTTGCTATAGCATGAGCAACACTATTACCTAGTCTATTAACTATCTTTCAAAACCGAAATTTATTACTGAAAAATTTGTTCTTGACTGCATAAATTAAATGTTGATTAAACCAGTGCACTTGGGATTCTCCACTGTTAATAAAGTTCACCACATTTCGCAGTGTCCATCTCAAAGATTACTTTGTTGAAACCACACTCCTCCATCCAATCCACTACCATGACTAGAGATTTGCATTCAAAATGTTCAACTCCCACATCTTCATCTACCTCTTCCTCCAGTTGACAGCCTTTAACTCCTACTGGATTTCCTGCATGATTACGCACAATTAGTCCAATGCTACCTTTCCTAGTTTTAGTCATGTATGAAGCATCAATATTCAATTTAAAAATTCTTCCTCTGGAGGAATCCCATTCCTTGATGAGATATTGCATTGCATGTTAACATTAGTAGAAACAATAGCAGAATTACATTATTGAATTAAATGTTGTATTCTAATAAGAGTATTATTTCTATTAGGAATTGTATCCTAAAATATCAAATTGCACATGTCCTTCCAGATATACCAGACAATGCACATTAACTTAATCGCATAATTTTCATTTATGTAACCATTCTGAATCTCTTCACCTGTAATGAACCAAGATATTACCCAAGACTGGAAAGAATTAAAATGTTGAGTAACCTCAATAATATCAACATTTAAAGCACTATATATGGCTCTAGCATAGTCACACACAACTAGCAAATGGTTAATGGTTTCAGACTTATGATTACAAAACTTACAATGGGTTCTACCTCAGGGTTATAACTAGTAAGTCTGTTTCTAACAGGAACAATATTTTTTAAGCAATTCCAGACAAAAAGTTGGACTCTATGAGGAACTTTAGAGAGCCAGAGTTGTTTCCAAACTTTCTTAGGAATGTTATCACCAGAAATAAAATTGTTAACAGAATTAGCACAAAGAGTATTTTAATCACTCTTTACTGTGAATTTACCTTTTCTGTCATGTTTCCAAATCAGATAATCTTCACCAGTAGAAGGAATAAGCATATTTAGGATAACAGTTGAGGTGTCTTGATTGAAGATATAACCGATAAGTTGGGCATTCCAAGTTCTAGTACTAGGCATAAATAGATCACAAACTAAAGTGTAGGATAACAGGCTAGAAAGACCCACAACTAGGACAGGTGGACTATTGAAACCAATAATCCAATTATCAATCCATATGTTAATTTTAGTGCCACACTGAACTATCCACATAGATACATTTCCTTACCCAAGAAGAATCATCTTTCAACTTATCTAGTCTAGTCTAGATAGAGAAAACTGCCATTTTTACCATATTTGTCTCTAAAAATTTGCATATAATGGGAATGTTCATCATTATAATCTTTCCATGCCAACTTAGTTAACATAGTAGTATTAAATCGTTCAAGGTTTTTAAAACCCAGACCACCTAAAGATTTAGATATACTTTGGTTATTCCATCTTATCAAACAAAGGCCTCTATTACTACTATGCCCCCACCAGAAATGTAAAAGAATAGCATCCATCTGATCAATCATAGTTTTGGGAATTCTAAAACAACCCATCTGATAAGTAGGCAAGGCATTTAATATCATTCTTCACTCTCTAGCTTTAGGAGGTGGGTAATGATGATCAGTATGTTAATGTGTTATAATGCTAGGTGGGAATTTTCTCAAGCCACCTAGTCGGTAATATAAAATTTATATTTACATGCATTTACAAGCTTTCCCAAATGACAAATAAATTTCAGAGGTATTGAATAAGCAAAACTCTATAGTTTGTCAAAGATATAATCTGCGAGTACTTCTTTTATGTCATCCCTGAATACATACTTATAAACTGGTAATCTTCATTGAGTTTTGATAGTAATATTCATATCATTCGATAGACTATTGTGTTTTATTAACAAGTAACCTTTTGAAAATGTTGTACACGCACACATTATTTTGTGCATGTACACAACTTTACACACCAAATATACAACCGATTTTCTGAATAATTCTCAAGATCTTGTACAGCTATTACAACCAATTATCAAGATTATGCACGGCTATGTAAGATATTCTAGGAAGTATATGAAGATATGGAGATCCAAGAATTCTAATGCTAATGAATTCTAGTTACCATAAGACACCGATTAGTTTCTACGTATTAAGATATTGTATTCATTGTATCATATTAGACTTATAATTTCTATTATTAGAAATCTCTGTAACACTATAAATTCTATGAAAATATTCATTCGAGTTAATACAAATATCTTTCATAGAACTTGATTTGGAATCAAATAAATAGCTTAGGATTTTACCATGGCTTCTTTTTTTCCCTGATGCTATGGGAGACTCTAAAGACTCGACACCAAAATCTGCATCAATAGGATCTGGATTAGAGAAATCATCTGTAGGTAAATGTTGTCATCTTTTCTCGGAGATCCATATGAAATCCACCATTCCGATAGTTGTATTGTTGTACTTTAGTCTCTTCCATTGTAATTATGCCACGTGGGTTAGAGGTATTACTATGGTACTTCGTGCAAAAAATAATTTAGGTTTCGTTGATGGTAGGATACCAAAACCCACTTTACCAGATACTATGCTAGTATGGGAAAGAGCTAATGATATTGTTAGATCGTGGTTGCTCAATTCGGTTGTGCCTGAAATCAAAGGTATCATCATTTTGTATACTAAATATTCCCGTGATATATCGATTCTACCATGACTCCAAATATAAGTATGGATCGATTCTACCTTGATTCCTTATATATGCAAGGATCGCTCCAACATTAGATCTTCAATGAAAACCAGACCGTCAATCTCATTGATATCTTTCAACTACGGAACAAGTTCGTAAGTCTACTTCCTTAAACTCAAGTAATAAAACATAGTTTTCTAGGCATGAAATCAAACCTAAGTTCACTACACAATCTATTAACAAGTTACAAAGATTATGTTGATATCGTAATTACGAAATTCAAAAGATAAGCATTATACTGTGCAATATGATATACTATTACTAAGCATTTACAACTATTGGTATATTCTTCCTTGACACTTTGATCATAATAACATGATCAAGTCTCAAATACTTGAGTTTCATGTATATAACTTCGTATGTTATGTTTTCAATCTAAACGACTTGAAAACAACGATATAAAAATGGGAACAAGTCAAGTCATGTATTACTAACCTCAAGTGGAAGGATGATTTCTTCGTTGATGTCAATACGTCTTCAGAGTAATACTTGTATGTCTCAACCTTTCTAGACTTCCTATATATTCCAACCTAACAAAGTTGACTCTAGTAATAATCTAATCAAGCGACTTATGAGTTTTGATACTAAAATATGATAACCAAATTTGACATACCAATTCTTGGCGGGTTCAACCGATTTGTGCTCTAACATCCCCAAAATAAAAAGTAGCAAGGTTTTATTTCAGCATAAATAACTTTATCTTAAACACGAGAAGTAAAAAATATGTAAGTACAAGTTAGTGTGGCTGAAAAAAGCACACTATGGGACAAGTGACTCCCAAAATTCTCATACTTCTCCACGGTCTATTCAAATATTCAAAACAGTAGAGAGACTGTACCGTGTACATATTGTTTGGACGACACCTTTTTTATCGCCCAAACTGTTCGAGAAGGCATTATGGATTTCTAAGCCATAGCTATGGAAGACTACAAATTTGTAGTGTTGGTAAGACATAGGATAACTCGCGGGGACTAAATATCTATTTTGTGCAGAAACCCAATTCCCGCCCTGTATTATTTTTTTGTATTTGACCTTTTTCATCTTAAGCCCGCGTTATTAATCAATCAAATCCAACTACACAATTTAGTTTTGGAGAAACACGGTTCCGTCGAACACTATCCACGTGGAAGTTAAGTATCCACCTAAATATAGTAAAGGGTTATATAGATTGATTTTTTTTTGTCTCTTTTTGGCTTGCTTAGATTATAGAGAATTTTTTAAAAGAAAAAAAAAATCAACTCCATGATGCTTGTTGTTATACAATGTTTTCTGAAAATAGTGTTAACTTTGGGATACTCTTTGTCATCTATATGGTATACTTTCAATTTTACTAGTGTTATAATATTTTAACAGATATCAAAAAATTTAAAAATAAAATAAAAATGGACTGTGGCATAAGGGTTTTTTAGCACTAAACATAAAGGGTGTTTTAGCACTAATAATAACGTGTTTGGATACCAGAAGCAAAAGTCAAAAGCATAATTATTTTGCTTCACAAAAAGTCAACTTTTCAACTTATAAAAGTCGTTTTGAAATTCGATACACAAGCTGACTTATGGTTTTTTAACTTCTAAAAGTTAAAAAAAAAAAACAGCTTCTCATGTGTTATTTAAACAGGCTATAAGCATAAAATAATATTCAGACTCTTTAAAAGGTATACGTACTAACACGTTTTTTTTATGAGATCTAGTGTTTTGTTTTTACCACAAACACATAAAATCCGGAATTTTATATAAAAAAACATACGTATACAATAATATCAACGAAGATTAACCACTTGAATACTTGACAGACAAAGAATTCCCAAAATTCTCAAAATGATTAGTTAAGAAGCAAACACGATACAATACCTTCAATTGTAACAACCGTCTCCTTCTTTCATGAAGTCCTTGGTACTATAGTAACAAGAACATCTTCAGCATCTAAATCTTCGAGAATGTCAGTTATTAAAAAATCTTTCCTTCTGTGTTTCTGTGTAACATTAGTAAAACTACCATCAAATGCAGATGATTCGGGATTGACTTCATCTTCATCATCTTCGCTAGTTATTTTAAAGAGCATTTTGAATGTATAATTTGTATGATGATCTGATTTTCAAATGAAAGTCACGAAGAATTTAAGCTTTTCAAAGAACACGCAATTGGGGGATACTTATATTAATTGGGGGATATGAAAAACTATTCCCATCCTTAGTATCTTGCTAAGTGGTGTCTTAAAATTGTAAAAAGTCAAAGTTACCCCTTTAAAAACTTTTTAACTTTTTTTTTTCATTAATTTTTTTTAACTTTTCTGTTTCTTTTTTCATTTTTTTTTAAGTTAAATTTTTTTTGTGAAAATTATTAATTTATCATAAAAAAGAAAAAAAAACAATTTAAAAATTATTTTTTTATGAAAATAAATTTTTATTAAAAAATACGATTTTCTTTTATGACAATAATTTTTTTAAGAAAAAAATATTTTTTTTTTATTAAAAGTTTTTTTTTTATGAAAATTATTTTTTAAAAAAAAAATTAAATTTTTATTAAATTTTTGATAAAAAAATATTAATTTATTATTAATTTTTTTATGAAATTTTTTTTTATTAAAAATTAAAATATAAGGGCATTTCAGGAATAATAGAAATATATGGATAAGGGTTTTTGAAAATTACTTCAAAATGACCCTATTTTGTTTTATTATCATATCCCCCAATTAATATAAGTATCCCCCAATTGTGCGTTCTTTTCAAATGGTTATAAATACTTTTCACTTAAATTTCTATAAATATTTGACATTAGCACGTTTAATTTTCGATGAAAAATACCAGATATATCTTTTCGGTGATTCATGTAAGTTACTACAAATGAGTGATTTTTGAACAAGAATTTATTAGGAAAATTTGGGATGCCGTAGTCTCAAAAATTTAAGGCTGGTATAGGAGCTTATCAAATTCTACATAAAGTTATCAATATCAGATCAATCAAGGAAACTGAGTTTCCGTTTGGACCTAAAAACGGAAACTTCATGTAAAGTAATATTTCAAACGGAAACTCGTCAGTGGATCAAATCTAACTAATTTTTTTTGAAACGAAACAAAACAAAATGACCACATAAAGCCAATCGAAGGGCCATAGTAATTGAATTTCACTATATTTAAGTTATAGCCAAGAGAAAACACCAACCATAATGCTTGGCCTTAGATGACATAAATAATGCTATCCAAGGGTGTTTTAGCACTTCTATGCATAATGACATTCAAAGTCTCATACTCTTTCAAGGATGTACTAAGTGTTTTATTTTTACCACAAACACATAAAAGACCACAATTTTATTACAAAAATAACACATATACTCATCAAGGAATATGGATTACTTGAGTATTTGATAGACAAAGAAATCCCAACAATTAAAAGATTTATTAATCCCAAAATGGTAAATTAAGAAGCAAACTCGATATTGATACCTTCAATTGTGACAACCACTTTCTTCCTTCCTGAAGTCCTAGGTATAATAGTAACAAAAACATCTTCATCATTTTCAGCATGTAAATCTTCAAGAATATCAGTTATTCCTAATTTTAAGTGAGTCCTGATCATTTTCTTATCTTTCCTTCCATGTTTTTGTGTGACATTGGTAAAACTACCAGCAAATTCAGTTGATTCGGGACCGACTTCGTCTTCATCGTTGATAAAGACGTCAAATTTTATGGGATCACCTCTATGGAGCTCAATGCCTCTTATTATTAGTATTTCTTCTTTATGTTCTTTATCTGTTTTGCTTCGTGATTTTGTATTTGGTCTTTTGACCAAAATTTGTACCGCCTTATCGAGTAATATGGGAAATTTTGTTGTCTCCGCTGCCCTCTTCCATGGTATTTTCTTTTTGACTTTCGGCATGACAGGAGCCACTGGTTTTGTTTTCAACCAGGGAATTTTCACATTTTGATACTTATACCTTAAATTCTCTTGCTTTAAACAATCTTTAATCTGCATATTTTCGATTGATCGTTAGCAACATATATTTCTAGGTGCAAGTCTTCAGTTAGTTATTTTTATTTTTTGAAAAGAGTGTTTTATTGATGATTAACTAGTGTAATGCAGGCATGTTGCCAATTAAGTTTCATGTACCTTTTTGCTGGGGAGGAAGTATAATTGTCAGATTTTAGGGGGAAAACATATCTGGGAGAAAATGATCTCTTAATAGACTAGATTTGGATGTTCACTTTGGCAGGCACCTTTAGTTATTTTAAGGAGCATTTTGAATGGAAATTTGTATGATGATCTGATTTTCAAATGAAAATTACTAAGAATTTAAGCTTTTCAAATAGTTGTAAATGCTTTTAACTTGAATTTCTATAAATATTTGACACTAACACGTTTAATTTTCGACGAAATACCAAATATATCTTTTCGGTGATTCCCGTAAGTTACTATAAATTGGTGATTTTTAAACAATAATTCATCAGGAAAATTTGGAATGTTGTAGCCTCAAAAAATCAACCTGGCATCATTAGGGGCCACTCAAAAGGATTTAGGGGCCAACAATAAAACAAAATAGGGTCACCCAAACCTAAAGTGAGTTACCCCTTATCTCGCATATTTCTTAATGGCAAAATTGCCTTTACATAATCAGTAGATAATATATTATTTTTATCCTCCGAATGCATTCGGTAGACAAAATAAGAAGCATGCGTCCGAATGTAGTGGTTGCAGTATCTGAATGAATTTTGTTTCATTTTTTTTCTCTCGGGTTTTTCTGTTTTTTCCCAGATTCAGGAGATATTCATGATTTTAAACTCCCGAATGTATTCGTGTTCTTCATTTCTCAAGAACATCGACAGTATTCGGGAGATAGAATTATAGGTTAACTTACGATTATTACAAGTTCAAAATTTGAAAAATCTCTGTTTTTCCAAAATTATGATTTTTGGGCTACCGTATATTCGGAAGTTTATTCAAATGACATATCTTCCGAATATTAATGTGGCAGAACCTACCATGTCATGGCTCTAGGTGGTTCCAAGGGCCATTTTAGAAGGTTAGGCAACATACATTCGGTAGTAAATTTAACTTCCGAATGTATATTGGCCCCAAAATGAGATTTTGCCAAAATCCTAAAATTTTCGAAATTTGGTACTACCATAATCAGTAGTAAAGTTTGTTACTTTAACCTTCGAATGTACTCAATTTTCGAATTTAACACTACCATAATCGGTAGTAAATTTAACTTCCGAATGTATATTGGCCCCAAAATGAGATTTTGCCAAAATCCTAAAAAATTTGAACTTTTGTACTACCATAATCGGTAGTAAAGTGTGTTACTTTAACCTCCGAATGTACTCAATTTTCTTACTACCATAAACGGTAGTAAACTGTGTTAATAAGTGATGCTTATTATCTACCGATTGTGTTCATGGTTCCAAATTCAAATATTCAAATCTTAATAAAATTTCAAAATTTTCTACGTTCACAATCGGTAGTTAATGGTGTTCATTATATATCGATTATGTGTAACTTTTAGTACAGAGAAATTGAATTTTTTGAATCAAGAATAATCAGTAGATAACGATCAATTTACCTACCGATTATAGTTGGTGTTCTTAAGAAACGAAGAACATCAACCATAATCGGTAAGTAAAGTATATTATTATCTACCAATTATGTTTCTGCTAGTGTAAATCCAAGAATATCAACCATAATCGGTAGGTAAAATAGATTTTTATCAACCGATTATGGTAGAACCAGAGAAAAAA
Organism: Papaver bracteatum; assembly: GCA_023529315.1. Classification (NCBI taxonomy): domain Eukaryota; kingdom Viridiplantae; phylum Streptophyta; class Magnoliopsida; order Ranunculales; family Papaveraceae; genus Papaver; species Papaver bracteatum. The sequence goes on from JAJJWX010004840.1 coordinate 708,593, forward strand.
AAATCAAATAATTTTGCTAACAATAACTAAACGTAAAGTAACTACCGAATTCATGTTTAATTTCCTATTATTGAAGGGAAGTTTTGTCATTACGGAAAATAAGGATAAGGGGTGAATTCAATTTAGATTTGGGTGACCCTATTTTATTTTATTGTTAGCCCCTAAATCCTTTTGAGGTGGCCCCTAAAAATGCCAGGAATATCAAGGTTGCTACGGGAGCTTATCAAACTCTACATAGAGTTACCAATATAAGATCAATTATATGAAATTTCATAATCATCCTTCAAAATAAGGAATTTAACCTGGCGAGACTGGGGAATACCCAGATTAATTGGGGTATACCCAATAAGACAAAATAGAGTGATTTTACTTCAATACCCTTGAATTAATTAACTTAAAATTAAACCCTAAAATTAAAAAACTATTAATCTTCCCTAATCTCTCTTCTCTAATCTCTTTGCTCTTCCCCTTCATCTTCTTCCATTTCTTACATCAAACGAAAATCTTGAACTTTGATTTTCCAAAAAAATCGTTGACTCTACCGACGAAAAGAAGACTATAAATGATGTTTAAACTCAAACCCATCATTGTGTTGTGTGATTTAATTGTTATATTAGGTTAGAAATCGAAAAATTATGATTTCTGTATTTTTGGCCGGCAAGGTCGTAACATGCATATCTTGCCGACTTTTCATAATATCCATGGCCACTGTAAAAAAAAAATCAACAGCCGGCAGGGTATTTTTTTGAAGACCTGCCGGTCAATACAGCCGGCAAGGTCGTAACATGCATATCTTGCCGACTTTTCATAATAGCCATGGCGACTGTAAATTTTTAAACAGCCGGAAGGGTATTTTATGAAGACCTTGCCGGCCAACACACATCCGGAAGGGTATTTTTTAAAAACCTTGCCGACGGATTCATTTTTCTGAACAGCCGACAGGGTATTTTCAACAGCCGGCAGGGTATTTTTAACAGTCGGCGGGGTATTTTTTTAAGACCTTGCCGGCTAATAAATTTTTTTCTGCCGTCTCCTGTGTGTCAAAAAAATAAAGTCGGCAAGGTCAACACATGAAGATCATGTCGGCCAAACTCGTCGACCTTGCCGACTTTTTATACTTTCATAACTGAAAGTGTTGATTTTTGATCTAATTTTGAGTATGATTTCATACAACACCTTTGCAATCCCCTTTTTAGAAGTGTTTGGGTTGTGTGATTTCATTTCCGTTGCAAAAGATTTTCTCAAAACAATTTTTTTTCCTCAAAAATTTTCCCACATAAGCTCAATCAAAAACAAAATTTCATTTCATAAGTTTTAATCCACTCAATTAATAAATCTAAACTCAATTAATTAAGCTAATCAGATTTTTTTAGTGTTAATTAAACAAAAATATATTAGTCATTTAGAAAAATATATTGCTAAGGGATGGCTTCTTTTACTTTAAAATGACCATATTTTGTCTTAGGGGTATACCCCAATTAATCTCGGTATACCCCAATCTCGCCGGGGAATTTAACCGCTCCTATAATATAACTTAACTATAAAACTTAGTAACCCCTAGCAACCTAGCAAAAAAAAAAAAAAGGCTGAGACCACTGATGGTGGGACAATTGGAGATGGGACAAACGTGGAACGATAAATCCGAACCCAATGATGAAAAGATAAAAATAGTGGGCCCTCCCCGTCATTTTAAATTGTGCCAAGTCACGTCATTATCGCGTCTTGAAAGGTTGAAAAAATGCTTATGTGCCGTACCATGCGTACCAGAGGAAAATTATTTACATGTAAAGTGATGTAATGGTGCGAGCTGGTGTGGCACTAGAATTTGCAAGGCTGAAGGACCGGAATTAGCAAGGTACCTATTGAGTGATCCGACGGTTACCTGCTAAATTTCGGTCCCCATTAGCAGCACTGAAAATTTGTAAGTGAAAAATCAAACAAGCAAAAGGTCGAGGGGATTGAGTTGAACGTACCTTGACCCTCACAAGCTGTTTGTGTTCATCATAGAAAAGAAAAGCAGCATTCAAGAAATCCGGATCAGTAAAATCCTTCCGTTTCCCTCCTAAACCTTTCCATATAGTCCACATTCGATCACAGTTCGAATGATGAGCGTAAAAGATGGGATCCCTCGCTGCAGAATAGAAATCACCCATGTCTTCAAGGTTAGGTTGCGTTCTATCTCCGACCCAATTATGAACAGGACCGTGCGGAACATGCTCAATTGTTCCAGCACCAGGATTCTCTGCTTCGCCGGCTCGATACGGAGATCCTAGGAATAGCGTCGCTGTCTTTGCACCGACCACTTGCCGATACATCGTAGTAAGATTATTAGTGTACTGTTGTTGTGCGGGGAGATTAGGATCAACATTAAGGTGGTAGTTTAGATCGAGTAGATATGGCGGTTGATGTTTAGCGTCACGAAATTCGTCGTAAAGAGAAGAACCCTTCTTTGCAAAGATGGATGGCAATCTCATACCAGCTGGAGTATCCCAGTTCCAGAATGGTAAAGCGAAAGTCGGATCACCAATTAAACTACCCAAGATTTTCTCATGGAAGTAAAGATAATATCTGTGGAACGGAAGGAAAAGCCATGAGCCATGAACGTAAATGTCCATTTTAGGGAAACCGGTTACAGATTGATCATAAGCTCCGTCACAGTATGCGCAATGGATATTGGCTTGCTGTTTGAAGCTACGCGGATCATTATCGGGAAGTGCTCTCATAAGCTCGTAGGCTTTCGTATATTTAGCGACATATTCATCATCAACTAAATGAGCAGCTCGACGTACCCTGAGAGGAGTGGAAGGACATGGTAATTGAAAATCAATGATGTTCGTGCCTGGTGGCGGACAACAATTTATTGGTGCCGCACCGGCCGGGAGATGTGCCGGACCACATTTTGATAAATCAGGTGGACCGATTGGTGCCGCGATAGCAGCATGTTTGGCATCCAACCCAGCTGTTGTTGCACCGTACAAACTTCCTAAACCGATAAGCATATTTCTTCTGTCAATGAAATTGCTAGTTTCCCCATCTTGATCTTTATTAGCTCTACACTGAATAACCCGAGGATAATTATATTTAATTTTCCTAATCACAGAATTTTGTGTTTTATTTTGACTCTGAAAGGAACGGCTTGCCGATATACCACCCCTAGAAGAAGCATCGCAGTTAAGAGAATAATGAGGAGCCATGGCTTTCTTTGAATATTGAGGAGCTCGATATATGTTTGTTTTTGTAGTCACAACCATATATAGCAAGTGGATGAAGGGGTGCTTAATAAATCCGAACATGAACTAATAAAAATGTACAAATCTATAGTTAGATTCCCCTACGACTTGGTAGAGGATTACCATAAACTAATACAGTACAGCTATATCATGTATAAAAAGGGACACTGGACTTTAAACTACTCTAAAATACAACTCATTAGAAGTCAAAAGTCTAAACCAATACTCCACAATTAGAAAAATCAAGTTGAAAACCAACAGAAGAAATAAAGAAAGAAAGAGGGTGGAATGATTGATCTATTGGAAAATGCTAGGTAAACTAGTCCCTAATCCCGACTAAAATCCCGCCAACAACAATGTATAGACCCCACTTTTACCCATTGATAATCCCAATGCAGAAAACGCTTCCATCGGATCCCTAATCGGAATTTTTTACGGGACAAAACTCGGTAGGTGTAGCACTTCCGTTATCTATTTGGATTAGCTGCCTATCTGAGTTTTCTTCTTCTGAATTCATAGTTGGAGGTTAGCCCAATACATCAAAAATCTCCACTACTTGTTCTAACTCTACCTTTTTTTTAGATTCCTTGAAAGTTGCACATTCTATGACCTATGTTGCTTATGAGATGATAACTTGTGAAGGCATGGATATCTTATTTTGAGAGCATTATTGTCCTTCCATTTGTCCCACCAGAATCAAGTGGAGGAGACATTTCTGATTTCTAGAGTGAACATTTATAGCTCTTTTCAAACTAATTTAGATATCATCTTTTCCAGTAAATTCATACAAAATCTGATGAATTGATTAACAGGGATTTAATAGCATTTCCCGGTGTAAATTTCCCTCCGCGCATGTCTTTAAGAACTCTTTTCAAAATAATGGTATCGTGCGTGATAGCTTTTGTGTCTCGTATTCATACAGGACAATGCAGAAGCACCAAAGGGACCGTATACCGAAGGAGCTCCGAGTTCAGAGGACCGTATACCGAAGGAGCTCCGAGTTCAGAGCAAGGAGAATGCTTGGGCCTTGGCTGTTCGAAAGGCTTTACAGTGGGCCAAAGCTAGGAATCAGGGAAAATCCATATTGAAGCCGATGCAGAACTGGTCATTGAGATTTGAGACACTAAAAGAGATTTGAATTTGAGCGGAAAAACAAGATCAGAAGAGGAAAAAGAAGTTATCATGTAAAAATAAAATCATCATAAACACGATTTTGGTAGTATGAAAACCTTACAGAATTATTCAAGTTCATAAGACATTCATCAAATCTATAGTATCTCCCCCAATTCTTGACTAACAACTCACCCCTACAAACATTTCGACAGATTCGGGACTCCAGAAAAACAAAATCATATCAGGTGGCCAAACCAACCATCCATCTAGTTTGCATCACTGCACACAGCAACAGCCGAGTTTTTTTACAGGCAATACCATGTAAAATTTAGGAAGAGAACAAGGAAGGGTATATCCTTATTATATAGGATGAGCTGTTACAACAGCTAATAACACAAAACTGACAAGCAAAAGTACAAACACCTCGCTCGTAGTTTTTGCTCATTGTTCACGGTTGTATCTTCGATAGACTCCTGAATCAAGCTCTGCCTTTTTACTTTTTCAGTCTCCCTTTTTTGACTTCTTTGACCGGCGTCGCTCACTGTTAATAGTTGTATCTTCGCTACAGGCTCCTGAATCAAGCCCTGCCTTTACCTTACTAGTCTCCCTTTCTCTCTTGATGCTCCTACAATAGATATTCCTGTTAGTGTGCTTTCCTCCTAGTTTCTAAATCAATGTGATTTTCCTACAAATTCGAGATTGAATAGACCCACACATTTAAGTTAATGCACATAAATAAGAGTACAATGTTTCAAACCTCTCTGATTGTGAACCTTCTTCCGCATTTTTATCCAACCAATCGACGCCTCCAGTATGGGATGGAATCAGGGATCCTGAAATGTGTAGTATTTCTTCATCAAAGCTACAAAAAGAAATTTACTATCAGCCACATTCAAAAGGACCACAAAGAACTGTTTAGAGCTCAAAAACAGAACTTGAAAGTTAAAAATTTTGTATTGCAGATAATGTCCATGGCATTCATTGTTACTTATCAGTGCTAGGGAAATGCATAACAAAAATTCTCACCTCTTAACTAAAAAGCGAACTGTGCTCCCAACCTTGATCACATGTCGCTTGTGAGATCTACTGGACAACAATTCCTCACCATGTTTCTAAATGAAATTTACATAAGATAAGTTATATACATACTAACCGCACTCTAGCTAAAACCTATCCACCATAGTAAGTAATATTTTCAACAGGGAACTGAAACAAACAGCTAAAGATATGCTTACAATTTTATATCTGAAATCTTTACGAATATCTTCCTGTACTATGGAAACAGAAGAAAAGGCAAGGACGACAAGATTTATGGAGTCTTCTCCAATCCTCACCACCTTCCCTTCTGCAGTGACAATAGCATCACAAAATTATTCACTTTAACAACAGCATAGTTTAAGGTAAGAATCACAAGCACTTTTTAAAAAGTGTAGAACGTAAACAATTACACCTCTCAAAAAGTTGCTCAAAAATCAAAAGCGATGAAAAATGTAAGATCAATGAAGTTAACAGAATCGGAAGGTAAAATCTCATACAAAGAATTCCATTTTCCGGAAGAAAAACCATCATGCTGCTTGATTACAATATTTTAAAAATAGTGCTTTGTAAAGTATGTTTCCTAAACCTGATTTTTAATTGCTAACTTGCTGACCACCATTTTGGATATCATGGTATCATACACTCTTCTTTTAAGCCTTTCTGGGAGAAGTCTGAATTATCTTAGAGCATGTACAGTTTTGGAGGCAGCAGTACTGCTCACAACTTCACTTGGATATTATACACAAACTTCTAAATTAGAAAGACAAATCTTCAGCAAGCAAACAACCTAGAATAAGAAAACTTTTACGAAAACTAATGCACAATAGTTAAGTCATTGACAGCATTTGATGAAAAACATACATATGATGAACAGCTACAGACAGATATCATATAAGCTAGACCAGAAGGGTAAAGTATCGATTACCTACAAGCTTGCCAGGCTTTGGAGAAAAAAGTAGCAGTTCGGCTCTCAACTTTACGCCATAGAAAGGATGGACTCCAGGAAGAATTCTCGCAGTTTCATTCCGAACCCCTACGTCATAAGCCAAAACAACACCATCAAACATTTCATTATACCTGAGAAAGAGAAACTTTCAATGTCAGTAAATAAACTAAAATAACTTCCAATGTAGTAAATAAACCAAAATAAATTGAAAGGGTTGTTCTTCTAGTTTTCTTCACTTTCTCTGTACCATCTAAGCAACAAAATGACGATAGCTTCTTTGATCATCTAAAAATATGGGTATCACAAAGGTTATTTCAATATAAATGAACCAAAGCAGGGAACCCAACAGCAGGGATTCTGCCAATCACAAGCAGACAAGCAAAATTAAACGAAGTACAGACTAGTGAAATTAAATGCAGCAATCATTTTTAAACATAACATAGTCACAGAACCTGCAAACATATAATACAAATGGCTTTCTCTAACGAATTCAATGATACTGAAATTCAGAAGTATAAAAGAAAACACTTACTTGAAGAGCAATGAACTGAGTTCACGAAGAATGGCTTGAGAAACCTTATTCGCTTTTGAAGGGTGTATATATACAACTAAATTCGCCTCTGAAGTTCCCAATCCCTCCATTAAATTAGCTTTATAGTGATAATCAAGAGCCGTTCTTTTTGTGAATGAATTCGGAAGATTAACAGAGAGATTCCAAACGCTCTGGCTAAAGTAAACCTTAAGAGCGGTACTAACAGATTTTCGCGGATCTTTTTGAGAATGAATTCGGAAGACTAACAGAGAGGGAAGGAGGGAGAGATACCCGCTTACCCTTTCTTAAAACCCTAACCCTTCTTTTTGAAACCTCTATTTTGAGGCATATACCATGTAGGGTTACTAGGGAATCACCCGTGCCGTAACGGCACGGGCTATTTCGCGTTGTTCTAAACTGGGCCATCAAGCATTTTGTAAACCCCAATTAATATATTTGACATGTTTTCATTTTATTTCCGTCTTTAAATTTGAAATGATTTTCCTTTTGGCAGACGCACTGGTATTATGAATCTAAAGATCGGCAATATAAACTGCAAAGCTATTTTTTCCCGTGCAATTAAAAAAAAGAACCATAACCTGTAATTTGAAATTTAGATGGTTTTATGTATGTATAAGTAATATCGTTTGAGATCTCCGTTACTTTAGCTTGGGTAATGTTTTTTCCTTATAAATTAAGAAAATGTTCATAAAATGAACAATCAGAGAAACCACGTTAATTGTCGGCTGAAATTGGACAGACTTTCAGATGTTGATGTACAGTTTCAAGTAAAACTAATGCAAGGAAAAAACGAATTGTAAACCGTCGTAGAAAACTGAAGGAAAGAGATTGACAATGAGAAAGACTCTTGTGACAATCCATTATGGGCCGTGGAGTAATGGAAGAGTGAGATCGTAAAAAAGAAATTGTACATGTACGTAGCACTTGTTCACCCCACAAAAATTACTAACCAATAATCAATTACAAAAAAGAAAAAAGAACTGCAGAGAAGCAAATCTTATGGATTGCAGTAGACTACAATTTTAGCACCAATGCCTATATATGAGTAAGCTTACAATTGAAGCACCAATGAGCTAGATGCAATGTACTCAAAATATGAGTAGGCTTAAAGTACAGCTGCAAATCAGATAAATTTTTTTGCATGGAGGTGCAGGATCAATCATGGTAACATCCATATTTCCTATCCTTCATTTGGCTGCAACGACGAAGTAAAATTGGTGAATAATGAAATCTGAAACTCTCAAACAATCGAAGTTAAAAAAAATAATTATTCAACCAAATTTACCACTTGATAAATCATTTTTCTATTTTAGAGAAAGGTAGATCAAGACGTAAACATGTTTATAGTTATAGTAAAAATTGGTAAATTGGCGAGAAAGTCGACTGAAATGGTGGGAGAATTGGTACGTATTTCATACAATTTCCTGTTGTTGACGACAAAGACATAAAGTACCCGTCACAACATGAGAAACCGTGAGAAAATGAACAGAAATATTAATAACCAAAACATAGTCACACATAAAAACTTGTATTATTCGCTTATTACATGTCATATCATTCGATAACACTATTAAATGACAAAAACTTTAACACCCTAGGATGGTTCAAGCTTAGGTAAAAAAGATATTGGCTCAAAGTCCACTAATTCACCACAATGAAGGAAAATAATACGCAACCAACACAAATCATTATATATATATTGTTGTTAGAACGTTTACAAAACTGAATCCGTGAACGTAACTACAAAGAGAGTTCTTGGACGGTACCAAAGACCAATATCCAAGGATCAATCAAGTCTTATCCAATAAACAAGGTTCGACCTATCTATTATGATTGATCAACGCACAACCTGTGAAATTTCATTTATAAGAATAAGCAATATAATACAGAAAAAGAAATAACACAGACACCAGAAATTTTGTTAACGAGGAAAATGCAAATGCAGAAAAACTCGGGACCTAGTCCAAAATGAACACCTAATTGTATTAAGGCGCTACGGACACTATCCTACTACCAATTAACTTCGGTATGAAATGTAGTTGAGCCCTAAAAGTAAATCCACCGATTGAGGTACAGTATCGCTCCTTACGCCTCTTGAATCCCAGCAGGACTCTGCGCAATTGATTCCCCTAAATGATCTCACACACTGTTAGAGTACTGCTCGGTCGAACTCGCAAGCATTGCTATCTCAACCTTGTTTGTCAAGTTTAGTTGATCAAAACTATATACTTAATTTCTAGTCTACTTATACTATGTCTCGGATTAGGATAGAATGTGTAGTTGAGCTTTAGGCTTTAGACTTCACGGTGTTCACCAATTGAAGACGAAGATCTATTGAAGAGCTTGGAGGAACTTCATCAACAAAAGGCATGTGGAGACTAAAACTTATCTATCACTCGGAAGTCTATTCTATTATATCTTCTAATGAGACTACAGTAGAACTTCGTTAAATTAATATGCGATAAAAGATAACATTTTTTGCCAGTCTCGACTTGGGCCAGTGTGCTAAATTAATAACCTCGCTAAATTTATAAGATAATAAAAAATTTAAGTTAATAATAGGCCTCAACTAATATATAAATTAATAATCAGTGTGATAACATTTTTTACTGTGCTTATTAAAATAGGCGTCTAAGGTTATTTGTTTTTGTTCACATTTACCATACATGGGACTTTATCTTTAATTTTTTTGTACTCCCTTTAGAAGTTCCAAAATGATTTTATTCTCTTTTCTTTTTCTTATTTTAATTTTAGTGTTAAAGCATATACATTTATACACATAATATGCAATAAAATAATTAGAAAATAATTGGAATTGAAAAAAAAATCTCTAGATATTTGATATTGCACACTTATTTTAGAAACTTAAAGTTAAATTTGGTATGTCTCGATATAATAATAACTTATTAATTTATCGATAAATTAATACTTCGCTAAATTGATAGAATCTAGCAGTCCCAAGACTATTAATTTATCGAAGTTTTACTGTAAGTCGTATAGCTATATAGACTTTTACATTATACACATTTGATATTTTTAGCTGAGTTTATCTTGTTTATCTATTTCTCAAAATATGTGTTGAAAGGTTTTTACTTTAGCTATGTTCATCATATTCTTGACGAGTTTAGTTGGAAACAATTTATTTATTGGAAACTAAATATTAAGTCAAAAGATGATCATGTGAAAACTACCTTGAATATCGTACATTATTTGTGTGAGACGGTCAATTGATGTTAGCTAGGGAAGTTTCGTATTGACCATTCGATCACTTGAAAATTACTTGAAGTTAACGGAATGTGCAAGATTATCGTTGTCGTCTTCTAAGGAAGTTTCAATGATTGAAATGAGAGTTTATAACGATTACCCATGTATGGATAACAACAAAGTATGCATACCAATTATGCGAATTGTATTGGTATGATTCAGGTTCGGAACTCTTGTTTGCGTACCTAGTATGCGAACAGATTTACCTAAGAAGGTTCGAAACTCTTGTTTGTGTGCCTAGTATGCGAACGGGTTTACCTGAGTTGGGACCAGGATGGTTTGTTGCAAACTGGGTTTGCGAACGGCTTGACTAGCCAAGGTCCAGAGTTATTTTTCGCGTACCTAGTTTGCAAACACAGTGGTTACGTTCTAAAATTGGTTATATATGATTCTCATACTCATGAACTAAAACATTTATGATTTAAGGAATGCAAATTAACTTTGCGAACCGTGGCTTAATGTTCATGAATTGATTCTTGTATAAGTACTTTGTACGATTACGAATCAGTCCGATTTTGTTTCAATTTGTTCATGGATGTTTCTATGAGGTAGTGAACAATTGAATAACTCTATTTGAAACACAATTAGATTCATTTGATTATCTTTCAAGTTTGATTGATCATCATATTTGGTCTGGATGTGTTAGATGAATACGGATAACACAAAAATGTTTATATAGATAACTTCAGTTAACTATTATTGACCAACTCAATATACATGTTTAGGTACGGTTACCCATATCTAAATATAAGTATAGTTCATTTGTGTGTAACAAGCTAAGACCATCTAACAGTGGATATTAATTGCTTAATTTCTAAGTAGACTTAACTTGAATCTTAAATCATGATTTCATTTGACGATGAATACTGAATATTTTGATACTAAACTATCTTAGCTTTCATTGTAAGCAACCCTGATTTGAAAGAATATATAAGGAAGAACTCTAGAAACTGGAAAACCTAATCCCAACACTTTCATGTGTCCTAGTTGTAAACTAAAGTCGATTCTTCTTTAACCTAGGTTTTTCCAAAATCATGTTAGGTTAACGACTTGAATACTTCATTTTGGATTCGTGAAGCCAGATCCAACTATTTTCTCTATAGTTGCATATTCTGATCTTACTTATTCTATCATGTTGAGTTTTATCTTCTCTAAGATTTACTCGAGATTTTACTCTGATAGGTAAGATATAAAAAGTAATCGCAACAGTTCTTCATATCAGACTCTTGTGATTCCGCAATAACTTTTTCTATTAATCAGTTAGGTTATTGTGAGGTGATTGATATTTCTAGGATGCTCTTCGGGAGTATAAGACCGGATTATCAATTGGTTCATGTTCACCTTGATTTTTATTAAAAGACGGAACAAAAACCAAATAAAGAATAGACTTATCTGTTGGAGACGGAGTTTTTTATAAGTCTTCGACTTTGGGTTATAGAAACTCTTAGTTGTGGGTGAGATCATCTAAGGGAATCAAGTGCGCAAAATCTGGCATGGTTCTAGAGACGTAAGGAACGCGATTGTACCTTAATTGGTGTGAGACTTGGTTAGGGATCAACTACGTTCCAGTCCAAAGATAACTTGTAGTAGGCAAGTGTCTGTAGCGACTTAATACAGTGTGGTCTTGAAAGCTGGACAAGGTCCCGGGGTTTTCTGCATTTGCGATTTCCTCGTTAATAAAATTTCTGGTGTCTGTGTTATTTCTTTTCTTTTTTTTGATCAACAATAATGATTTTATTAATACCAAAAGATATTCAAAAAATACAACTAAATCCCAATGTTAGGCTAACATAAGAATGGGCCTTTATAAAGCAGGATTACATTTTTATTGAAATCTAAAATATGGAAAAAATGGAACTTCTATCTTTTGAAGGAATGGAGGTCTCCCTGTATACACTATGTAATATCCCTTATTCAATCATGCACCTTTTTTTGCTAATGAATCTGCAGAGAAATTGATTTCTCCAAAACTGTGAACAAACTCCCATTATAGCTTGGAACATATATTATTCCAGCTGGTTGTAGCAATCCAAGGCTAATTACCAGATTTAAATGTTGTAATTGCAGCACTGGAATCTGACCTAAAACAGACATTTAATAATCCTTTCGAAATGTCCCACTCACCTGCACATAACACTGCCATCACTTCTGCAAGGAAGTTGGTAGCAATGCCTAAACCTCTAGTGGCAGCTACTACTACCTCTCCAGTCCAAATCCTTCCAATGAAACCAAAACCATACATCCCAGGGTTACCTCTTGAAGCTTCATCACAGCATAATAATAGTTGGTTCTCCTGTGAAAGAGAGAAGTAAATTTCCTTAACTTGGGTTGTTTTAATTTTTCTGCATTTAAGTTTGAAGGCCTTTAGTATCTGAAGATCATATGTATAATTTCACATATATTATTTCATTATAACATCATTGTCATATGTCTGCTTTAATATGCTTCTTTTAATCTCTTATTGTTTGATTGCAGCATTCTCATACACCACCATGTTCCTTAAAACCCATATTTCTTTCATGGTGATTAGTGCAGCATTTCTCCAAATGTCCTTTACTGCAGGGCTCTTGGACTGAGAAAAAAAAGAATATTTTCTAAATAAGTAGGATTTAGGAAATTGAATATACCTCCCATCCATTTCCATATTATTTCACTGAATTCACAGAACCATAGAATATGTTCTACTGATTCTTCAGCATATTTGCAAAATGGGCATCTGGAAGCCAGTTGAAAGTTTATCTTTTGCATATTTTCATCAGATGGAACCACTCTTCTTACCAGTTTCCATGAATTACTTGAGATACTGGGATGCCATATTTGTGTAGACCTTTGAAGAACTGAAAATTTATCTCTAATCAACTCACAAGCTGAAGCAACAGAGAACTTACATGTGGCAGACCCATACCATATTCTCATATCTCCCTTATTGTCCACCACTGGAAGCTCATTAGCACCAAAAAAAAAGTTGAAATCAAGAGGAATTACCCATTCACCATTTTGTAATAAGTCTACAACTTTTAGGTTTGGCTTATTCAGCATAATTTCATTCTCAGGAAATAAAATTGTTTATATAATTGTGTTATTTATTTTCCGCATTATATTTGTTTATATAATTGAAATATCATAAGTTGTGCATAGTTCAATCAGTTGATAAATCTGACCTTGTTTGTGAGATATAACTTGATTGACACTTGGGCATTGGTCTTTGGTAACGTCCAAATTGTTTCTCTATCAATCAGGATCACGGATTTCTATCTTTTTGATTTGCTGATTGTATTGAGAAATAGATATAAAACTCTTTGATATATTTCTTGATTGAGTCTCACTTTTAAGTTGGTGCTCTCGGAATTATATTGGAGTTTAGTCCATACAGATAGTCGAACGAATTATTGGGTGTGGTTGTTATACCCGCGCTTTTTTAATTGGTATGAGAGTTGGCAAACACATTAGACCTTACAAGTCTGTGTCTGAAGCAATGCATTGAGTATGGAAAGTAATATCTGTGTTGGTGCTTCATTAGTTTCAGATCCACCCAACTCCGAGAATGTTCTAGAAACCATCGATGTGGTTGAGTGTTTTGATCTAGAGAAAATCATCAAAAAAAAATTGTCAGGAGAAAAAACGATTGATAAGGAAAATTGATGGTCTTTATTGCAAAATTTATATCAAAAACTCTGATCTTCTAGAATGCTCTAAAGAGGTAGTTGTTCTCCAGAAGAAGTTAGATGAACAAATCTGGATCAATCATGATCTTGTTGTAGAAATTGCAAAAAATAAGGATTTGAAGTCTGTTAAAGAATCTTCAAAGGATTTGAGAAACTCCTTTAATTCTTCCTTGAAGGATTTTCGTAAGTCAGGAGATAAGCTAGGTGTAGACTTTGTAAAACCTGATAACTTAGAATTTCTCAGATGAATTTAAAGCTGTTGGTACATGTATGTTTTATGGTTCTCATGATCATTTTCAACATACATGTATGCCTTTCAAGAAGAGTTTAAAGGTTGCTAGTGATCTTCACAAGAAATCTAAACAACTTTTTACTTCTCTAAAAAGGTGTACAAAATTAACCAGTAAACACAAATGGGAAAGCAATGTTAGTATGAGAGATTTTGCTCTAAAATCAACATCACCTTTTCAATGGTTTATTGATAGTGGATATAGCCGGCATATGCCTGGATATCTTTCTTGGTTCATGAACTCGAGTGATTTTGAAGGAGGACCAGTAACTTTCGGAGATGGGAGTTGTTGCTACATAAGTAAGAAAGGGACGATCAAACTACCAAGCATTCCTGAAATCCATGATGTCGTATACGTTAAAGGTATGACTGCTAATATTTTTTTTGTTAGTCAAATTTGTGACAAAGGCCACCAAGTTGTCTTTAATGCGAATGTATGTGACATTGTAGACAAGACTGGAAAAGTAATTTTTCAGGGAACTCGTTGTAAAAATAACTGTTATCTTTTGGATACCCAGTTTAATAATTGTTACAATTTGACTATGGTGGAATCTACACATCTTTGTCATGAGCATTTTAGTCACATCAATTATCGCCTTCTAACTAATATCATTAATATAGAACTTGTTAGAGGTGTTCCCAAAATCAATGCTAAGATCGTTGGTGTCTGTGGTGTCTGTCAAAAGGGTAAACAAACGAAAGATCCACATAAATCATCTTGAGATATCCTCACTGAAGCTCCAATTGATTTAATTCATATGGATCTCTTCGGTTATATTCAACAACCTATTGTTACTGGAAAGAAATACACTTTAGTTATGGTAGATGATTACACCAGGTTCACTTAGGTAGCATTTTTGGCTCATAAGAATAAAACCCTTAGCAAATTCAACATTATTGTTAATTGAATCCAGAATGAACAAGGTCTTAAACTAAAGAAAATTAGGAGCGACCGTGGAACAGAATTCAAGGACACTAAAGTATTTGAATTATGTGATAAACTGGGGATTATTCAACATTTATCACCACATATTACTCCACAATCCAATGGAGTTGCAGAAAGGAAGAATATGAACATTCAGGAAATGTAAAGGGTAATGCTCCATAACAAAAACTTACCGTTAAAGTTTTGTGGATAAGCTATTTTTACAGCATGATATTTGATCAACCGTGTTTATCTACGATCCAAGACCCTAAATACTCAGTATATATGAGTTGTGGTATGGTAAGAATCCCAACTTACACTATCTCAGAGTGTTTGTAAGTAAGTGATATATTCTAAAAGATTGAGAACAGAAAGGGAAATTTGATTCCAAAAGCGATGAAGGTATTTTTCTTGGCTATGCATCTGATAGTCGTAGTTTTCGAGTATACAATCTCAGAACCCATTTTATGATGGAATCATCAAATATTGTATGTTAGAGCACTACTCAGTCGAACTCACAAGCGTTGCTATCTCAAGCTTGTTTGTCAATGTTAGTGATCAAAACTATAAGTCTTGATTTCTAGTTTACTTATAATGATGTCTCGGACTAGGATAGATTGTGTAGTTGAGCATTAGACTTCACGGCGTTCATCAATTAAAGACGAAGAACCACTAAGGAGATCTTGTGGAACTTCATCAACAAAAGGTATGCGGAGACCAAAACTCATCTATCACTTGGAAAGTATATTTCTACTCTATCTTCTATATTCAGACATAAGTCGTATTACTATATGGTTTTTGATTATGCACATTTGAGATTTTTAGCTGATTTTAACTCGCTTACATATCTCTATAAACATGTGTTGGTAAGCTTTCACTTCACCAAGTTCATCTTATATTCTTGACGAAAGATCATGTGAAAATCGCCGTGTAACATCTTACATGGTTTGTGTGATAGAATCATTTGGTGTAGACTTGGAATGTTTTATTATGATTATTTCAATAACTTGAAATTTTTTTTGATGCTAACAGTGTGTAAAAACGGCTATTTTCATCCTCTAAGAAAGTTTCAATGATTGAAATAGAGTTTAGAACACTTAACCAACATTGGATTATAAACTTGTTATGCACTCTTGCATATATGTGATCCATGTACGGGAACCATAGTATGCATACCCGTACGTGTACCTGTTGGTTTGAGAGGTCCGGGAACCTAAGTGCGCGTACCCATACACATACTGGCGTAAGGTTCATGTCTGGAAAATTCTGTTGGGTTTGGAGGTATGCGTACCAGTTCGCATACTAGCGGAAACCAAACTTGCTCCGGCTATTCAAGTATGCGTACCCGTTTGCATACTTGAGTGGTTAAAGTTCTAAAATCGGTTGTGACATGAACAAATACATTCATATAATAAGGAATGCATTCTTTGAAAACCGTGGCTATAATGTTCATGAATTGATTTGAGTGAATCAAACCGGTTTTGCTTCAATTGTGTTCGCGTATACTTCTATGAGAATATAGCAATTGAACAACTCTTTAATTAGTTTCATTCGAGTCATTAGAACTTGTTATGGTTAAGATGAATAAGGATGATATGAGAGTGATCATATAGCTAACCTTAGTTAACTACTGTTGATCCAACCTGGTGTACACGTTTAGGTACGGTTACTTAAACCTAAATGAAGGTACATTTCATTTGTGTATAACAAGCTAAGTTCGATCTAACGGTTGAAAGATATTATCTTGAATATAATTAGGTTTTCATATAACAGTGAATATTGAATGCTTTGTTACCAAGGTGACTTAGATTATAAACCCTAATTTGAAAACTATATAAAGGAGAACTCTAGCAATTGGGAAACCTAATCCCCACACCTTCTGTGTGATACTAGTTGCGTCTAGAGTCGATTCTCCTTTAACCTTAGGTTTTTCATGAAACCTTGTAGGTTAACGACTTAAAGACTTTACTGGGATTGTGAATCCAAACCCAACTATTTTCTATGTAGTTGCATGTTCTAATCTTACTTCTACTATCGTGATTGAGTATTATCTTTGCTAAGATTTGCTTGAGATTTTATCTCCGATAGGTAAGATTAAAAGTAGTCACAAACATCTTCGTCTCATCGTTTGTGATTTCACAATATCTTGTTTCGCTACCATACAATTAAGATTATTGTGAGGTGATTGATAATACTAGGATGTTCTTAGGGGATATAAGTCTAGTTTATCAATTGGTTCATGTGCACCTTGATTTATCAAAAGACGGAACAAAACTCATAGGTATTTCTGTGGGAGACAGATTTATCTATTCCAATAGACTTTTATGGTGTGAGACAGATTTGTTTATCAAGTTTTCGACTTTGGGTCGTAGCAACTCTTGGTTGTGGGTGAGATCAGTTAAGTGAATCAAGTTCGTAGAATCCTGCTAGTGTTCAGAGACGTAAGGTGTGCAATTGTACCTTGATCAGTGTGAGATTGATTATGTCTCAACTACATTCCAGCCGTAAGTTCATTGGTAGTAGGCTAGTGTTTGTATGTAGAGGCTTAATACAGTGTGGTGTTCAAAGATGGACTAGGTCCCGGGGGTTTTCTGTATTTGATGTTTTCCTCTTTAACAAAATTCTGGTGTCTGTGTTATTTATTTTCCGCATTATATTTTGTTATATAATAAAAATATCACAGGTTGTGCGTTGAATTATTAATTGCTAAATCCAACCTTTGATTTGTTGATTGAAATTAATTGATCTTTGAACATTGGTCTTTGGTACCGTTCAAGTTATTTCTCTTATATTCAATCGGTCTCGCAAATTCCTATTTGCTGATTGCGGATTGAATTGAGAAATAAAGATATAAACTCTTTGATATACTTTTCTCTAAATTGAGTCTGACTGTCTAGTTGATTCTCTTGAAAGTATATTGGAGTTTGTCTATTCAGATTGCAGAATAAAATATTGGGTCTGGTTGTTGTACCCCCCGTTTTTTCATTATTATTGATGATCTGAGAAATTTTTGTCATGATGACCCTCATGCTGAATTGCCTCCAACGGAGACAATTGATAAAGTCAAAGAAATCTCGGAATCAGTAGCAGGTGTTCCAACGGTTGCAGATCTTGACATTTCAAGTAACGAGGAGAAAACCCCTAGTCAGGGTATTCTTGTTGAATGTGAACATGATCCTCCATGGAACCTCTGGGTTCAAAGGAATCATGATACATATAGTATTATTGGAGGTAAGTATTTTATAGCTAAGACGGGAGGATAACTTCAAAATATTTGCAACTTTGGATGTTATCTGTCGCAAGTAGAAACCAAAGAACATTGATGAAGCTCTTAGTGATCCCTTCTGGGTGAATGCAATGCATGAAGAGTTAGATCAATTCCAAAGACAAGATGTATGGGAACTCGTACCTTTTCCCTCCAATGTAAATATTTTTGGTACTAAATGGATATTCAAGAACAAGTCAGATAAATTTGGCACTATTGTTAGAAACAAAGCTAGACTTGTCACTCAGGGATATTCACAAATTGAAGGTATCGACTTTGACAAGACCTTTGCTCCCGTGGCACGCCTTAAGTCCATTATATTTTTATTATCTCATGCTTGTTTTCTCAAGATTAAGCTATTTCAGATGGACGTGAAATCCGAATTCTTAAAGGGATGTTTAAAGGAAGAGGTCTATGTTGCTCAACCTAGAGGGTTTGAAAGTTCAGAATTTTCTTATTATGTCTTTAAGCTCAGAAAGGCATTGTACGAATTAAAACAAGCACCTCGTGTCTGTTTCGAAAAACTAAACACTTCTCTTCTTAGGAAAGTTTTTTCGAGAGGTGGAGTTTATAAGACATTTTTTACTAAATGGAGTGGGAAGGAGGTTTTTATTGCTCAAGTCTATGTATACGATATTATCTATGGATCGACCTCTAAGAAACTTGCAAAGGATTTTCAAGTGTCTCTTGGAAGGGAATTTGAGATGAGCAACGTTGGTGAATTAAAATTCTTTTTGGGACTACAAATTCAACAACACAAGGATGAAATTTACTTATCTCAAGAAAAATATGTTAGGGATCTTGTAAAAAGGTCCGGTCTTGAGAAGTCAACTCCAAAACTTACTCTTATGCCCACTATTGGAAAGCTGCATAGAGATAAGAAATGTGTTAATGTGGATCAGAAAGTTTATCGATTGATCATTGGAAGTCTTTTATATCTTACGACTACTAGACCTAATATTTCTTTTAGTGTTGGTTGTTGCTAGATTTTAGGCTAATCCAAAGGAATATCATCTAGCTGCTATAAAAAGAATCATGCGATACATTCAACACATTATTGGTTATGGTATGTCTTATACTTTTGATACTAACACTTATCTTACTACTTATTCAGATGCTGACTGGGCAGGATGTATGGAAGATAGGAAGAGTACATCAGGGGGATTCTACTATGTAGGATTGAATATTTTGGAATGGCATGGCATAGCAAGAAACAAAACTCAAAAACCCTTTCAACATGTGAAGCATAATATATTGATGCAGGTTCGTGTTGTACTCAACTTTTTTGGATGAAACAAATGCTTGCTAATTATGGAATTGACAATGGTATAATGAAGATATTTTGTGATAACTCAAGCGCGATTCGCATCACTGAGAATCCTGTTGAGCGCTCAAGAACTAAGCACATCGATATAGGGTATTATTTTATTATAGATTTATATGAAAATGGTATTATTAAAATGGAATTTGTGCCATCCGGACAAAAATTGGATGATATTCTTACTAAGCCACTAGATACTGCAATGTTTCAACACTTCAATTTCAAGTGTTTTGCCCCCGAATTTATCTACATCTTTTGGGCAATAAAAACTTGAAGTTCCAGTATAGTGTTGTTTAAATTTCGTTTCTAGTAGTTGTATTGTGTTTCTGTTAGGTATCAAAGTATACAAATAAATCCTTTATTTTTTTGTAAAAGTAAGGTCGCTCATGTTGTTCTTTCGGGAATGACATCAAATGGGGGAGAGTTCTTAATTGAACTTGTGCTTAATTGCCAAATCTTTGTGGGGAGTGCGGCTGTGGAATTTTGTAGGGGTTATCTTGTATCTTTATAAACTCCTTGATGAATACACTAAGTTTCGACTATGTGAAATCATCGAAACAAAGTTGATATGTTCTCTTTTAGTCATGAATTGTCTCTTTGAGAATTTCATTATGAACTCGTAGTTTTCGTACCTTTGCCAATTATTTGGTAGTTCATACTACATACATATGGTTTACAGATCATTATGTAAGGGGGAGTGGTTTTCATTGTGATATGGAAGTATTGACTAAGGGGGAGTGATACATATCACCATAGTATTATTTCAAAGTTGTGATACAATTGGACTTTGATTCGATATAATAATACTATGACATTATATAACAATTATTGAGAACATATGTTTTCTTATTCTTATGGCTACGAATCTTCAACAACAATGATGTTGAGTTGAACACGTTCAGAATTGCTGAAGTACTTGGAGTAGCGAAGAATTCAAGGAATGTTGAAGAGCCAAGGAAATCAAGCATGATGGATGAGAAGTTACAAAGTTATTTTTTTTGTAATCCATATGTATTGATAATTTTGTCACTAAAATTGACAAAGGGGGAGATTGTTAGAGCACTGCTCGGTCGAACTCGCAAGCGTTTCTATCTCAAGCTTGGTTGTCAATTTAGTTTATCAAAACTATATACTTGATTTCTAGTCTACTTATAGCTATATCTCGGATTAGGATAGAATGTATCATTGAGCTTTATACTTGAAGGCATTTAACTGCACATATAAATAAAGAGCTTTGCGAATCAAACTGACTTCGCCGATAAAATCGGTTCGAATTGGTAACATTTATTTCTTCAATATACTTCATTTTTCTCAAATTCCTTCATTAATTAAGGTGTTTTGCTGGTTTTTTTCAATGATCGGTGTTCATAAATTCGATGATTCTTTTCATTAAATATAAGTAAATATGTCGGAAATAATAAGAAATCGATCAGGTGAATCTGTTTCTGGATCTAGATAAAAAACAGATGAAAATCCAAGTGTTTCAAATTCTGGTGAATCTAATCATCTTGCTTCTGATAAAGTAGATGAAATATTATTTTTCATATCTGATTATGATATATATGAAAGTTTAGAGGAATGTAAATTTAGTTTAATAGGCATATTAGCTCTGGTGAAGTTAAAGTTTGAGATTGCATAATCATCTTTAAGAAGACAATGGAGTACTTCAGGTAAAATTCAACTAATTCCTATTGGAAAAGGTTTTCTCATCTTAAAATTAGAAAATGAAGCTGATATGAAACATATCTGGGATGAAGATTGGGTGGTGGATTCTCAGAATCTCAATATAAGGAAATAGGAACCAAATTTTAATCCATAATTACATAAAACATCAATGGCTTATGTTTGGGTTCAATTTCCTGGATTGAGTATATAATATTGGAAGGAGAAAATATTATTACATATTGGGAAGGCTTTAGGGAGACTAATTAAAGTTGACGAAACAACTCTTAAGAAGGAAGCAGGTTATTATGCAAGTATTTTGGTGGAAATGGATTTAGCTAAAGCAATTCCAAGCAAAATTTGTGTGGAATCTAAATATGGGAAGTTTGAACAGGCATTGAATATTCCTAATCTCCCTAAATTTTGTTATCATTGCAATATAGTAGGTCATTTCACTACAGAATGCAGGAACAAAAGAAGAGAGCAAGAACAACATACATTTACTGCAAAAATTCCTAAAGAACCAAAAACAAATTGGAGAAGAGTAACTACAAAAAAAAAGACACGGACCACTACAGGTTTTGATATATGTTTTTCATCTTTTGAGATATGTGATCCAAGTTCCCCGGCTATACAAAATTTAGAAAGTCCTCAAGAACAAGCTACTAATTCAGGTAAATTTCATGTACTACAAGAACTGAATGAAAAGTCTTTAGTTCTCATATTGATTTCCCTGCATTGTCAATGGAAAAACTTTTAAATACTGCTTATGGTGCTCCATCTATTTATAAAGTAAGTATTATTGTACCACTAATTGGAAAGGGAGTTACTAATGAAAATTTTCAAAAAGTTAAATATAATACACAACAAGGGAGCATTGTCACAACTAGATAGCAAGCAACAAATTTAGTTGGTAATGGTGGTAAAAAAGAGATTTTGAGAAGAAACTCTTCTCAAACTCAATTTTTTAAATGAGAGTCATCTTCTGGAATGTCAGAGGCCTGAGAAGAATAAAGTCCAAAGACAAACTTAGAAGTTTAGAGACGAGGTGTCAACTCGCAAATAATATTTCTCTACTTCTCTTTACACTAGAAAGTATTATAATGTAAGCAGGATCGTCCCAAGGGAGGTGTATTAAGCAAAAGTTGTTATGGAATTACTCTTAGCAAAGATGTTTGTGTTGTAGAAATTCTGAAAATTATAAGTTGTATTCAAATATGAGATGGAATTGATTAAGGATTCATTCGAGACCACGGAATATAAACCTAATTGATATATAGCCAAGTTCTTCGCATTAACTTGTTACTGACAACCCTAGGATAATTAGTAAGCTCAACTATCTCGTTAACATCTCCTAAGCTCATTTTTTAGCCTCATTACCATCTCCAACAGCTCAACAACAACCCACATAGTCACATACTCAACATCTATCCACCTGCAATGCCCTCCAACCTAAAACATGCATCTAACGAACCTGCTCATCTGCACCACCAGACATGATCCCTTCTGCAATAGCATCACAACTCCAATTTCCATATGCAACTCCATAGTACAAGTCTCACCTGCAATAACAGTTGCATGTAATACCATCGCCGTGGCATTTTCTCACTGCACAACCCATTTCTGAGCCAAACAATCAACACTACCAGCTGATGTTTCTATCTGTGCAACTCAATACCACCATGCCTTTTCTGCAACACCACCAGCTCCCACAACCAGGTCCATTCCTGAATCATTCAACTATAAACCCTGTAATCTTTTATTGCCTGCAAATACACAACTCCTCCTTGCTCCATCCATCTATAACAGCAAACACACTGTTCATTCTTGCAGTTGCACCACTTACTGCTCTCAGATTCAACAGTCTTCCACTCATCAGAACTACCACCTGCAAACCTTAACAAACCACATCCAACACCGTTCTCCATTTCAAAATCCATTTTCTCACACCAATTTTTTCTCAAACTTCATTGATTCTCCACCATGTTCAAATCTCAGTTCAAACCTGCAGTTCAATTGAATCTGAAGCAAACCCTAAATTCTAAAATTTTTAGTAAAACTTAAATTCAACAACTTCATCCTCACAGCAAAAACAGGCCCAAAACACCCATTCTTCACACTCAAACTCAGATTCAAGGGAAACCCACTTTATAGATTCATCAAAGCAACCGCAATCCATTCTCAAATTCGAGCATCACTTATCCCCCTCTTTTCTCGATCTGAATCCATCTCGTTCTTCTTAGCTTCGGGATAGCAATCTAAGTTATCAAATCACCAGATTAAAAACCCATTTTTCTGAACTTTTCGATTTCACTTCCCATCTGTTCATCACTAGTTCCTCTTCCTTGAATTTCTTCACCAGTAGCAGAATATCTCTGGTTTACTCGACACATAACCTCTCCTCTCTGAGCCGCCATCTATTCTCTCAGTTTCAGGTAAAACTAATGATAAGACAGAAATAAAGCTTATCTGAATTCTAGGGTCATGTAAGAATATGCAAGTGGATACATCCACCCCGATAGAGTAGATAATGGCCCACCAAGTGATAGTTGGCCTGTCAGTTTCAGCAAACTGACTGCCAATTCTACTTCTTTGCTCAATTGTTAGTTCCGAGCAACTGACAGCTCTTTGACTGCGACTTGATCTTTTTGCTCATTTTCACCCCAAATGAACGCCTTCTTCTTCCTTGAAATCTTACGCCAACAGCAGCTCGTCTCTTACTTCTCGGATCTACTTCTTATCTTCAATTCCTCTTCATCACTAAAGTTGTCGTGCTTTTCAGATAGAATATTTGCATCACTAAAGCTGACATGCTTTTCAGACAGAGTTAAAGAAATAAAAGAAAATAATGGGAAACAATTTGCCTCCAACAACAGTTGCACTTGGAATGACACTTTTGCCCCGTTTCTTCTTCTTTTGTTCTAAATGACTCCAAAGTACCTAAACACTCAAAAGAAAACATAAGGTACATATTTTACACGGAAACTTAGCAAAGAAAGCATAAACAATAGATAAATATTAAGGTGTTTTAGACACCTATCATTTAGTACATTCATTTAATCCTTCTTTAGTTATTCCTGCAGAGACAAAAGTTTATTATTCTGCAGATTTTTGTAAAAATTAAAGCTATCAGGAATGCATTATGAAGTTATACATAATTCAAGGGAAGATAAGAAAGGTAATCTATGGATATTTTAGAATTCTTGAATACAGAAATGATTGGGTGTAGAATACACCTTGATTTAATATCTATTGGTTATGATTTCTTTGCTATTTTTCTTGTAAATTATGTATTTTACGTGTGTTTTTGAGTTATCAGGTACTCTGGAGTCGCACGGAGGAAAAGAAGAAGAAATCACCAAAAGTGAGCAAAAAGGGCGTAATTGTCATTTCATAAGGCGAGCACTATCTAGATCCAAGCCAAGGTTAAGGGGAAAATTTATGTGGAGTAATGTTAAACACAGATCATCCAAGGATAAGGGGTAACCCACAGGTGTGTTAAAAGCACCCAGTTATGCGCTCATGGCACCTATGTAAGCTAGCATTGGATATCATTGGGCGGCTTGTATTAATGCCCAAGTCCGGACCCAAGTTTTATAACCTAAAAATTTGTTTCTCTCGCTCAATCATTTCATCCCTCCCTGAAATAAAGAAAAAGGCAGAGCTGTTGTTTACTGCCAAGAACAGATCGGGAAAAATAGGCAGAGAGATCGATGAAAATAGAAGAGAGATTAAGAGAGTTGAGATGATCATGACAATGGATTCCATGTGAATTTCAGAGATAGAGCTACTGCTGTCAAAGCTTGAATTTGTGTTCGAGATGAGTAGAAGCCGGGAATTAGAGACGGGTTTCTGGAATTGAAAGCAAGGAAGAAGAAGAATGGGTTGATGTTACTGTTAATTTCTAGAATTGGAAAGGTGGTTGTTTATCAGTTGAAGATTGAAGACGATGGATTAACGAGATTTTTGCTGCTCCCTTGGGTTTTCTATGAATCAAATAGAGAATCAAGAGTTGAGAAATTCAGGGGAGGTAATGGCAGAGATTGAGAAGCAATTGAAGAACAAAGATGATAGAATAGGTGGAGGGTTGTTGTTGATTTGGAAATGGGTTTGCTGAGACGATGGAAGAGAAATTGATGCTAGGGTTTTCCTTGGATGAAGAAATTTAACCAAGAATGATGCTGGTGGTGTTGTCTAATCTTGGTGGTGGT
The DNA here is from genome assembly GCA_023529315.1 of Papaver bracteatum. Classification (NCBI taxonomy): domain Eukaryota; kingdom Viridiplantae; phylum Streptophyta; class Magnoliopsida; order Ranunculales; family Papaveraceae; genus Papaver; species Papaver bracteatum. The sequence continues at coordinate 734,075 of JAJJWX010004840.1, forward strand.
ATAAGCAATTCATGGAGATGGGTTCGATCTGAGTATGGTTAATCGCTGCTGTTACAGGGAAAGGTGGACTGAGATGATGAACTGAGTTGTAATGGTGGTAGCAGGTTGATATGGGAAATGGTGAGCTGCTGGTGATGTATGATGCTTAGATGTATGCTTAGGTGAATGAATGCTAGGAATTTTCGCAGGAACTGAAGACCAAAAGATCGGCCTGAATTTGGCCTGGAAAATCCCAGAAAACAGCCGAGACTCTGTCGGATTTTCTTCTCCGACGAGTGAACTTATTACCGACGATGACCAATCCAAACCACCGATTCAGACTAGTCAGCCAATAAAGACAGCTAACTCGAGCTAACTCGGTGTCTGACTTTACCTTATCTTGACCCGCTGACTAACAGTTTGACTGACGGTTGACCTGTTTGACTGTTAGTCCTAACGGTGGACTGACAGAATATACCTTCACTGGGGGAGAATCTCAGGTGACCAGCGGTGACGGATTCCGGCCAAAAACCCAGTTTTCCGGCGATCCAAAGTTGCAGAATTTTGTGTGGCTTTCTCTCATGGGATGTGAAGAATTGGACTTGGAATTGGATGAAAAACTTGGTTTGAATATGGAATGAGAAGATGGAAGATTTGAGAAAGGCTTGGATTTGGAAATTGAATTGCTAAAGGAAAGGGATTCTATTCCTTGGAAGATATGGAGAACATTGAAGCCTATAAATAGAGAAGTTCTCTACTTTTCTATACACATATACACTTAGATACACACATCTTTGCACACTTCTACACACACAACACTTTTCTTTTCTTTCTTCTTTGTGTGAAATCCTTAACATGAGTAGCTAATTTTATTGATTGAGGATGAATTCCTAGTTCTTAATATATGATTTGAGTTTTGTTTCAATTCTACTTTGAAGTTTTTCACATGATTATCGTTTGTTTTTACTATTAGGAATGTTTATACATTCATGGTTGATTGATAGATTGTTTAGGTGTGCAACTAAATTGATTTGTTAATTGATCTAAATCTAGTGAAAGTTAGGGGATAAGTAATCGTTTCTTGACTATTTACATAAGTGGAAAACACGAGACCTTGCGGAGGGATTCCGTGGAGCAATTGTGTGTAAAAACAACGTTAGCAAGTAGACCTTGATCTAAGAGTATAACTACTAATATCAACCTAATAAATTCATAAAGCTTAATACATTTAAATAAATTACATCTTGAGTGATCTACTACTTGGTGGTTTGGTAAATAGAATCCGGTAGTCGAGAACTTCCGTATCCGGTGATATAAGGGATTTTGGGGTTAGCACTGATCTAGCTGCTATACCTACGGTTGGTGATAATTTGTGACTAATAAAAATTGGAAAAGAACATAACTTTAATCATTGTTTTGCAGCGAATAAGGATTCCTTGATATATTCTCTCTTATTGATTTCAATTTACACTTTTAATTGCTTTGTTTGTTTTATTTACTTTCTTAAATTCTTAATCAATACCCCCCTTTGTGTGACAATTTTACAACTAGAATCTCGTGCTCCTCGTGGGATCGATCTTGACTACCCTATATTACTTGTTAATTAGGTAGTAAAGTATTAATTAATTTGTTGTGGTTACGACACGCATCAAATTTTGGCACCGCTGTCGGGGAGCATCGGATGATTTTAGTTGTTTTATTTTTATTTTTCGCTTTATTCTTTTTTTTGAAGAAGAGTTTAATTATTTATTGGAAAGTTTACAGATGGTAAAATAATATTGAAACAGATTCATGAGTTATTACATAGAAGGCAAGCGAGCAACAAGCTGCGCCGCAAGCCCTTTTTGAATGGCAAACCCTATCCTCTTAAACACAAACTCTCTAGAATCGGGAGTCATGACATTAATGTGCATGACTCTTTGAACTCTCGCTAGGAGTCCAACCGCCTCCGGAGCTAAATACCCAAAAGTGTCAAAGGCAAAGGGAATAAAAGCATGTCCATTATCAATACAAGCCTTTTCATGCTTCGTTATCTTACCCAAGGCAGCTTTCAAAGCTGCTTGTCCAACTGTGAAAGAGCCTTGCCCGATGCCTACTAATGGAGAAACCCCAGTAAGATCAACACACGTATGTTTTCCGTTGGCCCACCCAAAAATAAGAACATCTGCTGGCCTGAGTTTTGATCTGCCTTCAAGAGGATCCGTCAAAAAGTTGACCGACGCCTCTTTCTTTGCCGAAATACCAGCCCTCCATAATACATCATATAAGATATCTCTCACATGATCATGTCTATATTTGAAACCAGGATCCACCTTACAGTGAACAGCATGTTCCCCATATGCGTCTAGGCAGCCTGTAATACAAGCAGGGCAACGAGAATCAGAAGGGTATAGGGGGATCATTAACCTGTATTTAAGGATGCACCGATACTCCAAGGGGGACATCTTCTGTCCAAGGCCATCAATCGGGATAGCGAGAAGAAAATCCTACGCATGCTTGTTGCTTGTAGACACTCAAAAACTGCTTCTGTCTATCCAAAACCCATAAACCCTACCCATATCTTTAACAACTTTACCAAAAAGAGCACTCGCCAAAGTTGCTTTGTGCTTTAAGTGGGGCGGTGTCTTTATTGGTAAAACTACTAAAGTCTTGGTCGGGCAGATTTTCTTGTAAGGTTTTCAATGCCATATAAAAATTATCGTCCATACCTTCTACTCCACTATCCCTGAGTATGTGATCTTGCAATCCCCAAGATTGCACACGTGATGCAAGAAAGGCGTATTGTGATGCTTCCTTAGCCGTGTATAACCCAAGGCCTCCATATCTGATAGGAAGTGTAACTAGTCTCCATTGAATCTCCCCCGAAAAACGGGCCTCCACACACAACGATTCCCTCTATCGCCTCCCTTAAGCCTCTATCAAAGATATCTACTGCCTCTGTAGTGTATCCCGGGAAACAAATTCGAAGGCCAAATAACAACTTAGAGATGCCCATACATGCACGCAGAAGTAATAACTCGCTCTGAGGATCACGTAGTTTAGACAAAATCTGCATTAACTCACTTTGCCTTCTCTGCTCTCCCGATAGCAAGCCTTTTCACAAACTCATTATTAAGGCTGACTGCACCCCTAAAAGTTTGACCCCATTGTCTGGCCTTGAGATTTCAGCAGAGAAACATCCCATCCCTTACCTTTCTTCCATCACAAGAGGGCCAAAAGATTTCGGTTTTTTAATATTCAATATAAGTCCCAACCGAGGCCCCTCTGTTTGAACGACAATAAGTGCTCGCGCTACTTTTGTGAGTGTCACCAATAATAGTACCATCATCAAGATACCAAGCCTGTAAGGATAGTGTGCACTTCTCATTTATCTTCGTTATAAGCTGATGAAGCACCAAAGAAAACAACAACGGACCCAACGGGTCACCTTGTTGCACCCCTGTTGAGGAATAGATATGATAATCTCCCACATATAATCTTGCCGGTTGACCATATAAATAATCCACCCATGGGGATATAGATGGACAAAGTCTACGAACCGCAAGAAGCATGGATGTGCGGTCAACTAGGTTGAAAGCGTTGGTGAAGTCTACGATTAGCATAGTAAGACTAGGGTCTAAATGGTGCTTACTAACATACCGTTCACTGCATGTAAAATGGCCTCCGCTCCTCCTGAAACCCCCACCCCAAACTGAAAGTCCTGTAAGTAGGCCACCATGTCCTTGCCAACTCCCTTCATAGCCACCTTGGATACAAGACGACGCCAAATTGTCCCAACAGCGATAGGACGAATACTATTATCTGGCTTAAGAAGTGGAGTTAATGGTCTTTGACGCTTGATAAACTCTGCCAGAATAAGTGGACATCTACCACTCAACCACAGATTAATAACCCTTGTTATTGCCGTGACTAGGTCAGCAGCCACAGGAGAGCCTTCCCCACAAAAGGCATCCAATAAGTGTTGTGCCCGGAGGCCATCCTTGCCACATGAAGTCCCCTTAGGAAACGATTTAATGCAGCTTAGGACAGTTCCCTCTTCAGCTAGTAAAGGCGTATTAGTTAACGGGATAGAAGGCTTCTGCGGAGGGGGCATGAATGGGTGTTTATCTTCCAGGGCTTTCTTGGTATCTTCATTGTACTGCGCCACCCCGGAAGAGCTGATGGCTTTAACTGCAGTAGTAAAATGTCCGTCTGCAACTTTGCGCAAGCAAGCAGAAATATTTGTACGTTTGCTGTCAGGTTCTTCATCATACTCTAACTTAACACATCCAGTTCGCCGCATCTGTAGAACCTCTTTAATAAGCTTTTGGACTCCCCCAGCTTCACCCCACATCGTCAATGCTTTTAGAATTTGCTTCTGCTGCATAGATTTACGACTCCCAGATCTACGTTCCGTTCGATTCTTGGGTATGAAGACGCGCAACGTACAGCGAGGTAGTATCAATAAGCTAACCCAGTTCCGGACTGAATTAGGCTCTATTGCCACTTTCAAGAGGGCTGCTTTCAAAGCCTGGGAAAATGCCATCCTACACCCTTTAGGAATACTCTTCACAATACTCACATGAGCATGAAGAACTGCATATAGTGTCTCAACGGTTAGCTCAAAACCATTGTCCTCCAACTGTACGAGAATAGAGCCAGGCCGAGGTACTCCAACAATCAATTATGTTACTTCCCCAGACACCTCACATATTGCAGGTCTAACATCAATATCTCCATGTTTACATGCTCTTTTCCATGCCTGGATACTCATACAGTTAAAGCATAGCCATTGTTTCAATGTCTTCAAGGTTTCTTCCAATGTACTGAACACATCCTGGTCGCTTCCAATGGCCTGTTGAAGAGCATTCTTCCTATCTGAGTTTCATAGATGTACCCTCTTCAAATGGGGCACTAGACAGGCGAAACCCTTGCTTCCAATCCTCCCATCTGGTCACCCATGAAAGTCTTTGAAAGGGCAGATCAATACCTCCTTATCTGTTATCGTCATTCAGACATAAAGGCAAACAAGATATGGACGTACAGCTTAACTATCGAACTCAGCACAAACCAGGTCTAAAACCACCGGTGAACCCACACAATGTAACAAAGAAAAACAAAGCAACACTTGCAGAGAAATTGTGTAAAACTGCACAACCTATTATCTACGAAGGAAGGTAATTCTCAAGCCGGGAATCCAAAGAAAAAGAGAAATAAACAAGAAAAATAAACAACAAACTTGAAACCTCCCACCACTCTAACCCATCGAGATGATGGTGGTGTTGGGAAGTTGAGGAAGGTGATTTACCGGCAAGTTCCTTAGTGAATTGAGTGATTTACGAAACTGTGATTTCTGAAAAATTCGAAATTTGCTACAGTAAAAAAGGTTTTTTTTTAGTTACTGTAGCAGTATGTTATAAGTTTACAGATTTCATTTTTTTTTATTTTTTTTTTGGATTCTTTATCGTATCTAACTTAGTTTTTAAGAATTGTTTTTCAGGTACCAGTTTTCCATGTATGGTGGACAAGATCAAGCATATTACAACAATCAATACGGTTTTCAACCTCAACATCATGGAAACTTCCAACCATCCTTAGGATACAATCAAAACCAATATTTTGGCTATGATCAATATCCTTCGAAGCCTTATGGATATTCTCATACATATAAACAACCTTATGACGGGTATGTAAGTAGACAATCACAAGGATGGATGGATAATTATGCTTCTAATACATTGTTTTCTAGTAATGTGCAGACAGAGAATTGGGAATATACTCCTCTTCATCGTGTTTTTCCTTCACTTTTTAAGGATATACAATCTAGAAACTCTATACACGGTGGTAAGCGTGTTAATGTCCGTAAAATTGCACAAAAGTTATACAAATTGGAAGATGATGGAGACTCGGAAGAGCTAGTCGCAGAAATTAGTAGGACCATTCATATGGAACTTAAACGACATCAGGATAAAGGATATGAAACCGATGAAGATTCTTATTATGGTGATTCCGATAATGAAGATGATTGTGTTGAAAAGGACCAACCTTTGGAGACTTTTGATGACGCTAGTGTAGATTACTCAAGCCTTGATCTTAATAATGATCAATCACCTATTCAAAAGGTAGAGATTGAGGAAGATGCATTTAGTGCTTGGAAAAAATTCCTTAGGGAAAGATATGAGGCCTCAGAAGTGTATGAGCGTTGCAACAATGAGGAAGTTATTCCAACTCCGGATCATAATAACGATCCTTCACCTATTCAAAAGGAGGAGATTTGGTGTGATTTTTCTATTGTTGTAAACGGTGTAACACCATCACAAGAAGATCTTACAATTTTTACCGACGAAAATCATTTTAGTGAATGGCCCGATTCCGATGATAAGAATGTTGAAGAGGTGATGCTCGATAATGAAACCGAATTGATTGAATTTGTGGAAGACCCAATTGAACTTGCTAATGATTTTAATGATGCCGAGACTTTGGTTAAGGTAGAAAATGATGAAGAATGGTTGCAAAGTTTGATAGAGGACCATGATATACAAGAGGTAAGTAATTCACTTGAATTTTTTAAGTATGAGGAGTATACCGTAATACAAGAAATTGTGCAAGGTTTGTCTAACCCTTTGCATATTGATTCTTATCCTTTACCTCTTATTGGTTTGAATGTATGTGCTTCGAAAGTACTTTTGAATGACTTTGTTTCTCGATATCCACCATTGGAAACACTTGATGCTAATATTATGCAGGTTTGCCAAGAGGAAACCATGGAAGTTCCCAAATTATATGTTCTTTATACACTTCCGAGTGTGGATAAGAATAAGTGTGGGGGAAATTTCTATCGAGCTATAACTTTACTATTATTTTCTTGTGCTAATATTTGTATGAAGATATTGTTTGCAAAACAGGTACCATGGGAGGATCCCCAAATTTTCCGATTGTTAGTTTATGGGGAGTGAATCTTACAAGAGCCAAGTCGGGCCGTCGACTTTAACACAAGTGTTAAGTGGGAGGCAACCCACCGGTTTTGTATCTCTTATCCTTTTGTTTTTACTTTCTTTGAGTTTCGTTTGTTTATTTTTCTTCTTCCATATCATATTAGGATTTCCCACCTTGACTTTACTTGGACGATTCAATTACATTGAGGACAATGTAAGGTTTAAGTGTGGGGGAGTGGCTAAGCATATATTTTTGCATAAAAATAAAAATTTGCATTAAAACTTTCAACTTTTAGAGATTTTAGAGTCACTAGCATACTTCTAGGTATGATTACATAGAGAATTCAGACCTACATAATTGAACTTGGAAGTGTTAGGGAACTACGTTCGATTTCTTGCTTGTTAGAGTGTTAAATAATGGATTTAATCATGCCGGTGATGCAAATTAGGAGCAGAGAAGAATGCATCATTAGAGTTGTTGATCAATCATTAGTGGAGACTACCCATTTTCATATCATGTGAGGCACCGACCAAATAATTCTTCCATGACTAAAGAGCTTCTTTTGAGTGTGTGTCACCGTACGTTAATTGCGGGTAGAATGGTGAGCTACCCAACTTCACTCCAATTTTCAGCACTATTTTGATCTCTTGAGTGATAATTTTTGTCAATCATGAGGGTGACGTCTATGGATGAAAGCCTCCTTCTTGTAGTTCGATTTGTAGTTAGCACCATTCTCTCTCTCGACAACAACGGGTCCATAGAAACACCATCATCAACAAGGAGCGACATCAAAATCTACAAGAAAAGTTGAAGACGTTTAAGGTTTGCAAGCAACAACAGTACAAGAAAAGAGATAATTTTATATTCAAGTATGAAGACTTATTTACAAGAGCGAAGAAAAGTAAAAGGTGAGAATTATTGAAGTTTATGATTTCAAGACGATACAAGTTGTGAAGAATCAAGCAGTAAAGCACTTTTCCACGGCCATGGTTTATTTTATTTTTCACTTTGTTTTGTATTTTGTTTCTCTTGTCTTAAAAAAAAATATAAAAAAAAATGAAAAATTGAAAAAGAAAAAAAAAAAAAAATATGAGACAAGAGAAATATCTTTGATTTTGTTTGTTTATTTAATAATCCGTGGGGAAGGAAAACCTATAAAGAAGTTTCAAGCGACATGAATTTTAAGGAAAAAAAGGTTACAAATTGTCAAGGATTTATGAAATTCAAGTGTTTATCATCAATAGTTGAAGCCGAAGACGAGGATTGAGAAAATGAAGACAAGGAGCGGAAGACGTTTCTTTTGGATTCCGTGAGAGTGGTGTTATCATAATTGGCAATCGGATGTGAAGGTAAGTAAGTAATCTCATCCTCGATAATAGTGGTTGATTTCCTTTCTTAGAGATCGTCAGAAAAATGGTTTTTCAAAATATTAAAAGATGTGGGTTTTTTCAAAATTTCGAAAGCTATCCTTCCCACCATTCAACGTGTTGCAGCCATTCTCTCTTCATTCCTACCTACACACATGTGAGACCCATAAAAAAGCCGTCTTTATAAGTGCAATTATCATAAAATCCTCTTTGGTGAGGCAGAAGTCGAGGCGAAATGCTTATTGATCGTTTCTCAAACACGCGTTCTCTCATTATGGTGTGGTTATTTCTCACTCAACATTTAAGAATGAGAATATGTTCTTTAGTATTTCTAACTTCCTATTACTAGCATGCAGAAACTCTATGTCCTCATAACTCTTTGGATGCTTGGGACACTGGAATGCTTTGAAGTTGTAAGGTTTGGTTTAATTTGCTCGAGGACTAGCAAAGTCTAAGTGTGGGGGAATTTGATTGGGTGTAGAATACACCTTGATTTAATATATATTGGTTATGCTTTCTTTGCTATTTTTCTTGTAAATTATGTATTTTACGTGTGTTTTTGAGTTATCAGGTACTCTGGAGTCGCACAGAGGAAAAGAAGAAGAAATCACCAAAATTGAGCAAAAAGGGCATAATTGTCATTTCATAAGGCGAGCACTATCTGATCCAATCCAAGGTTAAGGGGAAAATTTATGTGGAGTAATATTAAACACAGATCATCCAAGGATAAGGGGTAACCCACAGGTGTGTTAAAAGCACCCAGTTATGCGCTCATGGCACCTATGTAAGCTAGCATTGGATATCATTGGGCGGCCCGTATTAATGCCCATGTCCGGACCCAAGTTTTATAACCTAAAAATTGGTTTCTCTCGCTCAATCATTTCATCCCTCCCTGAAATAAAGAAAAAGGCAGAGTAGCTTCATTTCGCCAAGAACAGATCGGGAAAAATAGGCAGAGAGATAGATGAAAATAGAAGAGAGATTAAGAGAGCTGAGATGATCATGACAAATTAGAAATGGATTCTATGTGAATTTCAGATATAGAGCTACTGCTGTCAAATCTTGAATTTGTGTTCGAGATGAGTAGAAGCCGGGAATTAGAGATGGGTTTCTGGAATTGAAAGCAAGGAAGAAGAAGAATGGGTTGATGTTACTGTTAATTTCTAGAATTGGAAAGGTGGTTGTTTATCAGTTGAAGATTGAAGACGATGGATTAACGAGATTGTTGTTGCTGCCATGGGTTTTCTGTGAATCAAATAGAGAATCAAGAGTTGAGAAATTCAGGGGAGGTAATGGCAGAGTTTGAGAAGCAATTGAAGAACAAAGATGGTAGAATAGGTGGAGGGTTGCTGTTGATTTGGAAATGGGTTTGCTGAGACGATGGAAGAGAAATTGATGCAAGGGTTTGCCTTGGATGAAGAAATTTAACCAAGAATGATGCTGGTGGTGTTGTCGAATCTTGGTGGTGGTATGAGCAATTCAGGGAGATGGGTTCGATCTGAGTATGGTTAATCGCTGTTGTTACAGGGAAAGGTGGACTGAGATGCTGAACTGAGTTGTAATGGTGGTAGCAGGTTGATATGGGAAATGGTGAGCTGCTGGTGTTGTATGATGCTTAGATGTATGCTTAGATGAATGAATGCTAGGAATTGTCGCAAGAACTGAAGACCAAAAGATCGGCCTGAATTTGTTCTGGAAAATCCCAGAAAATAGCCGAGACTCTGTCGGATTTTCTGCTCCGATGAGTTAACTCGTTACCGACGATGACCGATCCAAACCAGCGATTTAGACCAGTCATCCAATAAAGACAGCTAACTCGAGCTAACTCGGTGTCTGACTTTACCTTATCTTGACCCGCTGACTAACAATTTGACTGACGGTTGACCTGTTTGACCGTTAGTCCTAACGGTGGACTGAAAGAATATACCTTCACTGGGGGAGAATATTAGGTGACCGGCGGTGACGGATTCCGGCCTATTTCCGGCCAAAAACCCAATTGTTCGACGAGCCAAAGTTGCAGAATTTTGTGTGAATTTCTCTCATGGGATGTAAAGAATTGGACTTAGAATTGGATGAAGAACTTGGTTTGAATATGGAATGAGAAGATGGAAGATTTTATAAAGGCTTGGATTTGGAAATTGAATTGCTAAAGGAAAGGGATTCTATTCCTTGGAAGATATGGAGAACATTAAAGCCTATAAATAGAGAAGTTCTCTACTTTTCTATACACATATACACTTAGATACACACATCTTTACACACTTCTACACACACAACACTTTTCTTTTCTTTATTCTTTGTGTGAACTCCTTAACATGAGTAGCTAATTTTATTGATTGAGGATGAATTCCTAGTTCTTAATATATGATTTGAGTTTTGTTTCAATTCTTCTTTGAAGTTTTTCACATGATTATCGTTTGTTTTTACTATTAGGAATGTTTATACATTCATGGTTGATTGATAGATTGTTTAGGTGCGCAACTAAATTGATTTTTTAATTGATCTAAATCTAGTGAAAGTTAGGGGATAAGTAATCGTTTCTTGACTATTTACATAAGTAGAAAACACGAGACCTTGCGGAGGGATTCCGTGGAGCAATTGTGTGTAAAAAAAACGTTAGCAAGTAGACCTTGATCTAAGAGTCTAACTACTAATATCAACCTAATAAATTCATAAATCTTAATGCATTTAACTAAATTACATCTTGAGTGATCTACTACTTGGTGGTTTGGTAAATAGAATCCGGTAGTCGAGAACTTCCGTATCCGGTGATATAAGGGATTTTGGGGTTAGCACTGATCTAGCTGCTATACCTACGGTTGGTGATAATTTGTGACTAATAAAAAGTGGAAAAGAACATAACTTTAATCATTGTTTTTCAGCGAAGAAGGATTCCTTGATCAATTCTCTCTTATTGATTTCAATTTACACTTTTAATTGCTTTGTTTGTTTTATTTACTTTCTTAAATTCTTAATCAATACCCCCCTTTGTGTGACAATTTTACAACTAGAATCTCGTGCTCCTCGTGGGATCGATCTTGACTACCCTATATTACTTGTTAATTAGGTAGTAAAGTATTAATTAATTTGTTGTGGTTACGAAACGCATCAAGAAACCACCTGTAATTTCTTTATCTGATCAATCTATAACAGTGGAGGTGGGTGATACTTTAATCACAGGAATTCATGATGCATCTTTAACAATAAATTGAATAAGCTTATGGAATGACTTGGTTGACATTAGCACTCTGAATAAACCATGGTTAGTTATGGGGGACTTCAGTACAGTAATGAGAGAAGTGAAAAGCATGGTGGGCTAAGGCCTTTGAGGATATCCATGTTGGAATTCAATAATTATCTTTGTAGCAGTGGTTTGATATAAGTTCCTAAAACAGGGTTAGACTTTTCTTGGTGTAATAACAGAGTTGGAAAAAAGAGAATTTTGTACAACCTTGATAGAGTTGTTTTTAATGAAAAACAGTTAGAAAAATATCCAAGTTGGGGTATAAAGTTGGAATGAGAGGTATTTCTGATCATAGTACTCTATATGGTAATTTTGATATTCCAAAACATAGTAATACTCCTTTTAGATCACTAAAAGTATGAAAAAATCATCTTGGTTTCTTGAATATTATCAAAAAGTCTTGGGAACAAAACATGGAAGGCAATCCTATTTTTATTTTCTTGAGTAAAATAAAAGGATTAAAAACATATTTAAAGGAGTAGAACTGGTCAGTTTTTGGAGATGTAAATAAGAAGTTGAAGATGGCAGAAGATGAAGTTATGGAAACTACTTTAGCATCAGATAAGAACCCTGAAGATAACTTCTTGTTAAACAAACTTGTAACTGCAAAAGTTAAACAAGAAGTTCTTGCTCAACAGCTGAGGGATATTATTCAACAAAAATCGATAATGATGTTGATAAAAGATGGTGCATCAAATTCAAAAAAAAATCATGTTAGTATGAAGATAATACGGGCTCAAAGTATGATAACTAAACTTGAAAATACTGCAGGGATAATTATCACAGATCAAAAAGAAATAGCTGGAGAATTAGTCACTTATTTTAAAGAAAAGTTTAAAAGTCAGGAGGTAGATATAGAAGAGAGTACTCTAGAAAATATCCCCAAGGTGATGACTAATGAAGACAACAACATGATAGATTTTATTCCTTCTGAAGAAGAAATCAAAACTGCAGTTTTTGAATGAAATCTAGAGAGTGTTCCTGGTCCTGATGGATTTGCAGGATGGTTTTATAGATTATCATGGGAGATAATTAGTGCTGAATTAACAAAGGCTATACAATTTTGTTGGAGGAAAGCTTTTATACCATCAGGATTAAATGCCAACTTTCTTAAGCTTTTACCTAAAGTGAATAATGCAAAAAAAAAAAAAAAAAAAAAAAATCAGACCAATTGGTCTTATGAATTTCAGTTTTAATATCTTCACTAAAATATGGGCAACAAGATTGGGAAGAGTAGTAACAAAATAGTATCACCTCAGCAAGGAGCTTTCATAAAGGGGAGAACAATTCAAGAACAAAATTGCTTTAGCCTCTGAAATGATAAATGAGATTGGAGTTAAGAGAAGGGGAGGTAATTTTGGGTTAAAGCTTGACATTACTCAAGCATATGATTCTCTGATTTGGAAGTTTATGTTATAAGTTTTGAGAAGGTTTGGATTCACAGATAAAGGGCTTCATTGGTTAAACATTTTATTACAATCAGCTAGAATCTCTGTGTTAGTCAATGGAGGTCCTGAAGGGTATTTTCAAGTTTGGAGAGGTTTAAGACAGGGTGACCCCATTTCCCCTCTTTTATTTTTCATAAATGAAGATGTACTTAGTAGAAATATTTCCAAAATGATTCAAGATGGAAGTCTGAAATCAATGGTAAATAGAGGAGGTATTCAACCTTCACATATCTTCTTTGTTGATGACATATTTCTCTTTTGTAATGTTGAAAAAAGGAATGTCAGAAATTTAATGAGTTTGCTTCAAACATATCAAAATGCTTCTATCCAGCTAGTGAACCTGGATAAGAGTAAATGCTTCATTGGTGGTACAAGTGAAAGTAGAAGATTACAGATTTCTGAAGAATGTAATGTTGCATTAGCTGAATTTCCAGACAAGTACTTGGGAGTAATTAATGCTTGTTCCATGTAGTATAAAATCTCATCATATATGGAGTGTTGTTGATATGATGCAGGAGAGGTTGGCTGGATGGAAAGTAAAATTAATATCATTTCAAGAGAGATTCATTCTGGTAAAGTTTGTATTATGCTGCTTGCCCATTTATACCATGTCAGTATACAAGTGGCCTAAGAGGGTTATAAAAGATTATGAAAGAATATAATTAGAATTTTTTTATGGTTAGGTGACCCTTCAAGTAGGAAAAATGATAACTTTGAAATGGAATAAAACATGTGCACCAATAAGTGAAGGTGGACTTGGATTGAGAAGATTTAGAGATTATCAATAAAGCTTTGCTAATAAAGCTATTTTGGAGGATTTTAAAATGGATCAGATGACTAGTCCAAATTTTTTCAGTCAAAGTTTAAAAATAAGAATGGGGAATGGATTACTACAAGAAATCTTTTATATGGCCAGGAATAAAGTGGATAATTGAAGAAGTGGAGGAAAACACAAGATGGATAGTTGGAAATGGAAGAGATATTTCTGCTTGGAATGACAAATTGGTGCTGGAGAGAACTCTGCAAGAAATGTATCCAGATAATACTTATATTATGTAATTTCCTAACATGAAGGTACTGTCACAGGGGATTTCACAGTCTCATATGCAGTGGAGATCATTAAACATAAATTTCCTACCTTGCATTGGACTAAAACTGTATGGCATAAATCTGTGCACCCTAGTATATCTAGTAATGTGTGGAAATTAGCGATAAATGTCTGTGCAACTGATAAAAACATGAAAAGGAGAAACTTTAATATGGTATCAAGGTGCATATTCTGTAGGAAGGAAGAGGAAACAAGAGATCATATTCTTTGGTACTGTAATTTTAGTGAGATCATTTGGAGTTGGCTTGGTGGGATCTTTAACTTCATAAATCCAAGATCATTTGAAGAAGTGCTCCAATTCGCCAACAACAAAAGTCCTGTTATCAAAGAATTATGGATATTGGCAGCATTTATTACTATGAATGAGCTCTGGTTCATGAGGAATGAATGTGTATTTGATAATGGAAAATGTGATCTAATTGTCACTAAGAATAAGATATTACAGTCTATATCAGACTGTGAGGTAATAATGAATGCAATAATATGGAACAATCAATTTGATTTACAGGTGCTGAGAAATTTTGGGTTGAAGTCAAGGAGGGTGAAGATTACGATTATAAAAGAAGTCTTCTTTCAACTATCAGAACAGGGATAATTATTACTATGTTGTTATGGGACTTTTAGAGGAAACCCAGGTACTTCTGGTTATCGGGTTGTGGGAAGGAATAGCTTAGGTGAATATGTGATTAAAATTTCAGGTGGTCTGGGCATATCTACTAATTATTATGCAGAGGTCTTTGCAGTCTTAATTGTAGGAGAGTGGGCTATACATCATGGTTTCTATAATCTTATTTTCAGAACAAACTCTAAAGCAGTAATAAATGCCTTCAAAAATTAGGAACTTCCTTGGTTTGCTGCTACAAGATGGGAAAGGATTTGTGCAGGATTGACTTCTTGGAGCTTTATACATAGTTACAGAGAAGTGAATTTCTCTGATGAAAAATTGGCAAAGAGGGGAGCAACACTAAGTAGAGGAGAGAAAAATAATTTTTGATAGTAAACCATCATTTTTGAGTGGTCTGGAAAATCCAGATCAAACTTATTTTAGATTTTGTTAGGAAAATGTCATACTAATGGTATCAGTTTTGTTACTCTTTTTATTTCTTTTTGGGTTGTAATTATTTTTAACTCCTTTGGTTATTAATAAGATTAAATCGTTAAGCAAAAAAAAAAGACTTTAAGGCATTCACTAATTGAAGACGAAGATCTATTGAAGAGCTTGAAGGAACTTCATCAGCAAAAGGTATGTGGAGACTAAAACTTATCTATCACTCAGAAGTCTATTCTATGATATCTTCTAATGAGACTAAGTCATATAACTACATATACTTTTACATTATACACATTTGATATTTCGAGATGAGTTTATCTCGCTTATCTATTTCTCGAAATATGTGTTGGAAGCATTTTGCTTTAGCTATGTTCATCATATTCTTGATGAGTTTAGTTGGAAACAATTTATTTGTTGGAAACTATATATTAAGTCAAAATATGATAATGTGAAAATGAGATTTTAGAACAATTACCCATGTCTGGATAACAACACAGTATGCTTACCCAGTATACGAACTGTATTGGTATGATTCGGGTCCAAAACTCTTGTTTCCGTACCTAGTATGCGAACGGATTTACCTGAGAAGGTTCGGAACTCTTGTTTACGTACCTAGTATGCGAACTGGTTTACCTGAGTTGGGTCAGGGACGGTTGTTCGCGAACTGGGTTTGTGAACGGCTTGACTATCCAAGGTCCGGAGATGCTATTCACGTACCTAGTTTACGAACACGGTGGTTAAGTTCTAAAATCGGTTATGAATGATTCTCATACTCATGAATAAAAACATTTATGATTTAAGGAATGCAAATTAACTTTGCAAACCGTGGCTTAACATGAATTAATTCTTATATAAGTACTTTGTATGATTACGAATTAGTCCGATTTTGTTTCAATTTGTTCAGGGATATTTTTATGAGATAGTGAATAATTGAATAACTCTATTTGAAACACAATTAGATTCGTTTGATTATATTCAAGTTTGATTTATCATCATATTTGGTTTAGAAGTGTTAGATGAATACGGCTAAGACAAAAATGTTCATATGGCTAACTTCGGTTAACTATTATCGAGCCAACTCAATATACACATTTAGATATGGTTACCCATATCTAAATATAAGTATATTTTATTTGTGTGTAACAAGATAAGACCATCTAACGATGGAGATTAATTTCTTAATTTCTAAGCAGACTTAGCTTGAATCTTAAATCAGGATTTCATGTAATGGTGAATATTGAATGCTTTGTTACTAAGCTATCTTAGCTTTGATTGTAAGCAACCCTGATTTGAAATACTATATAAGGTAAAACTCTAGAAACTAGAAAAATTAATCCCGACACTTTCCTTTGTCCTAGTTGCAAACTAGAGTCGATTCTCCTTTAACCTAGGCTTTTCCAAAACCATATTAGTTTAATGACTTGAAGACTTTATTTGGGATCTCTGAAGCTAGATCCAACTATTTATCTGTAGTTTTGTATTCTTAACTTACTTGTTCTATCATATTGAGTTTTAGCTTCTCTTAGATTTACTCGAGATTTATCTCCGATAGGTAAAATATAAAAAGTAATCACAATAGTTTTTCGTCTCGGACTCTTGTGATTCCGCAATTACTTTTTTTGTTAATCAGTTGGTTTATTGTGAGATGATTGATATTTCTAGGATGCTCTTCATAAGTATAAGAACGTATTATCAATTGGTTCCTCTTCACCTTGATTTATATCAAAATACGGAACAAAGACCGAAAGAATAAACTTATATGTGGGAGACAAACTTGTTTATAAATCATCGACTTTGGATCGTAGCATCTCTTAGTTGTGGGTGAGATCAACTAAGGGAATCAAGTGCGCAGAATACGGCGTGGTTCTAAAGGTGTAAGGAAAGTGAAAAATCCGTGGTACAACAACCACGACCAATATTTCATTCGACAATCTAAATATACAAACTCTAATATACTTTCAAGAGAATCAACAGTCAGACTCAATCTATAGAAAAGTATATCAAAGAGTTTGGACGGTATCACAAACCAATATCCAAGTGTCAATCAATTCAATCAACAACCCAAAGGTCATTCAAGATATGATTGAACTTAATGCACAACATGTGATATTTCTATTATATAACAAAATATAATGCATAAAAGAAATAAAACAGACACGAGAAATTTTGTTAACGAGGAAATCGTAAATGCAAAAAAATCCCGGGACCTAGTCCAGCTATAAACACCACATTGTATTAAGCAGCTATAGATACTATCCTACTACCAATGAAATTCGGACTGGAATATAGTTGATCCCTAATCAATTTCACACTGATCAAGGTACAGTTGCGCTCCTTACATCTCTGAACCCCAACAGGATTCTACGCACTTGATTCCCTTAGCCGATCTCACCCACTACCAAGATTTGCTACGACCCAAAGTCGAAGACTTGATAAACAAATCTGTCTCACACAAAAATGTCTATTGGAATTAATAAATCTGTCTCCCATAGAAATACCTACGAGTTTTGTTTCTTCTTTCGATAAATCAAGGTGCACAAGAACCAATTGATAAACCAGACTTATATTCTCGAAGAACAGCCTAGTATTATTAATCACCTCACAATAATCTTAATCATATGGAAGCGAAACAAGATATCGTGGAATCACAAATGATGAGACGAATATGTTTGTGACTCCTTATAATATTAATGTATTAGTTCATGAACAAACCGATTTTTGAACTTGAACCACTCAAGTATGCAAACGGGGACGGATACTTAAAGTAGGGACTGATTTTGGGTTCGCCAGTATGCAAACGGGTATGCATACTTCCAAACACAACAGAAATTCTCAGACCCAAACCCTTCGCCAATACGCATACGGGTATGTGTACTTAGGCTCCCGGAATTCCACAACTAACATGTACGCATACGGGTATGCATACTATAGTTCCGGTCATGGATCACATATATGCAAGCACGCATAATATGTTCATAATCCAATGATGGGTAAGTGTTCTAAGTTCAATTTCAATCATTAAAACATTCTTAGAGTATGACAATAGCTGTTTTCACGAACTATTAGCATCAAAGCAATTTCCAAGTTATTGAAATAATCATAATGAAACATTCCAAGTCTATACCAAATGATTGTATCACAAAAACCATGTAAGATGTTACTCGGCAATTTTCTCATGATCATCTTTTGACTTTTGTCAAGAATATAAGATGAACTTGGTTGAAGAGAAAGCTTACCAACACGTATTTCGAGAAATATATAATCGAGTTAAACTCAGCTCGTAATATGGAATGTGCATAATGGAATACTATATAGTAATACGACTTTTGTCTCAATATAGGAGATAAAGTAGAATACACCAAGAAACAAGGCATTCTTCATAATACAAATACTTATGCAAACATGTTTGTGAATGATAATCCGGCTAGGAATGATAAGAAAATAGCTAGAGAATCAGAAAACACTTTGAAATCAAGTATACCTGCTTATATCTCATTCAACCAGGAATTGTTTTGAGTGAGATTTCAACCTTGTGATTAGTTAGCACAAGTATGAGCCTTGAGCTCATCAAACAAATGTTGTTTTCGGTTAAACCTTTTTCTTCTAATCTTTGGAGGAAAACCCTTTTGATGTGAAAAGTTATCATAAATTTTACTATCATCAAAATATGATGCATAATATGTATTATTACGTGAAGAATTTTGACCAGAGGGAATTGACAGCCTATTAATGATTTCTTTGTACCCTTCAATTATTAGATTTAGGTTGTCTTCCATATCTCTATTTTTGATTCCTTCTTCTGGTACCTTTTTCACATCAAGAACGAAATTATCTCCCTTTTTATTAGAAGAAGATTATCGAGTTCTTCTTGGACGAATTGGTTTAGAAAGATTGTTTCGCATTTGAACATTTGAGGAACATATCGAACTGACTTTCTTGGTAGGGTACATAGGGTGATTACTAAAACAAATTGATCTAGACATACGAATTTCAATTACATCTTTGAGAATTAAATCAAAGGTGTGTTGAAGAAGAACAAAAGAATTGTCATTCAACATAGATTTCCTCTTTTGTTCACCATGTCCTTTTGAATCACAAAAGAGACACACTTTCTGATCATCTGAGTGATTAGACAGAACATTCTTAGAACCATCGTTGGGGGATGTCTTCCTTCCATGTGATGTAGATATTCCTTGATTAGAGGAAGACACAAGCACAAATTTTTTAACATGAGGGATTTTGATTTTGATTCTAGAACTGAATTTTTTACAGTTAAATCAGAAGCAATTGGTACAGTGGATTCTTTGGAACATACTTGAATAGAGAGTTTACTCAAACGAAGTTAAATTTCCAAAGTATCCTCTTTGAGTTTGAAAAGACGAGGGTACCCAAATGTACCACAATCTTAAACTTTTCCACCTTTAAGTCCTCTTACCGAAAGTGATTGTCTATGGACTGAGTCGAGACAATACAATGAATCGGTATTCACACTTTGTGTGATCGTCTATGGATACAAGATCGAGATAATACAACAATCAAAGTGTGATTACTTGATAATAGGTTCGGACTTAACCAAACTCTGTAGGATCACTATCAAGTAATACGGAGTTAACGTTTATGTAATTTACTTTAAATTATAATAACCACAATCATAATTGCGGGAAAAAAAAGTAAATGACACATCAAGATTTTGTTAACGAGGAAGCTGCAAATGCGGAAAAACCCTGGGACCTAGTCCAGAATTTAATACTCCGCTATAAAAAATACACCAACTTCGTATAGTGGAGACCAAGTAACTAAACCTATAGTTCACCTAGTTTTTTCAGTATTCATACGCTTCCGACATTCGATAAGTGCACGCACTGGAATAATTCCTTTGGTTCGTATTCCAAACAGTAAAGGAACAACAAATATGTTTGGTAACAACTCTATTCAATCTCAGTGGTATGAGTTAGACAAAGACTTTTCTGTTTAATCCAATAAACTCCTTTGTCTTGTTTAGATCTATCTATCCAACAACTACCAAAGTAGTCGAGTTTAGATTTTGCAATCAATAATAGGATCTACCAAGATACTAAATATTGATGCCGATCTACGCAACTAATCAATCAAGTCTAACTGATAAACCGATTGTAGTTGGATCCAAGCCGATCAAGTTTTATGCACACCAAAGATTATGAACCCAAATAAGAAATCTTCTTCGTCTTCAAATCTTCTTAAATATTTAATAAACACCCGCACACCATAACTTGAATCTCTTGTGATCAATCATGCACAGAACGGAGTCTGTTAAGAATGGATTATCACAAGACGTCTTTAGATCTACAAATAGTTCTAAAGATCCCGTCGACACTTCGATCTAGTTTGAGTAAATCTTATATCAGAAGAGAAGATTTTTAAGAATAAACAAACTAGATGCAATCGAAGTTGAACAACCGTTAGTTAATCAAATCAAATAGAAAACTAATAATACTACAATTATATGGTTTCCCACCAACGGTACTCGTAGAGATTCTTTATCCCACGGAAGTCTTTAAACGAGCGGTCGTAAGAGATTTCGCCTAATTAGGGTACTTTCCTCTCCGAATAGACGGCTCCACCAGTAACAAGACAACAAGGTAGTTTTGCTGGCTTTTATGATAGTATGCTTGAAATACAAATTTGAGTTTTTATAAGCCAATGAAGTTTGGACACCAAGGAATTTCCAAAACCGAATATTCTTAAGATATGCAATAAATTCCCAAATCAGTTTTCATAATTCCTAGAAATGCTTTGTCCAAAAAAAACCGAAATCCTACTAGAAAATCTTCAATTAGTAAATGCACATTACTAATTTTTAGTTTTCAGAGCTATGCATTTTAATTGCTGGTAATTAAAAGCATATAAAAATTAACAACCTTAATTAAAAGATTCTCAACTTATTTATGTTCGGGATCTCCTTGAGTTATTAAGGAATATCTTTGAACAATAAAATATAAGAGTTACTGATCATGTTCAAAGTATGTCGACATCTTATTTATTTGTAAATCCCTTTTCATATTTACAATCTTGGAACCGATTATACCACACTTTCAAACAAGTTTAGAACTGGTTCATCTTGGATTAATCATGGTATTACTTGTGATCGGTCACACCAGTTACCAGGATCGGTTACACCAATTACCAGGACCGGTTACACAAATTACAAGGATCTATTACATATTATTTTATGATCGGTTACACCAGTTACTAGGATCGGTCACACCAATTACAAATATCGATCATACCATCTTAAGTGATTACTTAGGATCGGTTATACTAAAGTCATACCAATACATAAGTCAGGCACTGTGGCTAGTTTTACCAAGATACATAACAAGATATGATCGGTTCTATTAACTCACACATATTGGTAATCCAAAGATATGCAATGAATAACAATACCAATAATCCTAGCGATTTCCCTTTCAATTCATAAAATAAGTTCATGAATGTACTTCCTTTAAACAAATGTAAATATTGTTTCCTAGGACGAAATCTTCACTCATACCCATACACATAATCACAACATCATTCATATGATTATGTCGATGTATTATATATGAAGTTCAAAATATAAGCGTTATACTTCGTATTATAATTCCTTAACACTATGTCTACTAAAGTATAACCGTTCACAGCTTCGAAGTTAAGTTTTTCAATATAGCACGACTTGAAAGATACGTTGGGAATGAAACAGTTCAAGTCAAAATATTACTAACCTCAAGAGGAAGGATGATGTCGTCGATGTAGCTAGTTACTTCTTCACATTCTTCAAGTCTTCGAGTAATACTTGATCTTTCTAGCCTAACCTATATGAAGTTCTCTCTAGTATATAATCAAGCGACTCTTTAATTGAGTTTTGATTCAAAAAAATATGACAACCAAACTTGACATACCAACGCTTGGTGGGTTCAACTGAGCTATGCTCTAATAGATTTTTTCCTCAAGCAGAGTTCGTGAAGAATAGACTGATGCGTTTTCTTCTCGAAGGACCTTTAGAAGAGAATTACGCTCATTTACCATACCAACAAGATCATTGAATTTGTGTTTCAACCGGTTGACATTATCAGCCTGGATTCTAACAAGTTTTAGAATCACTGCACTCTTATTAGCTGCTTCCCGTTCATCTTCAGAGTCAAACTCGTCAGTAAAGTGATCCGGGTAACACTTGTCAATGGAAGTCTGTTTTGTTAGAACACTAGGTTCGTCTATTATCGATATTGACAAATGTTTATCTTTAATAAATTTCATAGAAACAAATTATTAGAGATAGTACTTATGTACATTATTCAGATCGCTACAAACACAGACTTATGAGGTCTTAAATGTGTTTGCCTGCTCTGATACCGATTAAAAAAGCGGGGGTACAACAACCACACCCAATATTTCGTTCAGAAATCTGAATATACAAACTCCAATATACTTTCAAGAGAATCAACTAGGCACTCAAACTCAATGTATAGAAAAGTATATCAAAGAGTTTATATCTCAATTTGTCAATTCAATATGCAATCAAACAAATAGGATTTTGCGATACCGATTGAATAAGAGAAATAACTTAGACGGTATCACAAACCAATATCCAAGTGTCAATCAATTCAAGCAACAACCCAAAGGTCGAATTCAAGAAATGATTGAACTTAATGCACAACCTGTGATATTTCTATTATATAACAAAATATAATGCAGAAAACAAATAATACAGATACCAGAAATTTTGTTAACGAGGAAACCGCAAAGGTAGAAAAACCCGGGACCTAGTCCAGCTTAGAACACCTGTTTATGGGTGAAAACTATTCCTGCCGATTTTAGTAATTTGGGGTGTGGATGAGGAACAAATCTAAACCATAAACAAATGCATTGCGCGATGATTTCTTGTAGATTCGAGAGATCAATCTATGCAAGTTCGACATAAACCAAGAAATGGTCGTTCCAGACTTGTTTCGGTCACAAAGTGACGGATACGGAGTTGATCTTAGGGAGGGAAGTGAAGAAGGTATTGAGATTGTGAAGGTGTTGGCTATGTATGAATTATATCAGAAAGATGAACTGGCTTGCAGGATGTAAGCTATCAGCTCCGGTGTTTGAATACGATTGTATCAACATTTGCCTATTTTATCTCGTCTTGTTCCGTTGTTGTGAAAAATACGACGGAGAATCTATTTATACAAGTCTTTTAGCCTAACCTTCGTATCTCGTGGGAAGTGGAGAAAGTGGAGTAGTGGAGTAGTGTATTGGTGTCACACGACCAAGCTTTCCCACTTCTCCCATCATCACTAACCGTCCATGTCTTCCTAACACGTTCTTGTGATGGCGCGTTGTGCGCGGCACACTGTAAACTTCCAGACCAATACCCCAGTATGTATCCCCCAATTTGTGACATGATTGGTGTCTTGAACGTGTGGATCGTAGGACCCACAGAAAGTAGAATATAATGCTACGTTATTTAGGAAATTGATACTTGTGAAGTATCGTGTGTATACTATGTAGATACTGCATCGAGTATATTCAGCATGTATGAAGCATCGCTTTTTGAGAGACTCAAAGTAGTCTCATATCCAGACAACTTCATGTGATGATCTAGAGGTTGTGCAAGCAAGTCCTTCCTTGACCGACCACATGGTGTGGTAGAGTGGTGGATGATGATCACCATGACTCAGCACTAACTAATTAACTTCTGACCAGGGTTGTATAACCAAGCCGGTGAAGTTGGACGAACGAGATGACCTTTGAGACACTCATCTGCGACCGTTGATGAAATTAGGGTTTTAGGAAAAAGTGCGCAAACACCACTTTCTAGTTTGGTCGAATCCAAGCTTGGGACATGGTTTTGGTATGGCCGGTTGGTCATATATGCTGACGGCATGCCAGTACACATGTTCATACCTCACTGTCCCATGGAAGTGTGATCTGGGACACTCAATTTATATGGCGAAGTTGAGTGGTCGAGATCAATTTGCGACAGTAAACTGGTGCCGCAAAATCCGCACACCGTACCAACTTCGGGAGCGCGTTCCAAGATGACCAGGCTTGGTCAGTCTTGGCCGATTGCTCCAGCGTGTAGGTGTTAGGCTAGGGTTCACGCCTAAGCCTTACCGTCCCATGAAAACATGATCTAAGCCACTCAATTCGTCCGGCGAAATCGAGCGGTTGAGATTAGTTTGCAATTTGGAATGAGCGACCATGCATGTTGGAAGCACGCGAACCGAGGAAAAAAAGAGAGTTCGGTCTTGGCCGATTGGGTGTAGAGATAGGTGGGCCTACATTGATCGTGTTGATACTTACCGGACCTACTTAGCCTATTCCTAGACCCTTCGTCCGATCAGGAGAAAATGGACGCTTATGATCACGACATAAACCCTAATCAGGGTATTGCCGGCCGTGTGTTGTACCTAGTTTGGAGCGCACGAACTAGGACGATCAACTATAGTTGGTCCTGACCGATCGGTCAGGTATGTAGGTGGACCCACGGTGATTGTGTTGACATACTCCATGCCCTTTGAATCTACATCTGCACCCTCCATCTATACCAGTGAATATGGATGGTTGAGACTATTTTGTGACACATGTAATGTGCCGCAAACCCTGATTTAGGGTTCTCCGTCCATACTGCTATGGTTTGGACGTTTTGGCAAGCTAGGCCAATCTTTTGGGGATGCCGACCATGCGGGGCCCGCATTGGTTCGGCAGCGGATATTCCATATCTGCTTGGGGGTTATGGAATCGATCTGGGCCATCCAATCATGCTGGTGGAGTTGGATAGTCGTGATCATATCCAGACTGATACGGTCAGTCCGGATGCTCAATCGGGCTAGTATAACACACCGAGAGTGGCTCAATCGGGCTAGTATAACACATCGAAAGTTGCAGCCTGTACGGGTATTTCGTACATGCTTTCATCATAATGCTTGGAGATTCGTGTTTCTATGTTGAGAGCAAGACTCAGTCATCATGACGCACTGATAATGAGTACAAGAAATACAAGGCTAGTTTCACATTAATTAATAATGCTGTAAATTCACAAGGTATATGGGATTGTTGCTACAAGCTCCAACCTGGATGAATTTCGTGTATTTTATTCACAGAATGGGATTGTTGCCACATGCTCCATTCAAGGTGAATTAATAAAGTGAAGGAGTTTCCATCACTTATTAATGACCTTATCTTTTACAAGATGTTAGCGCATAATTTTTAGGTTTTACAATTTTACCCTTAAATGAAAATCCACCATCAACAACAGGGTATATGGGATTGTTGCTACATGCTCCAACCTGGATGAATTTCGTGTATTTAATTCACAAAATAGGATTGTTGCCACATGCTCCATTCTAGGTGAATTAGTAAAGTGAAGAAGTATCAATCACTTATTAATGACCTTATCTTTTACAAGATGTTAGCGCATAATTTGTTGGATTTTACAATTTTAGCCCTTAAATGAAAATACACCATCAACATTAAGTCCCCTGCCTAACACATAATGATTACACTATTGTGGGGTAGGCATATGATGGTGACAGTTAAAGATAAAACTTATGAGACAAAGTTAGATGTTACTAGGAGAGACGGGTCGTCCTGTCCTTCGAGCATGTCACGTTCAAGTGACGTCCAGGAGATCATTCCCCTAGCATGATGTCGGTATTTCCTGCTTCGATGGACTGTTACGCCTGTTTCGTTCATGGGGCTACTGCGCCTGCTTGATCGAACGTGGGCTTGATGTGCCTGCTCGAGTGTCATCTTGAAACTTATACCAAACATCGACCCATCTAGCTTGACTAAACATCGGACTTGATGCTTTGACCTAACACTGGCCTTGCTGTTTGCTTGTATGCTTAAATGTAAATGTGAGTCCCGCAGAAAGCGTTGAAGTAGCTTCTGGAGCAGGCCCGGGACAGCGTTGGAGTATTGGAGGTGAAACACCTTCTTCTAGAGAAAGAGCTTTGATTGGGGATGGATGTGTCTGCTTCGACCAATATGGGGCTGGGATCAAGTGCAACCTGCCGCGTGCTTGACTGAACATCGACCCTGTGTTTCGATTGAAATCCGACCCTGCTGCGTGCGCCTGTTTTATTCGAATTCTAGCCTTGTGACTTTGATCAATACCAGACTTGAAACTTGAGTAATACCGGACTTGTGACTTGATCAATACCGGACTTGAAATTGAGAAATACCGGATTTGTGACTTGATCAACACCGGACTTGAAACTTGAGCAATACCGGGCTTGTGACTTGATCAACACCGGACTTGAAACTTGAGCAATACCGGACTTGCGACTTGATCAACACCGGACTTGAAATTTGAGCAATACTGGACTTGAAACTTGAGCAATACCGGTGTTTGGACCCAATACCAACCTTGTGATTTTAACGTGAATGTATGATCGGTCGTGTGTGACTACACATCTCACGCATTTTTATACAAGTACTGACTCATGTATTTTATTGTAGAATGAAGAAAAGAACTCCTATTGATATGTCTTCTGGGGATAATGCTGGTGCCAAGTCAGGAGGCGTTGACAACTTCAAAGATATGCCGCACATTGATGATGAGTTGTTCACCGCGCCCTTTCAACTATATTAAAATATTTGCTTCACAAGATAACCCTTCTCATATCCACTTCAAGGTTTTTCATGCTCCGCTGGGCCCTCATGAAGGATGGATGAGACGTATGTTGAGAAATGAGTTCATCAAAGATAACTTGACCAGAGCGCAGATTATTGATGTAGCTTGAGTGTTGAAACGACTTGAGAGGATGTTAAAGTGGCTTCTGGTGTGAACGTTGAGGTGGATCCTGGAGAGAGTGTTGAAGCAGGATTCTGAAGCGACGTGGTTCCGAGAGAAAGCGTTGAGGCGGCTCTTGAATAGACCATTGAAGCAGATTCTGCTGGAGAGAGTGTTGAACTGGCTTCCTCTTTATTTCGATTTACCCTTGTGAATTCTATGCTTCTTGACTGACCATCTCTCTCATGTTGAAGAAGTACTTGACTGACGGTGATGGAGCTTCATGCTGAGCCTCAGTCCCTAAGCGTGGTTTACATGGTTTGTTTGTAGTAGTTGTTTTCGAGCAAGATATGGAATATCTTGAACGTTGTTTTATCATTCTGGGAGTCGTGCATGTGGTAATGGAGTTGGAGTTGGCGGATGCGCAAGATGTTGTATCTCGGTGGTTTTCCTCTTGTTGCTTCAGGGAACTGCTTACAGAAGGCTGAAGGTTTTATCGTGAGATATATGCCCCTACAAATATTATGAGGCTCTTCATTACTGGCATGCCTGGTTCTTTCTATCAGGTCATATGTTGTTGTAGATGAGCGTTCAACAGCTCCATAGGATAATCAAAAGCGTGGATTCTCCAACATAGCATAATAGACATGTACCACTGTCTGATAAAGTGCCTCACCCATATCTTGTTCGACCACTGTCTGATAGAGTGACTCGCCCGGATCTTGTTCGACCAATGTCTGATAGAGTGACTCGCCCGGATCTTGTTCGATATGACGCGTGGACATCATTATCTTCTTGAGGATGCTCTCTTGAGGTATCGTCTCCAGTGGAAGATTGCCTTTATAGAACGTTGATACGTTTCACCGCCATTCTCTAAAACAAATGGCAGTATGGTATAATAAAAAATTCCGAGCGGAGTTCGAAAAGCTATCTTACTTGTGTCATGCTCATCCTTATCTGGTTGTAGCCGCTACATCCATCCATGGAGGAGAACATGCCGTGTCCGCTGGTTGCATCTACTAACATGTCGATGTTAGGTAGAGGAGGATCGTTTTTGGAGCATCACCTGTTCAAGTCTCTGAGGTATATGCAGCACCCGATCTATCCATTTTCCCGTGTCTGAACTGCAACTGTTTAACCGACTTGGATACATGTATGACATGTAGATGATGGGTGACCAATCCGGAATTTCTTCGTATCTCCAAGCGAATATGTCCTGGTACTCTTTGAGAAGTTCCATGAGCTTCGTGCGTTTATCCGTACATAAGGTTGAGCTGATGAAGATAGGCCTAGGAGATTCCTCAACGATTTCAATCTCATCCGTTGTGGAGTTGGTGCCACCTTGCAGCTGTTGTGGAGCATCTAAAATTTGTTCTTGTATTTCGTTGTTGTTGTAGCATTCCATTGGGTGAGAGACCGGGTAACAGTCTCCCCTGCTAATTTATAATGGCAACATCGGTATACCGTTTTCCCTTTTTGGTTACGACTCGCCACAAAAGTTCGTTCCCTCTTCGTGTGAACGTGGGTCGTGGCTTCACAAGATAGAGAAGAATGCTTCATCAGCAAAGATGCATCATGGGTTTTAGAACTCAATGATTCAAGCCGGCCTTCTTCCTGAATTGACGCCCACATGGGGAGCGGGACACAACGAACTTGTCTGATTCTTTTCGCGGAGCTTCTCCCGTATGTGCTGGTTTGGTTTCCGTAAGACCTTGCCTGAGAGAACCTTGGATGTCCTGAGAGTCTTGATAGTAATCACATTCAAAGACTTTCCTTTGTCGATAAGGGTCATCTTGAACTCTGAATCCTTGATGCGTGCATTAACATGTAGTGCCCGGTTGTGACTTTTTTCTGGTTGATTGCAGCAAAACGTCTCTGCCCGTTGATTCTTCGAGAAGTGTAAAAGTTCGTATAAACTTTCACTAGAGAAAACTCTTCCTGATCCACCAGCCTCTGGCTCATAGTGAGACTATTGACTTGAGGAAGACCGTTGTGAGGATCAGTCCCCAGCGTAGGAATCTCCATGTCTCCGGGTGCATTGAATGCGTTCCTTGTTGGCTCCAGGGGATGTCGTGGCTCTTGTGGAAATAAATCAGTTAATATCTTAAAAAAAGTGAGTACCTCTTCTGAGTTGCAGCCATATCCGTTTGAGTCTTAGCAAGGACTTCATGTCACTCCATCAAATCTGCGATGGTAATGGGAGATGGTCCTCCTCTTGCTCCTCCAGCTACTCGTTCTGATGAAGGAGTGGAAGTTGTTGCTCTGGTGACTGCCAGAGGCGTTACACTCGAAGAAATGCTGAGGTTTGCAGCTGCTCTGGCTCGGAGGCGTCGTTCCTAATGGGATATCTCCTCCTGCTCTGCTATTGGTAGAAGTGAAGGCTCCACGAGATGTATTGACCACGACAACTCCACTGATAGGTACATCGACACCGGGAGTGTTATCTACGCTAGCTCTATCAGAATTAATTGCTGATCCAGAGCTGAGTTCCACTATCTAGAAATGAATTGATGATTGAATTGGTCCTAAGATCTACCCTTTTTGAAATTGATAAAATTGAATCGGATTTCGAAGAAATTGACTTTACAACCGAGAGATTAACCGCCTACTGTGGTCGCCAATTGTTGATGGGTGAAAACTATTCCTGCTAATTTTGGTAATTCGGGGTGTGGATGAGGAATGAATCTAAACCTTAAACAAATGCACTGTGCGGTGAGTGCTTGTAGATTCGAGAGATCAATCTGTGCAAGTCCGGCCTAAACTAAGAAATGGTTGTTCCAGACTTGTTTCGGTCACAAAGTGAAGGAGATGGGGTTGATCTTAGGGAGGGAAGCGAAGAATGTGTTGAGATTGTGAAGGTGTTGGCTATGTATGACTTATATCAGAAAGATGAACTGGCTTGCAGGATGTAAGCTATCAGTTCCGGTGTTTGAATACGATTGTATCAACACTTGCCTCTGTTATCTCGTCTTGTTCCGTTGTTGTGAAAAATAGGGCGGAGAACCTATTTATACAAGTATTTTAGCCTAACCTTCATATCTCGTGAGAAGTGGGGAAAGTGGAGTGATGGAGTAGTGGAGTAGTGTGTTGGTGTCATATGACCAGGCGTGCCCACTTCTCCCATCATCACTAACCATCCATGTCTTCCTGACACGTTCTTGTGATGGCGCGTTGTGCGCTGCACGCTGTAAACCGCCAGACCAATACCCCAGTATGTATCCCCCAGTTTGTGACATGATTGATATCTTGAACGTGTGGATCGTGGGACCCACAGAAAGTAGCATGTAATGCTACGTTATTTAGGAAATTAATACTTGTGAAGTATCGTGTGTATACTATGCAGGTACTGCATTGAGTATATTCAGCATGTATGAAGCATCGCTGTTTGAGAGTCTCAAAGTAGTCTTATATCCAGACTACTTCATGTGATGATCTAGAGGTTGCGCAAGCAAGTCCTTCCTTGACCGACCACGTGGTGTGTTAGAGTGGTGGATGATGATCACCATGACTCAGCACTGACCAATTGACTCTTGACCATGGTTGTATAACCAAGCCGGTGAAGTTGGATGGACGAGATGACCTTTGAGACACTCATCTGCGACCGTTAATGAAATTAGGGTTTTAGGAAAAAGTGCGCAAACACCACTTTCCATCTTGGTCGAATCCAAGCTTGGGACATGGTTTTGGTATGGCAGGTCGGTCATGTATGCTGACGGCATGCCGGTACACATGTTCATACCTCACTGTCCCATGGAAGTGTGATCTGGGCCACTCAATTTATCCGGCGAAGTTGAGTGGTCGAGATCAATTTGCAACAGTAAACTGGTGCCGCAAAAGCCTCACACTATACCAACTTCGAGCGCGCGTTCCAAGATGACCAGGCTTGGTAGGTCTCGGCCGATTACTCCAGCGTATAGGTGGTATTCTGGTGTTCACGCCTAAGCCTTACCGTCCCATGAAAACATGATCTAAGCCACTCAATTCGTCCGGCGAAATTGAGCGATTGAGATTAGTTTGCAATTTGGAAGGAGCGACCATGCATGTTGGGGGAGCGCGAACCGAGGATAAAAAAAGAGTTCGGTCTTGGACGATTTGGTGTAAAGATAGGTGGGCCCGTAGTGATCGTGTTGATACTTACCAGACCTGCTTAACCTATTCCTGGACTCTTCGTCCGATCAGGAGAAAACTGACGCTTATGATCGCGACATAAACCCTAATCAGGGTATTGCCGGCCGTGTGTTGTACCTAGTTTGGAGCGCACGAACTAGGACGACCAACTATAGTTGGTCCTGACCAATCGGTCAAGTATGTAGGTGGGCCCATGGTAATTGTGTTGACATACTCTGTGCCCTTTGAATCTACATCTGCACCCTCCATCTATACCTGCGAAGATGGATGGTTGAGACTGTTTTATGACACATGTAATGTGGCGCAAACCTTAATTTAGGGTTCCCCATCCATACTGCCATGGTTTGGACATTTTTGCAAGCTAGCCCAATCTTTTGGGGAGGCCGACCATGCAGGGCCCGCATTGGTTCGGCAACGGATATTCCATACCTGCTTGGGGGTTATGGAATCGATCTGGGCCATCCAATCATGCTGTTGGAGTTGGATGGTCGTGATCATATCCAGACCGATACAGTCAATCCGGATGCTCAATCGGGTTAGTATAACACACCGAGAGTGGCTCAATCGGGATAGTATAACACACCGAGAGTTGCAGCCTGTACGGGTATTTCGTACATGCTTTCATCATAATGCTTGGAGATTCGTGTTGCTCTGATGAGAGCAACACTCATTCGTCATGCCGCACTGATAATGAGTACAGGAAATACAAGGCTGGTTGCGCATTAATTAATAATGCTGTAAATTCACAAGGTATATGAGATTGTTGCTACAAGCTTCAACCTGGATGAATTTCGTGTATTTTATTCACAGAATGGGATTGTTGCCACATGCTCCATTCTAGGTGAATTAATAAAGTGAAGGAGTATCCATCACTTATTAATGGCCTTATCTTTTACAAGATGTTAGCGCATAATTTTTAGGTTTTACAATTTTACCCTTAAATGAAAATCCACCATCAACAATAGGGTATATGGGATTGTTGCTACATGCTCCAAACTGGATGATTTTCGTGTATTTAATTCACAAAATGGGATTGTTGCCACATGCTCCATTCTAGGTGAATTAGTAAAGTGAAGAAGTATCCATCACTTATTAATAGCCTTATCTTTTACAAGATGTTAGCGCATAATTTTTTGGCTTCTACAATTTTAGCCCTTAAATGAAAATACACCATCAACATTAAGTCCCCAGCCTACCACATAATGGTTACACTATTGTGGGGTAGGCATATGATGGTGACAGTTAAAGATAAAACTTATGAGACAAAGTTAGATATTACCAGGAGAGACGGGTCATCCTGTCCTTCGAGCGTGTCACGTTCAAGAGACGTCCAGGAGAGCGTTCCCCTAGCATGATGTCGGTCTTTCCTTCTTCGATGGACTGTTACGCCTGTTTCGTTCATGGGGCTACTGCGCCTGCTTGATCGAACGTGGGCTTGATGTGCCTGCTCGAGTGTCATCTTGCTACTTAGACCAAACATCGACACAGCTAGCTTGACTAAACACCGGACTTGATGCTTTGACCTAACACCGGCCTTTGTGTTTGCTTGTGTGCTCAAATGTAAATGTGAGTCCTGTAGAAAGCGTTGAAGTAGCTTCTGGAGCAGGCCCGGGAGAGCGTTGAATTGTTGGAGATGAAACGCCTTCTTTTGGAGAGAGATCTTTTATTGGGGACGGATGTGTATGCTTCGACCAATCTGGGGCTAGGATTAAGTGGAACCCGCTGCGTGCCTGACTGAACGTCGACCATGTGTTTCGACTGAAAACCGACCCTGCTGCATGCGCCTGTTTTATTCGAATACAAGCCTTGTGACTTTGATCAATACCAGACTTGAAACTTGAGTAATATCGGGCTTGTGACTTGATCAACACCGGACTTGAAATTTGAGCAATACCAGACTTGTGACTTGATCAACACCGGACTTGAAACTTGATCAACACCGAACTTGAAACTTGAGCAATCTCCTCACAATAATTTTAATCGTATGGAAGAGAAACAAGATACTATGGAATCACAAACAATGAGACGAAGATGTTGGTGACTTCTTTTAATTATACCTATCAGAGATAAATCTCAAGAAAATCTTAGCAAAGATAATACTCAATCACGATAGTAAAAGTAAGATCAGAACACACAATTACAAAGAAAATAATTGGGCCTGCCTTCACAATCCCAATGAAGTCTTTAAGTCGTTAACCTACAGGGTTTCATGAAAAACCTAAGGTTAAAGGAGAATTGACTTTAGTCGTAACTAGTATCACATAGAAGGTGTGGGAATTAGGTTTCCCAGTTGCTAGAGTTCTCCCTAATATAGTTTTCAAATTATGGTTTGAAATCTAAGTTACCTTGGTAACAAAGCATTCAATATTTATCGTTAGATGAAAACCTGATTAGATTCAAGCTAATATCTTTGAACCGTTAGATCGAACTTAGCTTGTTATACACAAATAAAATGTACCTTCATTTAGATTTGAGTAACCGTACCTAAACGTGTACACTAGGTGAGCTCAACAGTAGTTAACCGAATTTTGCTATATGAACACTCTCATATTAACCTTATTCATCTTAACCACAACTAGGTCAAATGACTCAAATGAAACTAGTTATAGAGTTGTTCAATTGATATATCCTCATAGAAGTATACAAGAACACAATTGAAGCAAAATCGGTTTGATTCACACGAATCAACTCATGAACATTCTAGCCACGGTTTGCATAGAATGTATTCTTTATTATATAAATGTAGTAGTTCATGAACAAACCGATTTTAGAACTTTAACCACTCAAGTATGCAAATGGGTACGCATACTTAAAGTAGCCGAATTGAGTTTGGTTTCACCAATATGAAAACGGGTACGCATACTACCAAACACAACAGAAATTCCCGGACCAAACCCTTCGCCAATATGCGTACGGGTATGTGTACTTAGACTCCTGAAATTCCACAACTAACCGGTACGCATACGGGTATGCATACTATAGTTCCAGTCATGGATCACATATATGCAAGCATACATACTGTGTTCATAATCCAATAATGCATGGTTAAGTGTTCGAAACTTTATTTCAATCATTGAAACATTCTTAGAGGATGACAATAGTTGTTTTCACGAACTATTAGCATCAAAGCAATTTCCAAGTTATTGAAATAATCATAACGAAACATTCCAAGTCTACATCAAATGATTATATCACATAAACCATGTAAGATGTTAATCAGCAATTTTCACATGATCATCTTTTGACTTTCGTCAAGAATATAAGATGAACTTGGTTAAAGAGAAAGCTTACCAACATATATTTCGAGAAATATGCAAGCGAGTTAAACTCGGCTCGAAATCTCAAATGTGCATAATCAAATACTATATAGTAATACGACTTTTGTCTCAATATAGGAGATAGAGTAGAAATAGACTTCCAAGTGATAGATGAGTTTCAGTCTCCACATACCTTTTGTTGATGAAGTTCCACAAGCTCTCCTTAGTAGTTCTTCGTCTTCAAATGATGAATGCCATGAAGTTTAATGCTCAAGTACACAACCTGTCCTAGTCCGATACATTACTATAAGTAGACTAGAATTTAAGACTTATAGTTTTGATCATTAACATTGACAAACAAGCTTGAGATAGCAAAGCTTGCGAGTTCGACCGAGCATTGCTCTAATAAAAAGCGACTGTACCTTAATCAATGTGAGACTTGGTTAGGGCTCAACTACATTCCAGTCTGAAGTTAATTTGTAGTAGGCTAGTGTCTATAGCGGCTTAATATAGTATGGTGTTCAAAGATGGACAAGGTCCCAGGGTTTTTCTGTATTTGCGGTTTCCTCGTTAACAAAATTTCTGGTGTCTGTATTTTTTTTTTTTTCGCATTATATTTGTTTATATAATTGAAATATAACAGGTTGTGCGTAGTTCAACCAGTTGATAAAATCGACCTTGTTTGTCATATATAACTTGATTGACACTTGGGAATTAGTCTTCGGAACCGTCCAATTTTTTTCTCATATCAATCAGGCTCACCGATTTCTTTATGTTCGATTTGATGATTATATTTAGAAATAGAGATAAAGCTCTTGATATATTTCTTGATTGAGTCTCACTTCTAAGTTGGTGCTCTCAGAATTATATTGGAGTTTAGTCCTTACACACTGCAGAACGAATTATTAGGTATGGTTGTTATACCCCCGCTTTTTTACACACAACTAAGAGTTGCTTCAACTCAATTGAAGACTTTAAACCAAATTTGTCCCACAGATTAATCCTATGATTGATTTCCTGACTTACGATCTAAATGAATGATCAGATCAGGAAACTCGATTTTTCAAGATAAAAGATAACTTAACCTGACTTCATGAATCCCAGTGAAGTCTTTATAGTTTTTAAACCCTAAAAGAAATTCTGGAAAGGACGACTCAAGATACAACTAGGACAAAAAAATAGTAGTGTCGGGATTCAAAGATCCCAGTTGCCAAGAGTTCCCCTTATATAGACTTCAAAGCCTAAGTTGCTTTATGTTTGAGATAAGATAGATTAGGAACCAAGAAAATAATAGTCACCGTTAGATAAAAGTTTTGAATCTTAATCACATAAACAAGATATACACTATGGTTAGGTATAACCGTAACTGAACCGTGTATAAAGACTATGTCCAACATGGTTAGCTGAAACTAGACGATTTGAACTTTGAAAGCTTAGCACTCATTTTCATCTTCCCCGAGACATTAATATTGAGTCACAATTATGTCATGATTTATAAAGGCTGATACCAGTATTACGATCAGCTGATACCATTTTGACGATCCAACGACCAGGATCGTTTAAGATCTTGAGATGGTACCAACCCTTAGTAATTTGGTATCTGCCTTTATAAATTGTGAATTATGTGACCAGATGAGTCTAGTGATAATTATAGAATTGATCAAATGCAAATCACTTCATATAAATAATTTTAATTACACTTGAATCATAATTGACATAGAATTGTAAATGCAAAAAGTACAAATACATGATAGTTCGTGAATCGGCTGAGTCACAGTACGCAAACCGGTTTGCAAAATTATATGCAATAATCAGTTCTGGAGTTGACAGAAATTTTCAAGCTCACGTACCGGTATGCAAACTTTGAATCAATTCAAAGTTCCGGAGTCGACAGAAATTTTCAAGTTCACGTATCGGTTTGCAAACTTAAGACTTTTTCACCTGTTCCGGAGTTCACAAAACATTTTTAATTCATGTACCGGTTTAGTACTTAACTGGTTCTAAAACATAGAACTGTATTGGCTCACATACTGGTTTGATTTATCTTAACCCGGTTCCCTTAACACAGTTCCAAAATGGGTTGTATAAAAATATATACCTATCCAGATCACGAAACAAACAAATTTTCCCATGATATACATACGAATATGCATATCACACAAATACGAAAGTTGATATATAGCTACTTCGCTACATGTACAAATAAATGTAATACATCTTTAGACATATAACAATTTTTCAGTTTGTAAGACTGATAACACTGTCTTGTATTCTGAATATAGTAGTTATGTGTTTCTCTAAATCAATTCGAAACATTCCTGAATAACATCAATGACACATATCACTGTTCCAAGCTATTTTCGAATGATAAACTTGATTCATGATTTGGTTCCGAACAAAAATTATTCTCCACCGAAATTTGATCAAGTATTAAGCTTAGTCATTAAATTTCAAGAAATTCGTAAACTAAATAAATAGTTTTCGACTCGAAATTCTTGTTTATGCAAGCTAGTCTAATTAGTTACGCGACAATTGTCCCAAGGATAAAAAAGTGAATATAACTTGAGAAATTGGTGGTCCAGTCTTCACTTACCTTTTGTTGATGAAGTTCTCCAAAAGTTTTGGTTGATCTCCGCCTTCAAACGGTAGAACGCAAATGATGACTGTCTCGTTTCTCAACTACCTCTATCCTAGACCGAGATTTAACTAATTGTAGACTAGAAATCAAGATATAGTTTTGACAACAAGCTTGATATAGCAACACTTGTGAGTTCGACCGAGCAATGCTCTAAAAATCTCCCCCTTTGTCAATTTTGATGAGAAAACTGTTAACACATATGGATAACAAAAAAAAATCTTCCAAAAAAATCCACAATCCATTATGCCTTGATTTCCTTGGTTTCTCCAACTCTCCTTGAAATCTTCGTTATTTCAAGTTGCAATGATTCTAAACGTGTTCAACTCAACATCGTTTTTGTTGAAGAACCGATTCCATAGCTATAACAACTTTGAAAATAAATATTCACAATTGTTGTTATATCGAAACATATTATTATTGTCTTCTCTCCAAAGTTCAATTGTATCTCAACTCTTAAGTAATAATACGGTGATATGTTTCTCCACCTTAATCAATACTTACATCTTTTGTTTAATAGGTAAAACTATTGTTTAAATAATTCACTCCCCCTTACATAATGATCCGTAAACCATATGTATGTAGTATGAAACTGCTAAATAATTCTCCCCCTTTTTGTCAATAAAATTAACAAAGGTATGAAAATCGCGGGATCATAATGAATGCAACCAAAAGATATCTCAAGCTTTAAGGAAGATGAAGATATTACATAATAACATAGTTAAAATATAACTCCTCATATCAACTTATTTAGATGATATCACATAGTAATAAATACTTAGCGCTCATCCTATGAGATTCAAAAAATACAAGCATCTACTTTATATTTCCACCTCCACACTCCCCAAAAAGATATTGCAATTAAACACAAGTTCATTTAAGAACTCTCTCCCATAAAATGTCATTCCCAAGAGAACTACATGAGTGACCTTACTTTTGTGAAAAAGAAGGATTCGGTGAAAATTAACAAATCACAAGGATTTGTATCCATAGTATCGACATAAATTAATCTCAAAGCCAGTTACGAACAACGAGACAATTATACTCGATTTACTCAACATAATAGAATCTTACGGAGTGTGCCAAGAAGCAAAACACGAAAGTGTGATCACAAAAAAACAATACTGCGAAAAAAATCTCAAAGAGTTTGTTCTATTTTACCTTTATAAGAAACATAATAGATTTAACTTCTATGCATATATGAAATATTAGCTAGATTCACGGGAACGTAAAAGCACAAATATTACATTAGATTTTTGCAATAATTAAACCAATAATGATTACATACTGCAAGTTCATCTTCCAAAAACTCTAGAGATTAAATAAATAATTATAAAAACATGCAAGATGAAAAACGTTGGAAATAGCTATGTGTAATCACAATCTTTGCTATACCAAACCCTAGTTATCCTTCTTAAGAATAAAAATATCCTCAAAAGAAGTTTCCTAGATATGCATCAGGCTTTTAATATCCTGAGCATAAAAGTCCTTCTCATTGTTGACAAAATCATTGGTGATGGGATCATTTAGTTTTTCTAGGTCTTCAGATATGTCTGTTAACTCACTAAGTTTTGCCCTCAATTTACTCAGATATTTTTCGTCTGAGCCAGTGAGTTTTCATAGTAAGTTATCTCATCCAAAGAGCGGTTAATTCGAAACTTTAAATCATTCCTCTTCGGTATAAAGTTTTAATATTAGCCCTAAAATCATTATCTTGTTGACAAATAGATAAAAGACAAGTTGAGGCCTTTTCATCTCCACTTGACATCTTCTTTTGGTTCCTTGATGTTTTGATTCCTTCACATAAGTAGACGTTGACAGATTTTACTGCATCCTTTTTGATGATTCCTTTTATTATAGGAGCCATGGAACTGATACTTTTTTAAGAATATGAGAGTATTTTTTCAACCCTAAATAAGGAAAATGACTTTCTCTATTATGGTCCGTGAACCAATGTACATATAATAGACATTGTCGTCCATGAGCCCAAATAAGTTTGCACAAACTTTGACCAACATCCTATTATATAAATTGTGGCTATTCAATCCCAATATTTTTATATAAGATTGTAGCATCTCATTAGCCTAGTCATCACAAAAGTTAATGTGATGAAATTTTATGCAACCTTATTTTCTCAAGCTAAAATATTGAGGTTGCATTCATTACTACAGTTAAGTAGTACTCACCGCTTGCATCACTAGGTGACTTTCCAAGGAAATTTGTGCAGGTAGGAATCTTACCTTTGTTGTTTCTTTTACTCCTTTGTCATCTCGGTTTTGAAGTTCTCTGATTTTCTTCAACATTTGACTCATTTGTTGCATATCATTCTGAAGTTTAACAACTCTTGAGTTATTCTTATTGAACTGTTGGAATTTTTCCTGAACATGTCCCTTACATCCACATAAGGATCAATGCAATATGAGATCATATTTAGAAGATTCCATAACCTATTGAATACAGCTAATTGTTTTCTCTTTAAGCGAACCGGCATGAATGAAATAGTTATTGGTGATGAATGTCTTGCCTGATAAACTAATACCGTTAGTGTTACCAAAGGACTTTTTCCCAAACAACATGGCTGAGATCTTGTTCTAAACTGCCTGAGAGCCTTTACATATCACGCTTGAGGGAATTAATCTCATTCTCTTTAACAGACAAAGTTTCAGTGAATTTCTTATTAAGTTTGTCTAACTCAAGATTATTCACCTTAAGAGATGATTATTAGAGCATTGCTCGGTTGAACTCACATGCGTTGCTATCTCAAGCATGTTTGTAAATATTAGTTATCAAAACTATATGTCTGGATTTCTAGTTTACTTATGACTAAGTCTCGGTCTATGATAGTTAGGTGTAGTTGAGCTCCAGACTCCATGGCGATTATCCTATGAAGACGAATAACTACTCAAGGAACCGGTGGAACTTCATTCGACCAAAAAGGTATGTGGATACTTGAACTTATCTAGCACTCAAAAGCCTGTTTATCTCCTACTCTTGAGACAATAGTCGTATAAGTATGATAGTTTTCATACATACACATTTGATATTTCGAGTCGAGTTTACTCGTATATCCTTTTCTCGAAATATATGTTGGTAATCTTTCGCTTTAACCACCTTTCATATTTATCCATGACGAAAATCATGATGACGTTTCGATCTTGAAAATAGCTTTGATGATGATAGTCGATTCTTAATGTCTAACGACTATTATAACATTATAGAAGAATGTTTCAATGATTAAAATGTAGAGTTGAGATTACGTAACCACCTATGGATATAACCATATATACTATGTTCTCACATTAATGTATAAGTCCATGTACCGGAAACCAAGTGCGTGCATATGTGTGCATGAGGTATTGGTGAAGGAGACAGGTTGGGTACGCATACCCGTACGCGTACTGGCGGAAGTTCACGTCCGTAAAATTCTACTGAGTTTAGAGTTTACGAACTTACAAACCAGTCACCTTAGGTATGCGTACCCACGGAAGTTTTTCATCCAAATTTTTTTGCTGGGTTTTCAAAACTAATTCCGGTAAAGCTAGAGTACGCATACCTGTACGCGTATCCAAGATGGTTATATCTCAAATCGGTTAGCTCATGAACTTAAACAATAAATCAGTAAGGAATGCAATCTTTGCAAACCGTGGATATATTGTTCATGAATTGATTCAAGTGAATCAAATCGATTCTGCTTCAATTGTGTCTTGTGTAGTTACATAAGATTTCCTTGCAATTGAACAACTCTTGAACTAGTTCTTATGAGTCATTTGAAATAGTTATGAAAAAAATGAATATGGTTGATATGGAAGTGGTAATATGGCTATTCATGAACCAACCAAATGTACATGTTTAGGTACGGTTACTCAAACCTAAATGAAATATATTTCATTTGTGTGTGTGACAAGCTAACTTTCAATCTAACGGTGAAATATATTAGCTTGGATAAATCAGGTTTTTCATATAACGGTGAATATTTAATGCTTTGTTACCAAGTAACTTAGATTGCAAGCCCTGATTTGAAAACTATATAAAGGGGACATCTAGCAACTGGAAAAAAATAATCCCCACACCTCCTGTGTGATACTAGTTGGTTTTGCTAGAGTCGGTTCTCCTTTAATCGTAGGTTTCTTATTGAGACCCTGTCGATTAACGACTTGAAGACTTCATTGGGAGTGTGAAGCCAGACAAAACTATTTTTCTTGTAGTTGAGCGTTCTGATCTTGCCATTTTCTATCATACGAGTTCAATTGAATAATTAGCTTGAGATTAAATCTCCGATAGGGGAATATAAAAAGAAATCACAAACATCTTCGTCTTATTGTTTGTGATTCCGTAATATCTAGCTTCGCTACTATACGATTTAGATTATTATGAAGTGATCAATAATTCTAGGCTATTCTTCGGGAATATAAGTCCGGTTTATTGATTGGTTCTTGTTCACCTTGATTTTATCAAAAGATGAAACAAAACTCATAGGTTTATCTGTGGGAAACAGATTTATCTATTATCATAGACTTTTCAGTGTGATACAAATTTGTTTATTCAAGTCTTCGACTTTGGGTCATAGCAACTCTTAGTTGTGGGTGAGATCAGCTAAGGGAATCAAGTGTGTAGTATCCTTCTAGGATTAGAGACGTAAGGAGCGCAACTGTACCTTGAATCAGTGTAATATTTATTAGGGTTCAACTACAGTCCAGACCGAAGTTATTTTGCAGTAGGCTAGTGTCTGTAGCTGCTTAATACAGTTTGGTGTTCAATCTGGACTAG
This sequence comes from Papaver bracteatum, assembly GCA_023529315.1. NCBI lineage: Eukaryota > Viridiplantae > Streptophyta > Magnoliopsida > Ranunculales > Papaveraceae > Papaver > Papaver bracteatum. The sequence goes on from JAJJWX010004840.1 coordinate 775,714, forward strand.
GTCTCGGGGTTTTTATGCATTTGCGGTTTCCTCGTTAACAAAATTTCTGGTGTATGTGTTTTTTCTATTCTGCATTATATTTTGTTATATAATTGAAATATCACAAGTTTTGCGTTGTATCGATCAATTGTGAAATCCAACCTTTAGTTGTTGATTGGAAACTGATTTATCCTTGGATATTGATTTTTGATACCATCCAAGTTTATATCTCTTGTATTTGATAAAGACTCGCATATTTCTATTTGCTTGAGTATAGATCAAATCGAGAGATAGAGATATTAACTCCTTGATATACTTTTTATTAAGATTGAGTCTGACTGTCTAGTTGATTCTCTTAAAAGTATACTAGAGTTAGTCCATACAGATTGCTAATCGAAATATTAGGTGAGGTTGTTAGACCCCCGCTTTTTCAATTAGTATCAGAGCAGGAAAACACGTTTAAATACTTCAAAAGTCCGTGTTTTTAGTGATCCGACTCTATTGACATTAGTGATATCTCCGACTCCGCAAAACCAGATCAGGATCCTTTTGATACAGTTCAAATTTCTGAGACTGCCAAGAAATCTTCTCCTTTGTCAGGAACCAATGTCAACTGGGAAAATCGCCTAGATGAACAACTGGATGAACTTTCAGATGAAAGTGATTCAGACGAGGAACCAAGTATCAATGAAGAAGTCTCACAGTATATCATACTCTTTGATGATATCATAACAAAAAAAGGATCAACTTCCTACCTGACAGAATATTTTTTTCCTCTCTGTCGTGAAAACAGGAAACTCATAAAACTCTTTAAATGATACGATAGTGGTTATAATCTTTTATAATCTATCCTTAAAGACCATAATGAAGAAGTCCGTTCAAAGATTACTGAATGTGAAAAACTTCATAAGAGTTTCTGTATGTTGAAAGAAAGACTTGCGGAATCTGAGGCAAAGTATTACTTTCAACAGAAATACTATACTGACAGAGAATGCCTTTTTTTTGCCAAAGAAAAACAATTGAAGAATGATCTGTCGGCAAGGTAAGATCACTAGAAGAGAATCTGAAAAGATTCAATACTAGATCTATAAAACTATCTTCTATGTTAGGAGCATGTAAAGAACATCATGATACACGTGGTATGGGCTATAAAGGAATAAACGCTCCAAATACCGGGAAGATTAATTTTGTTTGTGCTAATAGCAACTTGCAATGTGAAAAATCACCTATTACAGCTGATGTTCCTATAAATAAAGACTGTACTTCAAATAAATGGCGTAGGAGAACCGGTAAAAACATGACCTTTAATTATTACTATTGTTGAAGCAAAGGCAACGTTGAACGAAAATGTCGTTTCCGAATAAGGAATGAAAAACTTCATAACATTCTCATATAGATGTCAAAGGAAGTAATCAAGCATGTTTCTCTCCATGCTGAGAACATCATAGCCCAAAATCAGGAAGAGTAATGTGATAAGTCCTCATTTAGTTTATATGTATGATACTAACTTCTTATTCAATCATAGAGGAAAGAATATCATATGGACAACTAAGGCGGTTGATGCTCCTGTAAAGAAGAAAAGACGTCAAAGGAAAAAGGATGATTCAGTTGAGAAAGGAAGACCATCTTTTGACAAGGATCACACTATGTCCGAAGGTTTTACCTCTGATTATATGTACATCAATAATCATGCATCTGATCTAAGGACCAGTATAAACAATCTCAAGCGGAAAATCAAAAAATTAAGGAGGAAAGCATCTTCAGGTATGTCTTGTTCTCCTTGTAATAATTCTTTTGAAATTATTTTCGCTATTCCTTCTTGTACCTCTAAAAAGGAAAACGATAATGAGATGTATGCTCAACCTACAACTTAACCATTCTCAAAATGTGCATTCTCATACCAACTTTATGAGAATGCACATAGAGTTCAAGATATGACTTGTCTTGACAAAAAAATTGGTTGTTGAAATATTCGTTTGATTTCTTAGAAATAATTCCTTCTTTGTAGAATTATTTTTGGTCTTTCCTTCATAATAAAACATATTTGATCAATCAAAACTCTTGAGAAAAAACATGCCTTGTTGAAAACAATGATTTTTCAGTGCTCCTTCCTTGCTTTAGAATTCCTTGACCAAGCCTTTTGAAATAAGGCCCCTTTGCTTACACGGTTTATAAACTGGTTCATAACCGTAAGCGTTTGCGTACCTAACCCATTACCGATTCTAAAACGAGTAACCCTAGGGTTTCACTATATGTGTTGTATACATGTATCTATATTATTAAAAAGAAGTGGTGTATGTGTAGCCTTACAAATCTGACCCTTGAAATTGTCATCCTACGGCGCGGAATGATCAGTTATATGTTCTATATGGATATCCGTTGGATCCCTTGGGTTTCCTACAAAAGAATCACCGCACTTGGTTTCCTTATGTTTAGGTTTCCTAAATCACCATCAATTCCATATCACGTGAAAAAAAAACGTGGGTCTATTTTGGTTTCCTAAAATAAGTTGGTTTCCATATCATGTGAAAAAAAAAGTATATTTCCTTGCGAGCTCATGCTATTAATAGAGAACCTTTTGGTCCGTTTCCGATCTCAAGTTTGTACACGAATTTATTCACTATCATGAATTGATTTCTCAAGTACCAACTTGCTTCCCAGCCAGAAAATCCCTCCCAACTTGTTTCCCAGCCACGAACCAAGAAACCTATTATTAAGTATTAAAAAGCACATCAATGATGATTAACCTGATACAATGTGGTTTTTCTTTTCCATTGGTTCATCTCTGGAAACAATATAATACTAAAATTACATGGGTGCAGAGCATACAATTGGCATGAGCTCGCATATATATACTAATTTGAAGTGTATGTGTAGTGACATGTATACTACACTATATAAATAAAATAAAATCATTGAGATTTTTTTTTTGGTAAGCCAACATGTAACCTTTTTCATTCTCATCTGTATAGGTTTTTTCGGATTGACCAATGTGAGACAAAGATGGTAGTAAATCATAAGAATTTTTAAATTTACTTCAATTGGATGACGCATCCAATTTATACTCTATCCCCAATTTCAACCAAATCATAATTAATTTTACAAATTCCATATCGGAACCTAGATTTTCTAATTCATGGTCGGGGCCGTAAGGCCCCGGCTGGTTTGACCTGACCAACAAAACACAACAAAGACAAGCTTTAGCTAAGCACTAGGCCTTCATAATTGTTTGGACTCGACTAACAAAACATTGGGGCATGTGTCCCCAGCTAACTTATTCGCTCTTCCTCTAAATTCAACTAAGTCACAACTAATTTTAATACACATACCACGTAAGGCCCCGGCTGGTTTGACCTGACCAACAAAACACCAGAAACACAAACTCTAGCTAAGCACTAGGTCGTTCATAATTGTTGGGACCGTAAGTCCCGATTACTATGACACGGATAACTAAACACGATATTATAACCTGACTATTTAAATATTGGTTAAAGTATACAAATATCATGATACAAACAACTTAAAAAACTGATAGAGGTTGAACCCCGAATGTAGGCCCCGATTAAAATGACCCAACCAACTAAAAACGACCATCAACTACAGGCTGACTAAAATTTTGTGGGGGAATAATAACCAGTCGACCAAACAACAAAAACAAATCAAAAGAGGTTGAGCCCCGGCCGTAAGCCGGGGTGATACCTAGTATATATATATATATATATATATCATGAAGTTCTTATTGGTATATACTAGCTCGGTAACGAAAATAGTCTCATGTGAGATAATGGTGCAAACTATGGATAGATGCAAAAAGGAAGTTGAGAATGAAGGAAACAACATTGTTGAGTTTTATGAGAACCATGTTCTTATAAATTATTATCATGCAATTGATCATGAAAACAAGCAACCTGTCCAGATGTCAGAGTAACTGGTTGGAAACATTCTCCAAGATTTCAAGGTTGTACGTGAATAATTTGTGATTGCCATGAAGAATCTCGAGTTTGTAAAGGCTAAGTTGAAGGAAGCTAATGAGGAACTTGCTTGTCTTCGATCTCTTATTGCACATCTTGGTTAGACGGTGCCTTATTCTAGGAAGTATTCTTATGAGAATTGTATTCTTGTGTTTTAGGAAGAATAACTAGAGTTTGGAATAGCCATTATTGTGATTACACATAGCTATGTCCAATGTTTTCATCTTTTGTTTTTGGATTTATTTATTCAAAATCTAAAATTGTTTGAAAGATGATTTTTGCAGTATTAATCTTTATGGTTTTATATATTGCAATATGTTATGGGATAAGTCTGTTTGCGTCCGTGAACTATTATTGTCCCATACGATGTCAAAAGTTATCTCTTTTATATGTCGATATGCAAGTATTGATACAAGATCGATGAACTTTTGACAAACAAAAGTTAAGCCTATTATGTCAATTTATTGATGGAAGATAAGTTAAAATCTTTTGTTTGCAAGGATTATGTCTATTGTATGTCATTGTGCAAATAGTGATGAAAAATAGAATAAATCCTTGTCTATGCCGCAATATTAATCTTTCACTGATCCATATTTTATGTATACTGCAATGCTCCATAATTTTTCTTGTGTTGAGCATAAAACAATTGAGTTAATAATTCTTTTATGGTTATAAAAAGTTGTAGCTCCGTAAGTTCTCTTATGTCGAGCATGTTCAATTAAATTGATCACTTTTGTGTTTAATTTGATTGTGTATTCCGATTAAATTAATCATGGGTTCTCTTGTGGTTAGTTTAATTGAGAATATTTTAAATATAAAATCATTTTTGTGGTTTTCGGTGTCCAATAAAATCCTTCTTTTCTCAAAAGTAAGGTCGCTCTTGTTGTTCTCTCGGGAATGACATCAAATGGGGGAGAGTTCTTTTGAACTTGCGCTTAATTTCCATATCTTTTTGGGGAGTGCAGCTGTGAATTTTTTTTAGGGATTATCTTGTATCTTTATAAACTCCTTGATGAATGCATTTAGCTTCGGCTTTATGATTGCATATAAACAAGTTGATATGTTCTTTTCTTTGATCTTGAAGCGTCTCCGTGAAAATTTCATTAGGATCCCGTTTTCGTACCTTTGCCAATTTTATTGACAAAAAGGGGGAGAATTAATATGTAGTTCACACTACAAATACATATGGTTTTCAGATCATTATGTAAGGGGGAATGGTTTTCGTGTTGAGACGAAAGTATTGACTAAGGGTGGGTGATACATATCACCATAATATTGTTGTGATATAAGAACTTTGATGCTGTGTAATAATACTATGACACGCATAAAAATAATCGAGAGCTTTTGTTTTCTCATTGTTATGGTTACGGGACTTCAACAACTATGATGATGCACTAAAGATATATGGAATCATGGGAGTACTTGGAAAATATGAAGTTTTTGAGTAATGTTGAAGCACCAAGGAGATCAAGCATGTGGACGAGAAGCTACAAAGTTTTATCTATTTTGTAATCCATATGTATTGATAGTTTTGTCACTAAAATTGACAAAGGGAGAGATTGTTAGAGCATTGCTCGGTCAGACTCGCATGTATTGCTATGTCAAGCATGTCTGTCAATATTATTGATCGAAAATATACGTCTTGATTTCTAGTTTACTTATGACTAAGTCTCGGTCTATGATAGTTAGGTGTATTTGAGCTCCAGACTCCATGGCGAATATCTTATAAAGATGAAGAACTACTTAAGGAACCGGTGGAACTTCATCCGACCAAAAAGGTATGTGGAGACTTGAACTTATCTAGCACTCAAAAGTCGGTTTATCTCCTACTCTTGAGACAACAGTCGTATAAGTATGATAGTTTTAATATATAAACATTTGTTATTTAAAGCCGAGTTTACTCGTCTATATTTTTCTCGAAATATGTGTTGGTAAGCTTTCGATTTAACCACCTTTCATCTTTATCCATGATGAAAGTCATGATGACATTTTAATCTTGAAAATATCTTTGATGATGTTAGTCGATTCTTTATGTCTAATGACTATTATAACATTTTAGAAGAATGTTTCAGTGATTGAAATGTAGAGTTGAGATTACGTAACCACCTATGGATATAAGCATATATAGTGTGTTCGCACATTAGTGTATAAGTCCATGTACCGGAAACCAAGTGCATGCATATGTGTGCATGCGGTATTGGCGAAGGAGACAGGTTGGGTACGCGTACCCGTACCCGTACTGGCGGAAGTTTATGTCCGTGAATTTCTGCTGAGTTTGGAGTTTACGAACTTACAAACCAGTCACCTTAGGTACGCGTACCCACAGAAGTTTTTCATCCGAAAATTTCTGCTGGGTTTTCAAACCCAATTCCGGTAAAGCTAGAGTACGCATACCAGTATGCGTACAAAGCTGGTTATATCTCAAATCGGTTAGCTCATGAACTTAAAAAATAAATCAATAAGGAATGCAATCTTTGTAAACCGTGGATATATTGTTCATGAATTGATTCAAGTGAATCAAACCGATTTTTCTTCAATTGTGTCTTGTGTAGTGTTGATGGTGGATTTTCATTTAAGGCTAAGATTGTAAAAGCCAAAAAATTGTGCGCCAACATCTTGTAAAAGATAAGGCCATTAATGAGTGATGGATGATCGCTTGTCAGACGACACAAATATAATTCACTTCCTCACTTAACTAATATGAATATAGTATTCGATAAGAAAGAGTTCGTATCCACAGAGAGGCGATTGTTGTTATGCAATTTTCAGATTCTTATGTAACCAATTTAACCCAAGTTGTGTTTTTGTTTTTATCAAAGTAATAATACTAAATAAAGCAAAGTAAATAGTTGGAATAATCAATAAGGAGAAGATATTGGTTAAGGGATAGTATCATTCATAAACATGTATTTTTCATCTATGATTAGAATTGGTATTTAATCTCTCAATTATCAAAAGCCCTAAGATATCTTGATCGCAAGAGTATCTCGTTTATTTCCTGATTTTATCACAAACAACATTAAAAGATGCTATTGTGAAATCTTCTTAAAAAGCAACCTAAAGTATAAAAGCACAATTAGATTTAACTCCCTAAGAGCAATAAGTTCTATGAAATAAGACTAATCGATGCAAACAAACGTGTAAAAGCACTAATTCGTTTTAACAAAGGTTATGATTCATATGCGATTAAAAAGATGCATCACTACAAGTATTAACCACAAGTTGCTACTAGAAATCAGTGACAAACAACTTTTACGTATTGAAAACCCTAATATAGCTTTAGAGATGAAAACAAATCCAATTGATTTCGGACTCAACCAAACTAGCATTCAAATCATATGATAATAAAAACAATGAATCATAAACGATAAAATTGAGACAAAACTAATTCATAGAATCAAATAATCATGCTTAAAGAAATCAACTTTTATCCCATAACCAATAGTTGTATTTAGCTACACATATTCATGGAGTTCATCATCAAAATATTCAATGGAAGACTATGAAACATAAAAGAGAGCAAACCCTAGAAGTAGTTCTCTGCAAGAGCTCCAAGAATAGAATAAATTTTTTTTTTTTTCTTGTTGTAGAAACTCCCTTTTTATAGCCCTTTGCTTTCCAAAAATAGGTCAAAGTCTTCAAAATACGTTAGTTGGAAATTCACCCGGCCCACGAGCAAGAGAAACCCATGTAGAAAATCTGTCCCAAAAGTGGTCGTCGGGAAACTGGGTTTTTGACCGGAACTTGGCCGGAATCCGGCCACCGGAAAACTTTCTCCGATCACTTGAACCACTGGAAGATGTCACCAGGCAAGCGCACACTCCCAGAAGCTCAACTCCATTTCTATGCAATTCAAACTTTCAAAATACCACCTAAACCAATTCTTTGTTCTTGCGAAAACGCACCCAAAAGCGCGACGCGCAGCTCATACTTCCATCCATCAGTTCTTGCATCCGACTCATACCCCCCTCGCGATTCACTGAAATATTGCGATCGACACTTTAACCTCTGAAATCCGACTACCGGAACTATGCTCACCGGCGTGCCATTTTCACCCCGTTTTCGCACTATTTCTGCCATTGCGAACTGTTATCAACACCAGTTTCCTTAATTCTCTTCTCTGCCTCAATTCATTAGCAACACCACAAGCACATTCTTACTTCATTCATTCACCGTTTCTGCAGTTTCGACTATCGCATACCATACTTTCAGTTGCTCGAAATTCTTCCCTGTAATGCAGTCTATATTAGCCCTTGTTGCAATGCACAACAGCACCACCTCTGCCTGAATTTTAGTGGATCATGTAGCTTACTCCAGCTACTGCAATAACTACCTGCAATTTCCTGTTGCGAACAACCCAACTGAGCCAACACCCTGCAATGTACCACCTTCAGTTATTGCTCCTGCCAGTCCCTATAAACCTCATGACTCCACAGCTCAGTTAAAGCTCACATATCTTCTCTGCATTCCCAGTTTGCACCTACAACTACAGTGCCATCACTGAATCCTCCTCAGTTCATTATCAAAATCCCCATGAGATCAACCCAATTACATTGCAACCTTAACCAGTTGCAAGCCAGTTCATCACCAACATAGTGCACCACTGCAACTCACCTTCTCACTCTCAACTGCTAACTGTAACAGCTTACCATTACAACTCCATGACACCAACACAAAGCCCATTCTCCTCTTCTCAGTTACTGCACCTGCATTGCATTGCTTCATTGCAAAAAGCTCCACCAAGACCCATATCAACAGCTCCACATACCCACTATGTCATAGCCTAGCAAACTCCACCTACAGCACTATCCACTCTCCATATCTTGTACCTCCAACCATACAACTCTCCTGCAACTTCAAGAAAACACCAGACCATCTAAACATCACCAATGTTTGTTTTCCATTCAACACTCCATCCCTGACATCTGCCATGTACCATGTAGTCAGATTGAACAACTTCAGTCTTACACTTGAGCCATTGCCTTGCTGCAATATTGAACTGAACACCCCAGTTGCATTTCAAGCAACTAAACAAGCACCCTGTGTGTAGTTTGTATCCAACTGAATCATCTCAGTTCATCCTATGCTTAACTACCAAAAACCCTTGTACAGCTCCACCACCAACAGTTCCAAGCATAGAACCCTTCACAAATTCTCGATCTGGATCTTAACACTTCAACAGCATCAAACCCATTCTTTCACTCTTCTCGATCTCTGCCATCTCTTGAGCAATAATTCTACTCATTCGCCAGAAGAACCTTTGAGTTGTTCGATTCTCATAAATTACTGAATGCCCTTCCATCTCCCAACTTAAAATCACCAGCCATCTCTCCTCTCGATCAATCCTCAAATGATTAAACTCAAATCTCATGACTTTGCCTCTCATTTTTCCTTATTTTGTCTCTCTTTTAGTGAAAATGATTGAGAATGTTTTTAGGGTTGTGTATAAGTGGGGTTGTACCCGGTGTCCGATCTTCTTGATAAGGGATACCCAGATAGCGTCCCCACTATTTGACACCCTAGGCTGGATAAGGGTAATCCAAAAATACTAGGCTCGTCGGTTCCGAATAACCGACAACTTAAATTCGACTCAATGGTCATTTATGTAAAACTAACACTTCATTATTCACTTCCTTCTCGCACATCTTAACCCGCTCCAAGTATAGCTCGCCTGTGCATTGACCGCTTTGCCCCTTTATGCTCCAATTGAACGCTTTCTCCTTCTTTCGAGTTCCTCCGCTAACAACAATCTCTTACTTCTCAAATCTACTTCTTCTCTTCAATGAGAATCATCACTAAAGTTGTCGTGCTTTTCAGACAAAAGTTGCATCACTAAAGCCGACAAACTTTTCAGACAGAGATGAAGAAATAAAAGCAAATAATGAGAAATAATTTCCGCCTCCAATATCCATTGAATGTGAGATGAGACTTTCGCGATGTTTATTCTCCTTTTGTTCCAAATGACTCCAAAGTACCTAAATACTCAAAAGCAAAACATAAGATACATAATTTACAAGAAAACTCGCAAAGAAGGCATAAATACTAGATATAAAATTAGGTGTTTATCACACCTATCAATGGATACTCCTTCACTTTATTAATTCACTTAGGATGGAGCATATGGCAACAATCCCATTCTAAAATACACGAAATTCATCCATGTTGGAGCATGTAGCAACAATCCCATATACCCTGTGAATTTCCAGCATTATTAATTAATGCGCAAACAGCCTTGTATTTCCTGTACTCATTATCAGTGCGGCATGACGACTGAGTGTTGCTCTTAGCAGAGCAACACGAACCTCCAAGCATTATAATGAAAGCATGTACGAAATACATGTACATGCTGAACTCTCAGTGTGTTATACTAGCCCGATTGAGCCCCTCTCGGTGTGTTATACTAGCCCGATTGAGCATCCAGACTGACCGTATCAGTCTGGGTACGATCACGACCATCCAACTCTACCAGCCTGATTGGATGGCCCAGATCGATTCCATAACCCCCAAGCAGGTATGGAATACCTGCTGAACCAACGCGGACCCCGCATGGTCGGCCTCCCTTGGCCTAGCTTGCCAAAACGTCCAAACCATAGCAGTATGGATGGAAAACCCTAAATTAGGGTTTGCGGCACATTACATGTGTCGCAAAACAGCCTCAACCATCCATCTTCGCAGGTATAGATGGAGGGTGCAGATGTAGATTCAAAGGGCACGGAGTATGTCAATACAATCACCGCATGCCCGCCTACATACCTGAACAATCGGTTAGGACCAACCATGTTTGGTCATTCCAAATTGTGCGCCTGAATGGAGCATGACGCACGGCTTTGAAACCCAAAAATTAGGGTTTTGAATCACGAGCGTCCATCTTCTCCGGCACGAATGGAGGGTCCGAGATTAGATTAAAGCAGGTCCGGCCATGTCAACATGGACCCATCTATCCCCTCACATGATCGGCCAAGGCATACCATGCCTGGATATCCCAAAATCATTCGCTCCAACATGCGTGGTCGCACCTCCCAAGCTGCAAACTAATCTCAACCGCTCGATTTCTCCGGACGAATTGGGTGGCTTAGATCGCGTTTTCATGGGACGATAAGGCATAGGCGTGAACACCAGCCTACCACCTACATGTTATAGCAGTCGACCAAGACCGACCAAGCTTGGTCGTATTGGAACGCCCGCCCGGAGTTGGTATGGGAAACGGCTTTTGCAACACTAATCTTATGTCGCAATTTGATATCAACCACTCAACTTCTCCAGACGAATGGAGTGACCCAGATCACGTTTTTATGGGACGGTAGGTATAGGCGCCTACACCATCACACCATCTACACACATGCATGATCGGCCAGTCCAGAATAGTTCCTTAAGCCTGGTTTCGGTCAGGGTGAAGAGAAGTGCTTGCGCACCTCCTTCGAAACCCTAATTCCACCAAGTGTCACAGATGAGTGTCTCAATTATCATCTCATCCGTCCAACTTCACCAGCTCGGTAATATAGCCCTGGTCAGGAATTAAATAGTCAGTGCGGAGTCATGGTGATCACCATCCGCCACTTTACCACACCATGTGGTCGGTCAAGAAAGGGTTTGCATGCGCAACTTCCAAACCATGCTGGATATACTCAATGCAGTACCTGCATAGTATACTTTTTTTTTTACTCGATCAATATATTAAAAAAAACGAAAAAACTGTACAGGGGGAGCCTTACTAGAGCATAGACGTTAGACCATCCCTAGAAGAAGACTCATTTGAAGCGAAAATAAACCTCTCCATGCCACTCATAAATTTTAGTGGACACTGGCCTACCCTCATAAAACTCAAAGACATCCTCGGCCAACAAACATGCTTGTTTGGCCGAGGCATCAGCTGAAAAGTTCACTTCCCTATAGATATGAATATATCTAATATTGTCATAAAAATATCTAGCCATTCTCCACTTCTGCATAAGCTGCCACGGTAATTGTCCATCCTCAAAAGCTTGAATGCAACTCCTCGAATCAGAGCGAACACACATATTTTTAATATTCCAGCGCTTAGCCAGCATCGCTCCATAAATAATAGCACATACCTCAGCATAAAAATTTGTTTGCCAACCTAAGCCAACCAAAAGGATGCCTAGTACTTCCGCATTAGAGCCACGGAAAGTGACGCCACAACCTGCCTGGCCAGGGTTTCCAAGAGACGCGCCATCATAACAGATCAAAATCTCACCTGGATTCGGAGGACACCAAGTAATCTCCAAAGGAGTAGAAACTTGGCAAGCCCTATGCGCCACCTTGAAATAATTCAAAATCCGCAAATCATCTTCTTTGTTGTACATGTATCCCCTCATGCGGATCGAATTATCATGAATCAATTGATAGACCCGTCCTTTAAAACTGAGACAATTCACCTTAGCCTCCTCAAAATAAATTTTGTTCCTCAGCTTCCATAGTTCCGTGGCAATTGCAATATGAGTCACAAGACATAAGTCCTTAACCATACTACTACCACCCTTATCAACCTTATAGGAATAAACAAGATCTTCCATAGGCTGCAACTTGAAGACGCCCGCTGCCCAAGCCCAAATACGCCTTGCAAACCTACACTGCCACGTTATGTGACGCATAGATTCACCATCCCTCCTACAAATGCGACATATAGTTGGCATAGACCTTTTTGTTTGTTTGATAACATTGTCGTCCGTAGCACAACACTGACTCGCCCAAATCTTCCAGTATTGTACACTCAACGTTGGATGCACAACACTTCTTGAAAACAAAACAGCATGAGGCTAAAAATCCGCATGAGTTCTAATGGCCTCCTTGGCTGATTTAACCGAGAACATCCCCTTCTTATCAAGATCCCAAATTTTATAATCTTCCCCACCAGCAATAATAGGCAAATTATCCACATCAATGCTGCAACTAATCATCAAATCTCTAGTAGCTTGAGGAATATACCACGCACCATCAACAATAATATCACTAACCTTCGTTTTAAAATCATTTGGGACTTTGTAAGAAATACCAAGCCTCTCCGCAATCGAAAAATCACCACACCAATTATCAAAGAATAAGGAAGTATTAGCACTATTACCTATAATCGAACGTGTGTGACGTTGCACAAAATTGTACACCAAGCGCACCCCTGGAAAGACCGAGGAGCCCAACTTATAATCAATTAAGTTGCCATTGATTTTGAAGTATTTAGCACGTAAGAAACGCGCCCAAGTCTTGGAAGAGTCGCTAATAGAAATCCACAACTTCATAAGCATGGCCCTGTTGACATCATTCAACTTCTTCAAACCTAAGCCACCCTCACGCCTAGGACAACACAAGTCATCATACTTAACCATAAAATATTTTCGCTTCTCAGCATCATCCGACCATAGGAAATTCCTAATGGCCCTCTCAGCTTGCTTAATCATATTACACGGCCATTTGTAAACAACCATGGAATGAAGGACATAGCTCGAAATAACAGATTTAACCAAAACCAACCTAGCTTGAAAAGATAAGAGCTTACCCTTCCACCCGGCCAGCTTGTCCATAATCTTCTCAACCACTTGACGAACATGAACATGATGTACAATGCCCGGCTTCAACTGAACTCCCAAATATTTGTCAGGGAAAAAAGCTCTTTCCATACCCAAAAAATTCTTAATTGCAATCGCACGAGAACCTCTATCCCCACCATAATAGAATTTACTCTTGTCATAGCTCACACACTGGCCAGAGGCCAATTGGTACATGTCGAGCATCTCCTTCAGACTACTTAGACTTTCCAGATTTCCCTTACAGAAAATCAGAATGTCATCTGCAAAGAGCAAATGAGTTGGCGCAACACCCTTCTTGCAAACCATAGGCTGCATTCTTTTCGAATCAAATAATTTAGTGATATTACGGCTCAAAACATCCTCAATAAGAACAAAAATCAAAGGTGACAGAGGATCACCTTGTCTCAAACCTCTTGTGATGCTGAAAAAATATTCAGGGCTGCCATTAATCATGATTGAAATCCGAGCAGAGTGAAGAATGCTAAGAATCCAATTACACCCATCCTCATAGAATCCATACTAACGAAAAACCTCAACAATAAAATCCCAGCTTACTGTATCAAAAGCTTGAGCAATGTCAAGTTTCAAACCCACGTTTCCATGCTTCCTTTTGATGCTCAACTCATTGATCAATTCCGATGCCAAAGCTATATTTTCATGAATATTATGGCCTTTCATGAAATCCACTTGTTCTTCAAAAATCAACTTATTAAGCACTGTACCCAGTCTGGTAGCCAAAATTTTGGTGATGATCTTGAAGAAGAAATTGCTTAGACCAATAGGACGATAGTCCTTGATAGCATCAGATTTATTATTCTTCGGAATCAAAACAATAAAACTAGAATTAATGCCATTAGGAATTTTGCGCATGTTCCAACAGTTAGCAATGGCCTTAAAAAGATCATCAGCAATAATGTTCCAACAGTGTCGATAAAAAGAACCTATGAAACCGTCTGGGCCAGGCGCCGAATCTGCCCCTAGATCGAAAACAGCTTCCTTAATCTCCTCAATAGTTGGTACAACATCCATGAAAACACTCTCCTTCGAAGAAATACGCTCATGTTGAACATCAAACAGCTTCGGATCAATTGTAACCCCACCACCGTTGAACTTGTCACGGTAATGATCGACAATATAATCAGTACTATCATCCTGCAAAACCAAAGTAGAGTTAGTAGAAACTTTCAGCTCCGAGATAGTGTTGTGACTCCTCCTCATGCGAATACTATTATGGAAAAACCTAGTGTTTTGATCCCCATCTTCCAACCAGGAAACTATCGCCTTTTGTTTGAGCATAGTTGCTAAATTACTTCGCTCCACAGTTTTCCTAGCGTCCGCCACCTTTATAAACTGGGCTTCATTATGCGGCTCATAATCAAGAAGATCATTCTCAGCCTCCAAAATCAACTCCACCTGCTTCAAACGAACATGAACGTCTTTAAAGACTTCACGGTTCCAAATCTTCAAGGCTTCCTTCAATCGCTTCAGCTTAGACATAAAAACAAAAGGAGGCGCTCCTACCAAGGGATAATTCCAAACATTCTCAACCAAGCTCATAAAGGTTGTGTGAGTAAGCCACATTTTTTGAAGTCTAAAGGGAGCTCTACTCGGCTTCAATCTTTCAAAAGAAAAACCAATGAGAGGAGAGTGATCCGAGCAAAGTCTAGGAAGCGCTTTGCATCTCCAGTTAGGAAATCTATCGCACCATGCTTCATTAACAACATCCCTGTCATGCTTAGAAACAATACGCTTATTACCTTTTCGTTGATTGCACCAAGTATATTTCTTACCAAGCGAATCAGCTTCCACCATGCCATTATCCGAAATCCAATTTCTAAATTCATGCATCAAAAAATCCAACATTGGTTTGCCACCTTTCTTTTCTTCAATATGAAGAACACAATTAAAATCTCCCAACACTAACCACGGATTAGATATAAAACCCAACCCTAATTGACGCCACAAACTCTTCCTAACCATTGGTGCATAAGAAGCATGAACCGCCGAGACGTAAATTCCAGCAAAGTCCAGAGTAATAGCTTGCTTAGAAGAAGACAATACCACTGGCCTTGTTAGAGTATTTCTCCATAGAACCCACAGATTTCCCCTTTCACCATTCACCTCATTATGAATAACATCCTCAGAAAAATCAAATAGTTTTAACTCCCTAACAAAACGTACCTTGCAGCGAACTTGCAGCTCAGCAATGCAAATTTTGTCAGGACTGTGCAAGTGGTAAAGCTCAGTCAAATTGGCCCTTGCACCATCCTTAGCCAAGCCTTGAGCATTCCAATAGAAAACCCGCATTAAGAACCCAAGTTATCATCAGGGCTTGCCGAACCCTGTGTATTATCTCCACCATCTATCGAACCCTGCCCAGTATTTCCAGCGCCTTTACCCTTAGTGGTATTGCCGCCACCCTTACCAGGCTTCTTCTTAGGAACACCACCATCTTTTGATTTTGGAACCGCAGGAATTCTTGGCCTAAGCCTACTCGCAGCTTGTTCCTTCTTTTCACGCTCCACCTTTTCCATCTCAGCTGCCCAACTCAATTTATGCGCCTCATCCTCCACAATTTGAGTGGACAAAGGTACTGCACTAGTAGGTTCAATATTGATAGTCTCATCTACAACATTAATAGGTTCGTCCTCCACATGAATAGATTCATCTTCAGAGTCATCCTCCTCGATTCCAGTTTCAAACATGTTTGAAGTATTTAAAGGATCCTCTCTGTTTGGTGGCGATACACTTCTTGTTGTTCTAGTAGGTGATCTAAAACCATCATCAGTTGTAGGTTCTAAAAAAAAGTTTAGCATGCTACTAGGAATCGAAACTCCCACATACACACTTGGATTGAAACTCCAATTGTTTCCGAACGCTCCTCCACTGCCTTTCTTTTTACACGTAATAGTTCCTCCTCCCTTAAACGAGCCTCCTCAACTTTCTTCCTCTCCATGATCAAAGCATGCGTCTGTTGTAATTTCTTTAGGGCCAAATCCTGCTCGTATTTCGCTAAATCAGCTGACTTTGCTAGTTCAGCTGCTACTTGCCTTTGTTCCTCATAGTGTTTGAACAACTCCTCCTCCTCCTCTTCATTTAAAATATCAGCGTAACTAGAGATAGCTTCATCAACAGACTTAGCATGAGTTGCATCTTCGGTTTGGGTGTCGCCTACAACGCTGGTTGTAGGACTTTGAAAAATTGTACGAGTGCCCGTGAAAGTAGCCCCTCCAATTGGCCTAGATGGCTGAGCATTAGCAGCTAGCGTATTAGGTGTAGCTGGCACATTAGCGTTTGGCGGAGTTGTAATTGTAGTCGCTGGGTTAAAAAGCAGTTTGCGGCACTGGTGGATTCGTAGTAGGTGGCGGAGCTGGTGGATTCGTAGTAGGTGGAGGAGATGGTGGTTCTTTCGGAGGTGGTGGTGGAGAATTATACCTCCTAGTGCTCCATACATTACGTAACTCTTCAATTTCATCCTGAAGCAACTTACGCTTCTCATTGTCCTTCTCAGTATCTAGCTTCCTTTTCAAATCATTGTACTTCCTTGTGCGACAATCACTCTCAACATGGCCAATTGATTTACAATGATCACAAAAATCAGGGTAGTAAGCAAGTTCATAATCCAAATAGAAACCCTCAGTCATGTTCTCGTTCTTAATAACAATATCCGTGAGTTGTTTTGAAAAATCAATATCAATTAAAACCGCTAAAGATAATAACCATATTCATGGTTTAGGGTTCTTGGATCAACAGCAACCGGCTTACCCAAACCACGAGAAATTCTGAAAAGAATTTCTTCATTCCAATACTCCATATGAAGTTCCTTAAAATGTACCCAAATTGTTGCTCTAGTCATCTTCTCCGAATCAGGATCAAACATAGGAGTCCATGGAAGAACCTTCAACGTTTGACGTCCAACTTTCCAGGGTCCTTCATAACTAACACGTTTATGATCAGCTTCATTGAATAACTTGATGATAAAATATCCTTTAACCCATGGAACAAACTGAACTTGCCCTGTTAGTTTCCATTGATTGCACAAATTTGCTTTAACCTCCTCAAACTTTAAACCTAGGGTTTTGAAATCAAAACGACCAACCAAACTAAACTTCCAAACTTCTTGTGAATGAGTGATCAAATCCGTAGGGCTGTTGATGATAGTTTCACCCGTCAAAGAACGAGATGGTGGAAGTGACAAAGAATCAGCATCAATATTAGACACAACATGTGTAGTTTTCCTCACGGCATTGATATATGAACGCCCATTAGCAGCTCCAACTCCATTGGGATTTCCTGATTCTTCACGGTTTCCTTGAGCCGCGCCACCCTTGTTAGCTTCCAAATCTTCACGGTTTCCTGATTTTGGAACATAAACTCCACGAACCCTAGATTTTGAACGATTTCTATTCCTTCTCCTATCAAATTGATCACGAAACTGTTGTCTTTGTTGATAATTCTCGCTTGGATCCGGCGGATTTGCTTGGTTAGACGCCATGAATTAACGTCAAACCCTAAAAATTTAAAAAAAAGTGAAAGAAAAAAGATAGAGGAAAAACCGGAGCTCCGGCCGGCCAAACCCTAGAATTTTCGTTTTATTTTTATTTTATTTTTATTATTATTATTTTATATATTTTTTACCTGCATAGTATACACACGATACTTCACAAGTATCAATTTCCTAAATTCTTCCTAGGTTTTGCTTTCGGGATGTTTTCTCCTCCCGAACGATCTTAAAAACTAAATATTCCCGCGTTAGGAGATAGGAAATTCTTTTCCGTATGGAATGGAGGGGCGGACCATCAAAATCCGAGTCCGTACTAGAATTCTACAACGATTCTAGTAAGGGGCGCTAATTAGGGTTTCTAGTACAACAATCAACGGTTGCCCCTCCTCTCAAGATGCAAAATCTCGGCCGTCGAAGGTCACCAAGCTAGCAAGTTTCCCGAGCCTGACTTGCCAAGCCACAACAACATGCTACATGATTTCCAAAAACATTCAAGACATCGATCATGTCACAAACTGGGGGATACATACTGGGGTATTGGTATGGCGGTTTACAGCGTGCAGCGCACAACGCGCCATCATAATAACGTGTCAGGAAGTCATGGACGGTTAGTGATGATGGGAGAAGTGGGCAAGCCTAGTCGTGTGACACCAACACACTACTCCACTACTCCATCACTCCACTTTATCCACTTCCCACGAGATACGAAGGTTAGGCTAAAAGGCTTGTATAAATAGGTTCTCCGCCCTATTTTCAACAACAACACAAGTCCAGACAACAGAAGTAAGTGTTGATACAATCTTATTCAAACACCGAAACTGATAGCTTACATCCTGCAATCCAGTTCAGATTTCTGATACAAGTCCTGCATAGCCAACACCTTCACATTCTCAACACCTTCTTCGCTTCCCTCCCTAAGATCAACCCCATCTCCTTCACTTTGTGACCGAAACAAGTCTGGAATGACCATTTCTTGGTTTAGGCCGGACTTGCACATATTGAGCTCTCGAATCTACAAGCACTCACCTCGCAGTGCATTTGTTTTAGGTTTAAATTCATTCCTCATCCACACCCCAAATTACCAAAATTAGCAGGAATAGTTTTCACCCATAAATAATTGGCGACCACAGTGGGAGGTTGATCTCTCGGTCGTAAAGTCAATTTATTCAATACCATTCAATCGATTTGGAGATGGTTGGTCTTAGGACCGTCTCAACAGTCTAGAATCCTGACGGTTACTCTGATGGAGACACCCCTCTTCCCAACGGTGTAGCTGATGGCGTAACCGAAAGAATCCCAATGTTAAGCGAACTAGCACGGGTACAGGAGATTCACACGAGGAATATGGACCTAATAAAAGAAGCGGTAGACGGAATCCTTAATCTCCTTATCAGGATGACATCAGAGTTGGACGTTCCGGAGACCTCGGCACCGGGGACTAATTCCCCTCAGATCAACATCTTTACTAAGAACCAAAGACCAGTGGATCAGGAAGCGGCATCTCTATTGGAAAGCTTATGCGAACTCTTGCACCTCTCGAAGAATCAACGGGCAGAGATGTTTGCTTCGGTTAATAAAATAGCTCTGGATGTACACCTTATTCCTTCACGACCATAAATCCAAACTACATCAGAAAAATCTATAAGTAATGTTACATTTACAGAAGACGATGTGATGGAGGAAGAGGGTAACAACCGGGCCCTACATGTTACCGCACGCATCAAGGGTTCGGAGTTCAGGAGGGCCCTCATCGACACAGGAGCATCTTCAAACGTGATCACCCTCAAAACTCTCAGGAAAGCCAAGGTCAACCCGTGCAAAATTGTACGATATCCCACCACAATGACGGACTTCGAAGGAAACCAGACCAACACATACGGGTATGTCAAACTAAGTTTGTCGGTAGGACCTGTTCAATCTAAAGTGAAATTTAAAGTCATAGAAAAGGAGCCAAACTACCATATGATACTAGGGAGACCGTGGCTCCATGACAATAAGGTCATCCCTTCGACGTATCACCAGTGCCTCAAGACCATGCTAAATGAGGAAGTCATACGTATTCCTACATCACTGTCTCCATACGCGCCGATATGCGGAGTGGAGCTGTTCAACCCAAAGGAAACTTCGCAGGGAAAGTCGGACCAAGTCCTGTGCACCCCATTACCCACGTGGACTTCAATACAGGAAGAAGACCGACTTGCATCACTAGGGTCTAAACACCACGACACGCCTTTGCTGACGATAAGCTCATCTTCATCCGGTGAAGTTTCAACCCATGCTCACGCCAAAAGGGAACGCACTTTCGAGGTAAGCCGCGATCATGGGAAGACAATATATCGGCATCGCTGTTAGTAATTAGCAGGGGAGACTGGTACCCAGTCTCTCTGCCCAATTGAATGTTATAAGAACGACGAGATACAGGAGGAGGTGTTAGATGCTTCGCAACAGCCACAAGATGGCACCAACTCCACAACCGATGAGATCGAGATTGTTGACATCGGGAATGAGGAATCTCCCAGGCCAGTCTCTATCAGTTCGACTATATCCATAGACGAACGC
Organism: Papaver bracteatum; assembly: GCA_023529315.1. Classification (NCBI taxonomy): domain Eukaryota; kingdom Viridiplantae; phylum Streptophyta; class Magnoliopsida; order Ranunculales; family Papaveraceae; genus Papaver; species Papaver bracteatum. The sequence continues at coordinate 796,269 of JAJJWX010004840.1, forward strand.
GCGAGTCTTGTCCAGTTACTTAAGGAGTACCAAGATGTGTTTTCCTGGACATACGAGGAAATGCCAGGTCTAGACGATAAATTGGTCACATATCACCTTCATATCATACCTGGATCCAAGCCAGTCAAGAAATATCCGAGGAAGTTCAGACACGAAGTGGAAGAGCAAATCAAGAATGAAATTCAGAAGCTGCTATCTGCGGGTTTCATCAGACCTATCCATCATCCAACCTGGTTATCTAATGTAGTCCCAGTAAAGAAGAAAAGCAGAAAGATTCGGTGTTGTGTGGATTTCAGAGACTTGAACAAGTGCTGCCCAAAGGATGACTTTATTCTACCTAATATCGACATGTTAGTAGATGCCACCAGCGGACACGGCATGTTCTCCTTTATGGATGGATACAGCGGATACAATAAGATAAGGATGTATGAGCATGATGCAAGTAAGACAGCTTTTCGAACCCCTCTTAGCAATTTTTATTTTACTGTTATGCCGTTAGGTTATAAGAACGCCGGCGCAAGTATCAACGCGCTATGACGGAAATCTTCCACGACATAATGCATAAACAAGTAGAAGATTACGTAGATGATATTGTGGTCAAGTCTAGGGCTCGAGCATACCACACCAACGTCCTACGACAAGTATTTGAGAGATGTCGAGAATACAAGTTAAAGATGAATCCTTTGAAATGCGCTTTCGGTGTCTCTTCAGGAAAATTTCTGGGGTTCCAGGTAACTGCGGAAGGAATCAAGGTAGACCCATCCAAGACTCAGGCTAACCTCATAATGCCGCCTCCCCGAACCATGAAGGAACTCCAAAGTTTCATGGGCAAGGTAAACTATATCCGAAGTTTTATACCTGGTCTAGCCCAACTCATAGCCTCATTCACTCCCCTATTGAAGAAAGGAGCTAGCTTCATTTGGACTGCAATCCAACAAGAATCTTTTCGAAAGATTCAACAGATACTGTCGTCTCCAGCCATCATGAAGTATCCTTTCTAGGGAAAGCCATTGCGTTTCTACACCGCCTTCAGTGACACCGCTGTAGGGGCTCTACTCGCTCAGGAAGATGATGAGGGAGTCGAACATCCTATATACTACTTCAGCCGGATATTAAGAGACGCCGAACTCAGGTACCCCAGGGCAGAAAAGGCATGTTTGACCTTGATTCATTCCATTCAGAAGTTTATACACTACCTACTGTCTAATAGGGTGATACTCGTATCTAAATCCGATCCTGCGAAGTTTTTACTTTCAAAACCGGTCCTGACAGGAAGAACAGGAAAATGGCTTCTCCAAATGTCAGAGATGTACATAGCATGTGTGTCTCCTAGAGCTATCAAGGGTCAAGCAGTTGAAGACTTGCTGGCAGCATTTCCTGGAGAAGGCACTATCGGACTGCACGAAGACCTAACTGGAGAATTTATAGACGTCTCCGTTTTGGAAGAAGAAGTGTGGGTCCTATATTTTGATGGCTCCGCTACCCCCTAGCAATAATACTGGAGGAGCGGGCGTGGTATTAGTCTCTTAGACCGGGGTAGTATTCTCGTACTCCTTCAAGTTAGACATTGAATGTACCAACAACTCAGCATAGTATGAAGCTTTCCTCATAGGACTGTCAATAGCTAAGCAAGCAGGAGTCACGCGTCTGGAGATAAGAGGTGACTCCAAGTTACTGGCAAATCAGATGAACGGAGTATAAGCATTGAAGGAAGTAACACTAGATCCGTATCGATCAGAAGCGCAAAGGTTATAAAATTATTTTTCCGACGCAACTATAGTCCATGTTGGTCGCAGCAACAACAAACACGCTGATTGTCTGGCAACATTAGCTTCCAAACTGAAGTTCGAAGGTTCGGAAGAAACCCTAACAGTAAAGAGGAGAACCATAGAATCGACATGGATATCACAATACAGAGACACCAAGACTGATGATTGGCGATCTCCGATCACTCAAGAGCTCAACAGCTCGGTCTCCCAGGGAAAGGTCAGTCTCTAAACCTTACAGAACTTCTTCATTCTTCATGGTATGTTGTATTATCGAAATCCGGACGGTTCTCTGTCAAGATGCCTTGGAGATGACGAAACACAACTATAACTGGATCGTGTTCACAATGAAGTTTGTAGACAATCACTGGTGGTAACGCTTTACCGATGACTCCAACGTCTGGGATATTACTGGCCGAAGATGGAGACTCAATCCAGACTACTTCATAAGTCCTGCTCAAATTGTCAAGCGCCACCACACCAGTCAGAAGTTTTCAGTGTGAACCATGCCGGGGACTGGAGAGAGCCATATATCAACTATCTCCGTGATGGAACAACTTCTACCAATCAAAAGGACGCTATCAAAATAAGGCAAAAGGCGAAGCGATTCGTATTCCACGAAGGGATCCTGTACCGTAAGAGTTTTGGAGGGAATCTATTGAGATGCCTGGCCGGGGAAGAAATTTCAGTCATTCTGAAAGAAACACATGAGGGGGAGCACTAAGGGAAGAGGAAGTTATTTTTCCAGATACACGAGAAATACTATTGGCTAACCATGGAAGATGACGCGGCCGCTTTTGTTCAAAGTTGTCACAAATGTCAGATTCATGGGAACCTTGTTCACACACCCTCCACCCCCTACACTCAATAAGCAGTCTGTGGTCGTTCTACAGCTGGGGACTGGACATTATTGGGAAAATCAACCCGCCCTCATCGAAGCATCACGAGTACATCATAACCGCGACAAAATACTTCACCAAATGGGTAGAATCCATTCCACTGCGAGGAACTACGGGAGCAAAAATTGCGGCTTTCATTAAAGAGCACATCATTTGTCGTTTTGGTGTGCCTAAGCATATTATCACTGATAACGACACTCCCTTCGCTAATAAACAGGTACAAGAGTTTCTTGAAAGATATGGCATCCAACAGATTTTCTCCACCATCTACTACCCTCAAGTGAACGGGAAAGTCGAAAGTACCAACAAGACACTGATCCGGATCATCAGTCGAACAGTACATGACAATCCTAGGGAATGGCACAAACAGTTACCAATGGCACTGTGGGCATACCGGACGTCACCGAGAAGCTCCATTGGAGTTTCCCCATATTCACTTGTTTACGGAGCGGACGCAATTCTCCCGGCAGAGATCAAAATCCCATCAGCCAGGATTGTAGCAGCGACTGGGATCCACTGGGACGAGGACGAAACTTCTAACTCTAGAATAACGGAGTTAGACACTTTGGATTTCAGAAGGAACAAAGCGGAAGAACACACTCAGGTGTACAGGAAAATAGTTTCCAGGGCATATAATAAAACCGTGAAGTCGCGTGTTTTCAAAGTGGGAGATTTGGTCTTGAAAACGGCAAAGCACATCCAACAAGACATGTCCGCACCAAAATTCTCACCAAAATGGGAAGGTCCCTACACAGTGACCAAGGCTTACAATACTGGCTACTACAAGATTGTCAAGGTGGGCGGAGGAAGGCTGAAAGCGGTCATCAATGGAAAATGGCTCAAAGCATATCATGCTTGACCATTGTCCACTATGTCTCGCGACGCTACAATACATGCATTTATTTCATTACATGTTTGAATCCTAAATTATATTCATAGAAGCATTAATGAAAACCTGTTTCGTCAATCAAAAAATCAGTGCCATTTATTCCGCAAAGATGTTTAAAGGAAAACTTTAACACAAACATCATTGACAATGAGGGAACACAGCTACATGCGACCTAGAAGAGACCGTCTAGCAGATTATAGTTCCTTGAGAGCATCATCTCCAGTCTAGCTTGATACCTCTCTGTCCTTTTCTTCAAATCATGTACTGCCTGTTCTACCTTCTTTGATTCCGCAGCCAGAGCCTTCTCCTCTTCCAAGATATCTTTCGCATCAGGAAAAACATTTACGAGAATACCGGCTCGATCAACCTTGATTATATCAAGACGCTGTCGCAACTAACCCACGTTGAACTCCATGGATTCGCAGGTAGATACCATATCCTCCCACTTTTCGAGGCTTGATTCGGAAAAATTTCGGATAGAAATATTCTCCATCTCAGCAATCATGGGAAGAAGGAAGTTCACCGTGGTGACCAAAGCAGAGGAACAATGTCGGACCACATTCCTGGTTGCGATGTGGCCGTACTTTCTCCATAATTTCGTGTACAAAGGTACAAACTCCTTCCGCACTAAGAATCCACCAACGTCTCGGTAGCTAGATGATAAAAACTTCATGCAAACATCAAACGGAAGACCTGTATTGGGGTATTCATAAGACGATATACCCAGATCGGCATCTTCGAGATCCGTAGGGGTAGGTATGCTTAAGTTTGAAGGAAGCGGATTGTTTAAATCATCATCATCCATAACCGTCACACATGTTCCGGTGGGGTATCTCTGCAAAAGGGAAAGGATTATTCACCTGATCATTATGAGGAACAAATAATTTGATCAGAAAAGGAAAAGAAGACGAACAGGTATGATCTTCTTGACTCGGAGAACACGGGCCGGGGATTCATCATGAAACTAAGACGAATGTCGCGCACACTTGACAGAAGATCCTGGGTGATACGAAGAAGATGATCTACTGTTGCTCGACATGTTGGGAAGATAGAGTTTTTTGCAGAAAAAATCTATTAATATTTTTTAAACCCGCATGAATGCTGATGGAAACCCTAAAGGAGACCAGATCAACTACAACGGGACTTGTCCGATGAATGAGGTCTCAATCTCGACCAGGTCATACTCCTCCTCCAAACCCTAATCAGGACTCCCATGGCAACGCCTGGTGATTTCGACCTATCCGGTAAATATGCATTCACTTTAGCTTGGTTATTTCAATGTATAAATTTGTCACCATCTCATGCCTACCCCCATAATAGTGTAACCATTATGTGCTAGGCAGGGGACTTAATGTTGATAGTGGATTTTCATTTAGGGCTAAGATTGTAATAGCCAAAAAATTGTGCGCCAACATCTTGTAAAATATAAGGCCATTAATGAGTGATGGATACTCCTTCACTTTATTAATTCACTTAGGATGGAGCATGTGGCAACAATACCATTCTAAAATACACTAAATTCATCCAGGTTGGAGCATGTAGCAACAATCCCATATACCCTGTGAATTTCCAGCATTATTAATTAATGCGAAAACAGCCTTGTATTTCCTGTACTCATTATCAGTGCGGCATGACGACTGAGTGTTGCTCTTAGCATAGCAACACGAACCTCCAAGCATTATAATGAAAGCATGTACGAAATACCCGTACAGGCTGAACTCTCGGTATGTTATACTAGCCCGATTGAGCCCCTCTCAGTGTATTATACTAGCCCGATTGAGCATCCAGACTGACCGTATCAGTCTGGGTACGATCACGACCATCCAACTATACCATCCTGATTGGATGGCCCAGATCAATTTCATAACCCCCAATCAGGTATGGAATACTTTTCGAACCAACTCGGGCCCCGCATGGTCGGCCTCCCTTGGCCTAGCTTGCCAAAACGTCCAAACCATAGCAGTATGGATGGAAAACCCTAAATTAGGGTTTGCGGCACATTACATGTGTCGCAAAACAGCCTCAACCATCCATCTTCGCAGGTATAGATGGAGGGTGCGAGATGTAGATTCAAAGGGCATGAGTATGTCAATACAATCACCGCAGGCCTGCCTACATACCTGACCAATCAGTCAGGACCAACCATGGTTGGTCATTCCAAATCGTGCGCCTGAATGGAGCATGACGCACGGCTTTGAAACCCAAAAATTAGGGTTTTGAATCACGAGCGTCCATCTTCTCCGGCACGAATGGAGGGTCCGAGATTAGATAAAAGCAGGTCTGGCCATGTCAACATGACCACCGTGGACCCATCTATCCCCTCACTTGATCGGCCAAGGCATACCATGCCTGGATATCCCAAAATCGTTCGCTCCAACATGCGTGGTCGCACCTCCCAAGCTGCAAACTAATCTCAACCGCTCGAATTCTCCGGACGAATTGGGTGGCTTAGATCGCGTTTTCATGGGACGGTAAGGCATAGGCGTGAACACCAGCCTACCACCTACACGTTGGAGCAGTCGACCAAGACCGACCAAGCCCGGTCGTATTGGAATGCCCGCCCGGATTTGTTATGGGAAACGACTTTTGCAGCACTAATCTTATGTCGCAATTTGATCTCAACCACTCAACTTCTCCAGACGAATTGAGTGACCCAGATCACGTTTTTATGGGACGGTAGGTATAGGCGCCTACACCGTCACACCATCAACACACATGCATGATCGTCCAGTCCAGAATAGTAACTTAAGCCTGGTTTCGGTCAAGGTGAAGAGCAGTGCTTGCGCACCTCCTTTGAAACCCTAATTCCACCAAGTGTCACAGAAGAGTGTCTAAAAGATCATCTCATCCGTCCAACTTCACCAGCTCGGTTATATAGCCCTGGTCAGGAGTTAATTAGTGAGTGCGGAGTCATGGTGATCACCATCCGCCACTTTACCACACCATGTGGTCGGTCAAGGAAGGGTTTTCATGCGCAACTTCCAAACCATGCTGGATATACTCAATGCAGTACCTGCATAGTATACACACGATACTTCACAAGTATCAATTTCCTAAATTCTTCCTGGGTTTTGCTTTCGGGATATTTTCTCCTCCCGAACGAGCTTAAAACCTAAATATTCCCGCGCAAGGAGATAGGAAATTCTTTTGCGTATGAAAAGGAGGGGCGGACCATCAAAATCCGAGTCCGTACTAGAATTCTACAACGATTCTAGTAAGGGGCGCTAATTAGGGTTTCTAGTGCAACAATCAACGGTTGCCCCTCCTCTCAAGATGCAAAATCTCGGCCGTCGAAGGTTACCAAGCTAGCAAGTTTCCCGAGCCTGACTTGCCAAGCCACAACAACATGCTACATGTTTTCCAAAAACATTCAAGACATCGATCATGTCACAAACTGGGGGATACATACTAGGGTATTGGTCTGGCGGTTTACAGCGTGCAGCGCACAACCCGCCATCATAAGAAGGTGTCAGGAAGTCATGGACGGTTAGTGATGATGGGAGAAGTGGGTCAGCCTGGTCATGTGACACCAACACACTACTCCACTACTCCATCACTCCACTTTCTCCACTTCCCACGAGATACGAAGGTTAGGCTAAAAGGCTTGTATAAATAGGTTCTCCGCCATATTTTCAACAACAACACAAGTCCAGACAACAGAAGTAAGTGTTGATACAATCATATTCAAACACCGGAACTGATAGCTTACATCCTGCAAGCCAGTTCAGCTTTCTGATACAAGTCCTGCATAGCCAACACCTTCACATTCTCAACACCTTCTTCGCTTCCCTCCCTAAGATCAACCCCATATCCTTCACTTTGTGACCGAAACAAGTCTGGAACGACCATTTCTTGGTTTAGGCCGGACTTGAACAGATTGAGCTCTCGAATCTACAAGCACTCACCGCGCAGTGCATTTGTTTTAGGTTTAAATTCATTCCTCATCCTCACCCCAAATTACCAAAATTAGCAGGAATAGTTTTCACCCATAAACAATTGGCGACCACAGTGGGAGGTTGATCTCTCGGTCGTAAAGTCAATTTCTTCAATACCATTCAATCGATTTGGAGATGGTTGGTCTCAGGACCGTCTCAACAGTCTAGAATCCTGACGGTTCCTCTGATAGTGACACCCCTCTTCCCAATGGTGTAGCTGATTGCGTAACCGAAAGAATCCCAACGTTAAGCGACCTAGCACGGGTACATGAGATTCACACGAGGAACATGGACCTAATCAAAGAAGCGGTAGACGAAATCCTTAATCTCCTCATCAAGATGACATCAGAGTTGGATGTTCCGGAGATCTCGGCACCGGGGACTAATTTCCCTCAGATCAACAGCTTTACTACGAACTAGAGACCAGTGGATCAGGAAGCGGCATCTCTATTAGAAAGCTTATGCGAACTCTTGCACCTCTCGAAGAATCAACGGGCAGAGATGTTTCCTGCGGTTAATAAAATAGCTCTGGACGTACACCTGATTTCTTCGCGACCAGAAATCCTAACTGCATCGGAAAAATCGGTAAGTAATGTTACATTTACAGAAGGCGATATGATGGTGGAAGAGGGTCACAACCGGGCCCTACATGTTACCGCACGCATCAAGGGTTCAGAGTTCAGGAGGGCCCTCATCGACACATGAGCATCTTCAAACGTGATCACCCTCAAAACTCTCAGGACAGCCAAGGTTAACCCGTGCAAAATTGTACGACAGCCCACCACAATGACGGACTTCGAAGGAAACCAGACCAGCACATACGGGTATGTCAAACTAAGTTTGTCGGTAGGACCTGTTCAATATAAAGTGAAATTCAAAGTCATAGAAAAGGATCCAGACTACCATATGATACTTGGGAGACCGTGGCTCCATGACAATAAGGTCATCCCTTCGACGTATCACCAGTGCTTGAAGACCATGCTAAATGAGAAGGTCATACGTATTCCTTCATCAATGTCTCCATACGCGCCGATATGCAGAGTGGAGCTGTTCAACCTAAAGGAAACTTCGCAAGGAAAGTCGGACCAAGTCTTATGCACCCCATTACCCACGTGGACTTCAATCCAGGAAGAAGACCGACTTGCATCACTAGGGGCTAAACACCACGACACGCCTTTGCTGACGAGAAGCTCATCTTCATCCGGTGAAGTTTCAACCCATGCTCACGTCAAAAGGGAATGCACTTTCGAGGTAAGCCGTGATCATGGGAATACAATATATCGGCGCCGCTGTTAGAAATTAGCAGGGGAGATTGGTACCCAGTATCTCCGCCCAATTGAATGATGTAAGAACGATGAGACACAGGAGGAGGTGTTAGATGCTCCGCAACAACTACAAGATGGCACCAACTCCACAACCGATGAACTCGAGATTATTAACATCGGGAATGGTGAATCTCCCAGGACAATCTCTATCAGTTCGACTCTATCCTTAGACGAACGCGTGAGTCTTGTCCAGTTACTTAAGGAGTACCAAGATGTGTTTTCCTGGACATACGAGGAAATGCCAGGTCTAGACGAGAAATTGGTCATACATTACCTTCATATCATACCTGGATCCAAGGCAGTTCAGACACGAAGTGGAAGAGAAAATCAAGAATGAAATTCAGAAGCTGCTAACTGCTGGTTTCATCAGACCTATCCATCATCCGACCTGGTTAGCTAATGTAGTCCCAGTAAAGAAGAAAAGCGGACAGATTCGGTGTTGTGTGGATTTCAGAGACTTGAACAAGTGTTGCCCAAATGATGACTTTCCTATACCTAATATCGACATGTTAGTAGACGCCACCAGCGGACATGGCATGTTCTCCTTCATGGATGGATATAGCGGCTACAATCAGATAAGGATGTATGAGCATGATGCAAGTAAGACAGCTTTTCGAACTCCTCTTGGCAATTTTTATTTTAATGTTATGCCGTTCGGTTTACAGAACTCCGGCGTAACGTATCAACGCGCTATGACGGAAATCTTCCATGAAATGATGCATAAACAAGTAGAAGATTACGTAGATGATATTGTGGTCAAGTCCAGGGCCCGAGCAGACCACACCAACGTCCTACGGCAAGTATTTGAGAGATGTTGAGAATACAAGGTAAAGATGAATCCTTTGAAATGCGCTTTCGGTGTCTCTTCAGGAAAATTTCTGGGGTTCCAGGTAACTGCGGAAGGAATCAAGGTAGACCCATCCAAGACCCAGGCTATCCTCAAAATTCCGCCTTCCCGAACCGTGAAGTAACTCCAAAGTTTCATGGGCAAGGTTAACTATATCCGACGTTTTATACCTGGTCTAGCCCAACTCATCGCCTCATTCACTCCCCTACTAAAGAAAGGAGCTAGCTTCGTTTGGACTGCAATCCAACAAGAAGCTTTTCGAAAGATTCAGCAGATATTGTCGTCTCCATCCATCATGAAGTCTCCTTTCCAGGGAAAGCCATTGCGTCTCTACACCGCCTTCAGTGACACCGTTGTAGGGGCTCTACTCGCTCAGGAAGATGATGAGGGAGTCGAACATCCTATATACTACTTTAGCCGGATATTAAGAGACACCGAACTCAGATACCCCGGGGTGGAAAAGGCATGTTTGACCTTGATCCATTTCATTCATAAGTTTAGACACTACCTACTGTCTAATAGGGTGATACTCGTATCTAAATCCGATCCTGCAAAATTTTTACTTTCAAAACCGGTCCTGACAGGAAGAACAGGAAAATGGCTTATCCAAATGTCAGAGCTGGACATAACATGTGTGTCTCCTAGAGCTATCAAGGTTCAACCAGTTGCAGACTTGATGGCAGCATTTCCTGGAGAATGCACTATCGGACTGCACGAAGACCTCCCTGGAGAATTTCCAGACGTCTCCGTTTTGGAAGAAAAAGTGTGGATCCTATATTTTGATGGCTTCGCTACCCCTAGCAATAAAACTGGAGGAGCGGGCGTGGTATTAGTTGATAGGTGTCTAAAACACCTTATTTTATATTTAGCATTTATGCTTTCTTTGCTATTTTTCGTGTGAATTATGTATCTTATGTGTGAGTTTGAGTGTATTAGGTTCTTTGGAGTCGTATGGAGCAAAAGAAGGAGAAATTATCCATTCAGAGCGAAAATGGCAAAAAGGTCATTTCACTGCGAGCAATATCGGGAGACGAGCCACGGTTAAGGGGCAACTCTTTCAGATGAGTATTAAAAACAGCCGGCTGATGTTAAGGGGTGACTACATGTTATAGGGTATCCACTGGGGTATCCCTTATATTATGCAGTGGGGTGTCAATAACCACCCCAATCATTACTATATCTTGAATCGAGAAACCAATTCTCAAAATCATTTCAATCATTGAACGAGAAATAAATAACAGAGGCAGCAGCTGCTGCGATCGTACCAAGTCCAGATCGAGAAATTGATAGAAGAGAAAGATTAAGGGCATAGATGATAATCAGCACAGGTGAAGTGGAAGGTTAGGGTTCTGTGGGTATTTGTGTTCTTGAAAGTTCAAAAGGGGATCTGAGATTTACAGAGGTTGAAGATGGAGAAGGAAATTAGGGTTGCTGGTTTGCTGTTAATGGAAGATTCAAGATGGGGTTTGTCTAAATTTACTGTTGAGGAAGAGTGATGGTGTTCTTGGGTTCAAATTAGGGATTTGCTATTGGATTTCAAACCCTATTATGTGCTGATTGTTTCGATTGATGTTGTTGTTAATGGGTTATGAAATAATGAATGAATGGGTTGTGATTGATGGAGGATATCGAAGTGAGATTTGAAGAAGAATCATATTTGGGTTTATGGTTGATTCAGGGTTTTGGTGGTATCTGATGGTGAAAGAATTGATCAATGGAAATAAGGGTTTGTGCAGATTTGTATATTGAAGTAATGGAGCTGATGGAGTAGCTTCAATGAGTCACTTAAAAGATGTTGTTAAACCAGTGGAGTTGAGCAGGTACAGATGCAACTGGAGTTGTTTGGTTCTTGTGGTGCAGGAATGTATAGCTTGAGAAAATGGCAGCTGAGATGGAGATAAAGGGAAGGAGTAATGGAACTAAAGATTGCAGGGATTGACTGTGGTGCAATGAAGAAAATGGATGGCTGAGAGAGCAGGTATTAGTGCAAGGTGAATGGTTTGCAGGTTATGGAATGTGTGATGCAGTTACAGTTTGGTCTTGGTGTTGCAGTGGTGTGTTTGCTGAGGTTGGCATGACAGGGGAGTTGGTTGGTTGAGCAGTGCAATGCAGAGAGATATGCACTGATGAGATTATGCTGTGAAGATTTCAGGATTGAGGTGTTGCTGTTGCTCATGGAGTTGGTGGCAGCTGAGAAGAACAGGGATAGATGGTGTGCTGTAATGGGTTTGATTTGGGTCAAGCCATAGTGTTGGTATGAGTTGATGTCATGGAAGTGAGGAGAATGTGTGGAATGAGAATGCAGGTGTTGATGAATAGATGGCTTGAGCCTGCGCAAGAAATTGCAGAAGGAAACATTGTTGGTGGTTTTGGCAGAAATGGTTGAAGTTGTCAAACAGGGAAGAGAAAATGACTGAATTAATAGTGGGGTTTAGAGAATGCCACCAATTGAAGCTGCTAGACTGCACCATCTTTGTGCTGGTTCGCAGTGAGTTTGTGGTATGTTGTATATGGTTTGGGGTTGGTAGAATTCAAGAAGAAGTGCAAGTGTTTTGATGCAGGGAGGAACTGGTGTTATTGATAAATCTGAAGTCAAGAGTTGGTTGCAGCCAAGAAGGCTGTGAAGTAGCTGTTGACAAGGTGATTGATAGCTAAGAACTGGTAATTGCTTGGGTTAATTTGGTGGTGACAGTAAAGCATGACAGATGGGTGGTGCAGGAAGCATAGCCATCATGGATGAGCACGATGATGCAACTTGCAACAGCCTTGGATAAAACCAGTCAGCTGAGTTAGCCAGCTGACTCGGTTCTAACTCAGTGCCTGACTCCTCCTATTTGACCCAGTTGACTAACAGAAGACCGTTAAGTCAACGGTTACATCTAACGGTGGACTGACGGAATATTCCGTCGAATATTCTCCCGACGGGCAGAATTTTCAGGTTGCAGCCTGCGACTCTACGGTGCCGGATTCCGGCCAATTCCGGTCAAAAACCCATTTTCCGGCGACGCATTTTGGGACATATTTTCTACACGGGTTTTCATACATGGGCTTGGTGGACCACTTGGAGATGGACTTTGAGAAGACCTAATTTTGGAAGGAGTATCCTTTATGGAAATTGAGAAACATATAAAAGAGAGGACTTTAATCTTAGATAAAATATCATATCTTCTACTTTTGTTTTTAGGGTTTGTGAACATGATAGGGTTTCTCTTTCTTCTTGTTATGAACTCCATGAACATAAGCTAGAGTTTTTATTATTGGTTATGGAATATTTGGATTTCACAAAGCATGATTCTTTGATATGATAAATTAGTTTTGTCTCGTATTTATCGTTTACGATTCTCTGAAAATATAGTTACATGATTTGATTGATTGTTTTGTCAAGTTGAAAATTGGTAGAACCTCTAATCACATCTATTGCTAGTTTAGGGTTTATTATACGTAAAAGTGATATTCCTTGAATACAAGTAGCATAAATATGATTATAGTTTGTAGTGATATATTCTTATGATCATATGTGAATCGTAACCTTTGTTAAATTGAATTAGTGCGCTTTCCACATTCAATTTCTTTGATTGGCCTGATTTCATAGAACTTAATGCATCTAGGGAATTAAACTTGATTAGTGCTTTTACACGTTAGGTTATTCTCTTAGATAGAACTCATACTCGCATCTTTTAATGTGTTTGTTGATGACAAAAGAAGATTAGCGGGATATTCTTGCGATCAAGATATCCTAGGGATTTTGATAAAAGTTGAGATTAAATATCAATTCTAGTTATTGTGAAGAAAACATATTCGTGAATGAAGATGAATCCTTAACCAATATTCTCACTACCTTGATTTGTGTGCTTTACTTTTCTTTGTTTGCTTTTACTTTATTTTTAGTTTCATAAAAATCAGAAAACTCCCGGTATTTTATATAGGAAACCGAAACAACTTGACAACCAAGACCTCTCTGTGGGATCGATCCTTTCTTGCCCTTTCTATATTTATATTTTGAGTAGTAAAAAAGTGTAATTATATTTGAGTCGACTGACAACCGATCAAATTTTGGCGCCGTTGCTGGGGAGGCAACGGTTCTCACTTGTTTTTGGTTTCTTATTTTTGTTTTTAGTTTTGTTTCTTATTTTTGTTTTTCTTATTTTCTGGTTTTGACATAGTTTTGAGAACTCTTGTTTCAGGTACCAATTCTATGGAAGGAGCATATTGTAACAATGGATACGGCTTTCAACCTCCTCAACACTATGACAATTACCCACCATCTATGGAATGTAATCAAAACCAATTTATTGGCTATGATTCATATCCTAGAGAACCTTATGGTGATTTTCATACATACCAACAACAACCTTATAGTGGGTATGTAAGTCAAGCACCTAGGTGGGATAATTCTACTTCTAATTGGCTTTATTCGAGTTGTATGCAGATTATGCATGGATTGCAAGATATGCAACAAAGGCTAGACCAACTTGACCGTAATAGAGAGAACGTCGCACAAACCAATTTCTGGAATATGCCTTCTTACCCGACTCCGGATCGTAGTTATGATCATTCACCCATTCAAAGGGAAGAGTCATGGGAAAGAGAACATATTGTAGCTAATGGTGGTAAGTGTGTGAACGTCAAGAAACTTGCACAGAAATTATACAAGTTGGAAGACGATGGATACTCGGAAGAGCTTGTCGATGAAATTAGTAGGACCATTCATATGGAACTCAAACGACGTCGTGATAAAGGTTGGGAAACCGACGACGATTCTGATTATGGTGAGTCTGAAGATGAAGACGATGATGATTGTGTTGAAAAGGACCAACCTTTGGAGATATTTGATGACGTTAGTGTAGTTGACTCAACTCTTGATCTTTATAATGATCAAGCACCTATTCAAAAGGTACATGAGGATGCTGAAACTAATGTTTTTCAGAATTTTGTAATATGGTTTGAGTCTTATGAAGAGGAGTATGTTGAGAATGTGACCGTTATGACCAATATTATGGAAGACCCAGTTGAACTTGTGAATGTTTGTAATGATGATGTTTATGTCAAGACTCCGGTTAAGGCAGAAACGGACGAAGAATGGTTGCAAGGTTTGATAGAGGACCATGATATACAAGAGGTGAATAGTTCACTTGAATTTTTCAAGGATGAATAGGATTCCGTGCTACAAGAGATTGTGAAAGGTTTGTCTAACCCTTTGCATATTGTTTCTTCTCCTTTACCTCTTATTGGTTTGAATATATGTGCTTCGAGAACATTGTTAGATGACTTTGTTTCTCGATATCCGCCATTAGAGATACTTGATTCTCATACTATGCAGATTTTGGAACAAGAAACCGTGGAAGTACCCAACTTCTATATTCTTTATGCACTTCCAAGTGTGGACAAGAATAAGTGTGGGGAAGCTTTTATCGGTTCATAGTTTTGTTTATGTTTTATATTACTAATATTTGTGCGAAGCTAGTGTTTGCAAAACAGGTGCTATGGGTGGATCCCCAACTTTTCCGATTATTGGTGTATGGGGAATTCAACTTGCATGTCGGGCTGACGACTTTAAACCAAGCGCTAATGGGAGGCAACCCACTGGTTTTGTGTATCTATCTCTATCTTTTTATTTTATTTTAAGTCTTTTATCTTTATTTTCTTATTTTGTATATTTGCATATCAAAACTCCAACTTTTAGAGATTTTTGAACAATTTAGAATAAACACTAGCCTTTCTAAGTAGATGGAATTTTTTCTTAGCGGTGAGGTGTATATTGGCTGAGTTGAGATTAGATGCCAACTAAATAGCTTGTTTAGTGTTTATCCTCTATTGTTCCGAAATAGCTATGAGTTGGAGTATTCGTTTTTATCATGCATTTTCTTTTCTTATTGTATATATATATATATATATATATATATATATCATTTTATGGATTTCCCACCTTGACTTTCTTTGGACGATTCAATTTACATTGAGGACAATGTAAAGTTTAAGTGTGGGGGAGCATTTATATGTTTGTATAGTTTGTTTTATGCCTTTAGTAAAAAAAAAAAAAAAAAATCAAAAAACTAGAAAAAACCAAGAAAAATTTGGGTTTTTGAACTCCGAAATCTAGAAACTTGTGCCTTTAGGATGACACCATTAGTGGATGGAACCATTTTGATTGCAAGAGTTGAGGAACCAACTAACTAAAGGGACGAACATAGCTCAGAAATCACAATTAATATGATAGTTGTTACCATATCTCGGAATATCACCATATCACATTCTATTTTTATTTTTACATATTTATCTATTGTTCTCTAAGTGCTTTGGTGGGTCACTAAACATCGACGTGTTATCACTGCTAGGATGAAATAGAGTGATTGAGTTACTAAAAAAAAAAGACCGACCAATTAGACCAAAACGGAATAAAATGACACTTGGGAATATCAGTATGTGTGAAACGTAGTCCCTGTCTCCGTCGCCTAAACAAGCGTGGAATGCAGGATCCAAGGCAACTATCATGTACTTGATGACAAGAAGCATGCGCTTGGATCCAAAAGATTTAATCATGCTGTCTAAAAAAAAGTGAAAAAGAAAAAAAAAAAGGAAAAAAAGTATTATATTGGTTGAATAAAGTCACTCCTGGTTCCCTTGTATATGCCAGTGAGTTGATGTAGAATTCAGCCAAGTAGCTCAATCCAATAGGATGCATAGGTTCATCTTGGCAGTGACCTTCAGACAGATATGGGAAACATCGATCACTTGTGAACATTCGCCAACATCTACATCTATATCCATCTTCTTAATCTTTTTATTGTGATTGTGGTTTGTTAGTTTCCGAGTATTGTGGATTGTTCGACTATCTAATTAGAGCTTTATTTACTAATATATGAATTGAATTTGCATAAGGTACCTCCTCCTGTAGTCATTTTGGATTCGTTCATTGATTTTTCACAAATAGACGGAGTTGGAGATATAGGTTTTGTAGGTATATCTCTAGTAAACCTTCACGAGATTAAAACTCGTCCACTAGGGACACCTAGGGGTTTAAAGGCTTGTTATTTATGCTAAAAGTGACCGTAGCCTCGACGACACAGAGTTGTATGTATTTTTAGAATTATTTTATTTGATTTGCTCGAGGACTAGCAAAGTCTAAGTGTGGGGGAATCTGATAGGTGTCTAAAACACCTTATTTTATATTTAGTATTTATTCTTTCTTTGCTATTTTTCGTGTGAATTATGTATCTTATGTGTGAATTTGAGTGTATTAGGTGCTTTGGAGTCGTATGGAGCAAAAGAAGGAGAAATTATCCATTCGGAGCGAAAATGGCAAAAAGGTCATTTCACTGCGAGCAATATCGGGAGACGAGCCACGGTTAAGGGGCAACTCTCTCAGAGAAGTATTAAAAACAGCCGGCTGATGTTAAGGGGTGACTACATGTTATAGGGTATCCATTGGGGTATCCCTTATCTTATGCAGTGGGGTGTCAATAACCACCCCAATCATTACTATACCCTGAATCGAGAAACCAATTCTCAAAATCATTACAATCATTGAACCAGAAATAAAGAACAGAGGAAGCAGCTATTGCGATCGTACCAAGTCCAGATCGAGAAATTGATAGAAGAGAAAGATTAAGGGCATAGATGATAATCAGCACAGGTGAAGTGGAAGGTTAGGGTTCTGTGGGTATTTGTGTTCTTGAAAGTTCAAAAGGGGATCTGAGATTTACAGAGGTTGAAGATGGAGAAGGAAATTAGGGTTCTTTGGTTTTTTGTTAATGGAAGATTCAAGATGGGGTTTGTCTAAATTTACTGTTGAGGAAGAGTGATGGTGTTCTTGGGTTCAAATTAGGGATTTGCTATTGGATTTCAAACCCTATGATGTGTTGATTGTTTCGATTGATGTTGTTGTTAATGGGTTATGAAATAATGAATGAATGGGTTGTGATTGATGGAGGAGATCGAAGTGAGATTTGAAGAAGAATCAGATTTGGGTTTATGGTTGATTCAGGGTTTTGGTGGTCTTTGATGGTGAAAGAATTGATCAATGGAAATAAGGGTTTGTGCGGATTTGTATATTAAAGTAATGGAGCCGATGGAGTAGCTGCAATGAGTCACTGAAAAGATGTTGTTAAACCAGTGGATTTGAGCAGGTGCATATGCAACTGGAGTTGTTTGGTTCTTGTGGTGCAGGAATGTATGGCTTGAGAAAATGGCAGCTGAGATGGAGATACATGGAAGGAGTAATGGAACTAAAGATTGCAGGGATTGACTGTGGTGCAATGAAGAAAATGGTTGTCTGAGAGAGCAGGTATTAGTGCAAGGTGAATGGTTTGCAGGTTATGGAATGTGTGATGCAGTTGCAGTTTAGTCTTGGTGTTGCAGTGGTGTATTTGCTGAGGTTGGCATGACAGGGGAGTTGGTTGATTGAGCAGTGCAATGCATGGAGAGATGCACTGATGAGATTATGCTGTGAAGATTGCAGGATTGAGGTGTTGCTGCTGCTCATGGAGTTGGTGGCAGATGAGAAAAACAGGGATAGATGGTGTGATGTTATGGGTTTGATTTGGATCAAGCCATAGTGTTGGTATGAGTTGCTGTCATGGAAGTGAGTAGAATGTGTGGAATGAGAATGCAGGTGTTGATGAATAGATGGCTTGAGCCTGCGCAAGAAACTGCAGAAGGAAACATTGTTGGTGGTTTTGGCAGAAATGGTTGAAGTTTTCAAACAGGGAAGAGAAAATGACTGAATTAATACTGGGGTTTAGAGAATGCCACCAATTGAAGCTGCTAGACTACACCATCTTTGTGCTGGTTCGCAGTGAGTTTATGGTTTGTTGTACATGGTTTGGGGTTGGTAGAATGCAAGAAGAAATGCAAGTGTTTTGATGTAGGGAGGAACTGGTGTTATTGATAAATCTGAAGTCAAGAGTTGGTTGCAGCCAAGAAGGCTGTGAAGTAGCTGTTGACAAGGTGATTGATAGCTAAGAACTGGTGATTGCTTGGGTGAATTTGGTGGTGACAGTAAAGCATGACAGCTGAGTTGGTGGTGCAGGAAGCATAGCCATCATGGCTGAGCACGATGATGCAACTTTCAACAGCCTTGGCTAAAACCAGTCAGCTGAGTTAGCCAGCTGACTCGGTTCTAACTCAGTGCCTCACTCCTCCTATTTGACCCAGTTGACTAACAGAAGACCGTTAATTCAACGGTTACCTCTAACGGTGGACTGCCGGAATATTCCGTCGAATATTCTCCCGACAGACATAATTTTCAGGTTGCAGCCTGCGACTCTCCGGTGCCGGATTCCGGCCAAAAACCCAGTTTTCCGGCGACGAATTTTGGGACATATTTTCTACACGGGTTTTCACACATGGTCTTGGTGGACCACTTGGAGATGGACTTTGAGAAGACCTAATTTTGGAAGGAGTATCCTTTATGGAAATTGAGAAACATATAAAAGAGAGGACTTTAATCTTAGATAAAATATCATATCTTCTACTTTTGTTTTTAGGGTTTGTGAACATGATAGGGTTTCTCTTTCTTCTTGTTATGAACTCCATGAACATGAGATAGAGTTTTTTATTGGTTATGAAATAGTTGGATTTCACAAAGCATGATTCTTTGATATGATAAATTAGTTTTGTCTCGTATATATCGTTTACGATTCTCTGAAAATATAGTTACATGATTTGATTGATTGTTTTGTCAAGTTGCAAATTGGTAGAACCTCTAATCACATCTATTGATAGTTTATTATTATATGTAAAAGTGATATTCCTTGAATACAAGTAGCATAAATATGATTATAGTTTGTAGTGATATATTCCTATGATCAAATGTGAATCGTAACCTTTGTTAAATTGAATTAGTGCGCTTTCCACGTTCAATTGCTTTGATTGGCCTGATTTCATAGAACTTAATGCATCTAGGGAATTAAACTTGATTAGTGTTTTTACACGTTAGGTTGTTCTCTTAGATAGAACTCATACTCGCATCTTTTAATGTGTTTGTTGATGACAAAAGGAGATTAGCGGGATATTCTTGCGATCAAGATATCCTAGGGCTTTTGATAAAAGTTGAGATTAAATATCAATTCTAGTTATTGTGAAGAAAACATATTCGTGAATGAAGATGAATCCTTAACCAATATTCTCACTACCTTGATTTGCGTGCTTTACTTTTCTTTGTTTGCTTTTACTTTATTTTTAGTTTCATAAAAATCAGAAAACTCCCGGTATTTTATATAGGAAACCGAAACAACTTGACAACCAAGACCTCTCTGTGGGATCGATCCTTTCTTGCCCTTGCTATATTTATATTTTGAGTAGTAAGAAAGTGTAATTATATTTGTGTCGACTGACAACCGATCATTAGTCTCTCCGACCGGGGAAGTATTCTCGCACTCCTTCAAGTTGGACTTCGAATGTACCAACAACTCAGCAGAGTATGAAGCTTTCCTCATAGGAATGTCAATAGCTAAGCAAGCAGGAGTCACGCGTCTGGAGATAAGAGGTGACTCCCAATTACTGGTAAATCAGATGAACGGAGTATACGCATTGAAGGAAGTAACACTAGTTCCATATCGATCAGAAGCGCAAAGGTTACTAAATTATTTTGCCGACGCAACTATAGTCCATGTTGGTCGCAGCAACAACAAACACGCTTATTGTCTGGCAACATTAGCTTCCAAACTGAAGTTCGAAGGTTTGGAAGAAACCCTAACAGTAAAGAGTTGAACCATAGAATTGACATGGATATCACAATACAGAGACACCAAGACTGATGATTGGCGATCTCCGATCACTCAAGAGCTCAACAGCTCGGTCTCCCAGGGAAAGGTCAGTCTCAAAACCTTACAGAACTTCTTCATACTTCATGGTATGTTGTATTATCGAAATCCGGACGGTTCTCTGTCAAGATGCCTTGGAGATGACGAAGCACAACTACAACTGGATCGTTTTCACAATGAAGTTCGTGGACAATCACTGGTGGTAATGCTTTACCGATGACTCCAACGTCTGGGATATTACTGGCGGGAATGGAGACTCAGTCCAGACTACTTCAGAAGTCCTGCTCAAATTTTCAAGCGCCACCACACCAGTCAGAAGTTTTCAGTGTGAACCATGCCGGGGACTGGAGAGAGCCATACATCAACTATCTCCGTGACGGAACAACTTCTACCAATCAAAAGGATGCTATCAAAATAAGCCAAAAGGCGAAGCGATTCGTATTCCACGAAGGTATCCTGTACCGTAAGAGTTTTGGAGGGGGAATCTATTGAGATGCCTGGCCGGGGAAGAAATTTCAGTCATTCTGAAAGAAACACACGAGGGGGAGCACTAAGGTAAGAGGAAGTTATTTTTCCAGATACACGAGAAATACTATTGGCCACCCATGGAAGATGACGCGGCCTCTTTTGTTCAAAGTTGTCACAAATGTCAGATTCATGGGAACCTTGTTCACACGCCCTCCACCCCCCTGCACTCAATAAGCAGTCCGTGGCCGTTCTACAGCTGGGGACTGGACATTATTAGGAAAATCAACCCGCCCTCATCGAAGCAGCACGAGTACATCATAACCGCGACATAATACTTCACCAAATGGGTAGAAGCCATTCCACTGCGAGGAACTACGGGAGCAACAATTGCGGCTTTCATTAAAGAGCACATCATTTGTCGTTTTGGTGTGCCTAAGCATATTATCACTGATAACAACACTCCCTTCGCCAACAAAAAGGTACAAGAGTTGCTTGAAAGATATGGCATCCAATAGATTTTCTCCACCATCTACTACCCTCAAGGGAACGGGCAAGCCAAAAGTACCAACAAGACACTGATCCGGATCATCAGTCGAACAATACATGACAATCCTAGGGAATGGCACAACCAGTTACCAATGGCACTTTGGGCATACCGGACGTCACCTAGAATCTCCATTGGAGTTTCCCCATATTCACTTGTTTACGGAGCGGACGCAATTCTCCCGGCAAAGATCAAAATCCCATCATCCAGGATTGTAGCAGCGACCGGGATCCACTGGGACGAGGACGAAACTTATAACTCTAGAATAACGGAGTTAGACACTCTGGATTTCAGAAGGAACAAAGCGAAAGAACACACTCAGGTGTACAGGAATAGAGTTTACAGGGCATATAATAAAACCGTGAAGTCGCGTGTTTTCAAAGTGGGAGATTTGGACTTGAAAACGGCAAAGCACATCCAACAAGACATGTCCGCCAAAATTCTCACCAAAATGGGAAGGTCCCTACATAGTGACCAAGGCTTACAATACTGGCTACTACAAGATTTTCAAGGTGGGCGGAGGAAGGATGGAAGCGGTCATCAATGGAAAATGGCTCAAAGCATATCATGCTTGACCATTTTCCACTCTGTCTCGCGACGCTACAATACAGGAATTTATTTCATTACATGTTTGAATCCTCAATTATATTCATAGAAGCATTAATGAAAACCTGTTTCATCAATCAAAAAATCAGTGCCATTTATTCCGCAAAGATGTTTAAAGGAAAAATTTAACACAAACATCATTGACAATGAGGGAACACAGCTACATGCGACCTAGAAGAGACCGTCTAGCAGATTATAGTTCCTTGAGAGCATCATCTCCAATCTATCTTGATACCTCTTTGTAATTTTCTTCAAGTCATGTACTGCCTGTTCTACCTTCTTTGATTCCGCAGCCAGAGCCTTCTCCTCTTCCAAGATAGCTTTCGCAGCAGGAACAACATTTACGAGAATACCGGCGCAATCAACATTGATTATATCAAGACGCTGTCGCAACCAACCCACGTTGAACTCCATGGATTCGCAGGTAGATACCATATCCTCCCACTTTTCGAGGCTTGATTCGGAAACATTGCGGATATAAATATTCTCCATCTCAGCAATCTTGGGAAGAAGGCAGTTCACCGTGGTGACCAAAGCAAAGGAACAATGTCGGACCACATCATGAAACTCAGACGAAGGTCGCGCACGCTTGACGGAAGATCCTGGGTGATACAAAGAAGATGATCTACTGTTGCTCGACATGTTGGGAAGATAGAGTTTTTTACAGAAAAAAATCTATTAACAGTTTTTAAACCCGCATGAATGCTGATGGAAACCCTAAAGGAGACCGGATCAACTACAATGAGACTTGTCCGATGAACGAGGTCTCAATGTCGACCAGGTCATACTCCTCCTCCAAACCCTAATCAGGACTCCCAGGGCAACGCCTGACGATGTCGACCTATCCGGTAAATATGCATTCACTTTAGCTTGGTTATTTCAATGTATAAATTTGTCACCATCTCATGCCTACCCCACAATAGTGTAACCATTATGTGCTAGGCAGGGGACTTAATGTTGATGGTGGATTTTTATTTAAGGCTAAGATTGTAAAAGCCAAAAAATTGTGCGCCAACATCTTGTAAAAGATAAGGCCATTAATGAGTGATGGATACTCCTTCACTTTATTAATTCACTTAGGATGGAGCATGTGACAACAATCCCATTCTAAAATACTTGAAATTCATCCAGGTTGGAGCATGTAGCAACAATCCCATATACCTTGTAAATTTCCAACATTATTAATTAATGCGCAAACAGCCTTGTATTTCATGTACTCATTATCAGTGCGGCATGACGACTGAGTGTTGCTCTTAGCAGAGCAACATGAACCTCCAAGAATTATAATGAAAGCATGTACGAAATACCCGTACAGGATGAACTATCGGTGTGTTATACTAGCACGATTGAACCCCTCTCGGTGTGTTATACTAGCCCGATTGAGCATCCAGACTGACCGTATCAGTCTGGGTATGATCACCACCATCCAACTCCACTAGCCTGATTGGATGGCCCAGATCGATTCCATAACCCCCAAGCAAGTATGGAATACCTGCCGAACCAACGCGGACCTCGCATGGTCGGCCTCCCTTGGCTTAGCTTGCCAAAACGTCCAAACCATAGCAGTATGGATGGAAAACCCTAAATTAGGGTTTGCGGCACATTACATGTGTCGCAAAACAGCCTCAACCATCCATCTTCGCAGGTATAGATGGAGGGTGCAGATTTAGATTCAAAGGGAACGAAGTATGTCAATAAAATCACCGCAGGCCCGCCTACATACCTGACCAATCGGTCAGGACCAACCATGGTTGGTCATTCCAAATCGTGCGCCTGAATAGAGCATGACGCACGCGAGTGTCCATCTTCTCCGGCACGAATGGAGGGTCCGAGATTAGATCAAAGAAGGTTCGGCCATGTCAACATGACCACCGTGGACCCATATATCCCCTCACCTGATCGTCCAAGGCATACCATGCCTGGCTATCCCCAAATCGTTCGCTCCAACATGCGTGGTTGCACCTCCCAAGCTGCAAACTAATCTCAACCGCTCGATTTATCCGTACGAATTGGGTGGCTTAGATCGCGTTTTCATGGGACGGTAAGGCATAGGCGTGAACACCGGACTACCACCTACACGTTGGAGCAGTCGACCAAGACCGACCAAGCCAGGTCGTCTTGAAACGCCCGCCCGGATTTGGTATGGGAAACGGCTTTTGCAGCACTAATCTTATGTCACAATTTGATCTCAACCACTCAACTTCTCTAGACGAATTGAGTGACCCAGATCACGTTTTTATGGGACGGTAGGTATAGGCGCCTACACCGTCACACCATCTACACACATGCATGATCGGCTAGTCCAGAATAGTTCCTTAAGCCTAGTTTCGGTCAGGGTGAAGAGAAGTGCTTGCGCACCTCCTTCGAAACCCTAATTCCACCAATTGTCACAGATGAGTGTCTCAAAGATCATCTCATCCGTCCAACTTCACCAGCTCGGTTATATAGCCATGGTGAGGAGTTAATTAGTCAGTGCAGAGTCATGGTGATCACCATCCACCACTTTACCACACCATGTGGTCGGTCAAGGAAGGGTTTGAATGCGCAACTTCCAAACCATGCTGGATATACTCAATGCAGTACCTGCATAGTATACACACGATACTTCACAAGTATTAATTTCCTAAATTCTTCATGGGTTTTGCTTTCGGGCTGTTTTCTCCTCCCAAACGAGCTTAAAACCTAAATATTCCTGCGTTAGGAGATAGGAAATTCTTTTCTGTATGGAATGGAGGGGAGGACCATCAAAATACGAGTATGTAATAGAATTCTACAACGATTCTAGTAAGGGGCTCTAATTATGGTTTCTAGTTCAACAATCAACGGTTGCCCCTCCTCTCAAGATGCAAAATCTCGGCCGTCGAAGGTCACCAAGCTAGCAAGTTTCCCGAGCCTGACTTGCCAAGCCACAACAACATGCTACATGTTTTCCAAAATCATTCAATATATCGATCATGTCACAAACAGGGGGATACATACTGGGGTATTGGTCTGGCATTTTACAGCGTGCAGCGCACAACGCGCAATCATAAGAACGTGGCAGGAAGTCATGGACGGTTAGTGATGATGGGAGAAGTGGGAAATCCTGGTCGTGTGACACCAACACACTACTCCACTACTCCATCACTCCACTTTCTCCACTTCCCACGAGATACGAAGGTTAGGCTAAAAGTCTTGAATAAATAGGTTCTCCGCCCTATTTTCAACAACAACACAAGTCCATACAATAGAAGTAAGTGTTGATACAATCGTATTCA
Organism: Papaver bracteatum; assembly: GCA_023529315.1. Classification (NCBI taxonomy): domain Eukaryota; kingdom Viridiplantae; phylum Streptophyta; class Magnoliopsida; order Ranunculales; family Papaveraceae; genus Papaver; species Papaver bracteatum. The sequence continues at coordinate 821,568 of JAJJWX010004840.1, forward strand.
AACACCGAAACTGATAGCTTACATCCTGCAAGCCAGTGCATCTTTATGATACAAGTCCTGCATAGCCAACACCGTCACATTCTCAACACCTTCTGGGGTTTAGAGAATGCCACCAATTAAAGCTGCTAGACTACACCATCTTTGTGCTGGTTCGCAGTGAGTTTATGGTCTGTTGTACAGGGTTTGGGGTTGGTAGAATGCAAGAAGAAATGCAAGTGTTTTGATGTAGGGAGGAACTGGTGTTATTGATAAATCTGAAGTCAAGAGTTGGTTGCAGCCAAGAAGGCTGTGAAGTAGCTGTTGACAAGGTGATTGATAGCTAAGAACTGGTGATTGCTTGGGTGAATTTGGTGGTGACAGTAAAGCATGACAGCTGAGTTGGTGGTGCAGGAAGCATAGCCATCATGGCTGAGCACGATGATGCAACTTGCAACAGCCTTGGCTAAAACCAGTCAGCTGAGTTAGCCAGCTGACTCGGTTCTAACTCAGTGCCTCACTCCTCCTATTTGACCCAGTTGACTAACAGAAGACCGTTAAGTCAACGGTTACCTCTAACGGTGGACTGCCGGAATATTCCGTCGAATATCCTCCCGACGGACATAATTTTCAGGTTGCAGCCTGCGACTCTCCGGTGCCGGATTCCGGCCAACTTCCGGCCAAAAACCCAGTTTTCCGGCGACGAATTTTGGGACATATTTTCTACACGGGTTTTCACACATGGTCTTGGTGGACCACTTGGAGATGGACTTTGAGAAGACCTAATTTTGGAAGGAGTATCCTTTATGGAAATTGAGAAACATATAAAAGAGAGGACTTTAATCTTAGATAAAATATCATATCTTCTACTTTTGTTTTTAGGGTTTGTGAACATGATAGGGTTTCTCTTTCTTCTTGTTATGAACTCCATGAACATGAGATAGAGTTTTTTTATTGGTTATGGAATAGTTGGATTTCACAAAACATGATTATTTGATATGATAAATTAGTTTTGTCTCATATATATCGTTTACGATTCTCTGAAAATATAGTTACATGATTTGATTGATTGTTTTGTCAAGTTGCAAATTGGTAGAACCTCTAATCACATCTATTGCTAGTTTATTATTATATGTAAAAGTGATATTCCTTGAATACAAGTAGCATAAATATGATTATAGTTTGTAGTGATATATTCCTATGATCATATGTGAATCGTAACCTTTGTTAAATTGAATTAGTGCGCTTTCCACGTTCAATTGCTTTGATTGGCCTGATTTCATAGAACTTAATGCATCTAGGGAATTAAACTTGATTAGTGCTTTTACACGTTAGGTTGTTCTCTTAGATAGAACTCATACTCGCATCTTTTAATGTGTTTGTTGATGACAAAAGGAGATTAGCGGGATATTCTTGCGATCAAGATATCCTAGGGCTTTTGATAAAAGTTGAGATTAAATATCAATTCTAGTTATTTTGAAGAAAACATATTCGTGAATGAAGATGAATCCTTAACCAATATTCTCACTACCTTGATTTGCGTGCTTTACTTTTCTTTGTTTGCTTTTACTTTATTTTTAGTTTCATAAAAATCAGAAAACTCCCGGTATTTTATATAGGAAACCGAAACAACTTGACAACCAAGACCTCTCTGTGGGATCGATCCTTTCTTGCCCTTGCTATATTTATATTTTGAGTAGTAAGAAAGTGTAATTATATTTGTGTCGACTGACAACCGATCATTAGTCTCTCCGACCGGGGAAGTATTCTCGCACTCCTTCAAGTTGGACTTCGAATGTACCAACAACTCAGCAGAGTATGAAGCTTTCCTCATAGGACTGTCAATAGCTAAGCAAGCAGGAGTCACGCGTCTGGAGATAAGAGGTGACTCCCAATTACTGGTAAATCAGATGAACGGAGTATACGCATTGAAGGAAGTAACACTAGTTCCATATCGATCAGAAGCGCAAAGGTTACTAAATTATTTTGTCGACGCAACTATAGTCCATGTTGGTCGCAACAACAACAAACACGCTTATTGTCTGGCAACATTAGCTTCCAAACTGAAGTTCGAAGGGTTGAAAGAAACCCTAACAGTAAAGAGTTGAACCATAGAATTGACATGGATATCACAATACAGAGACACCAAGACTGATGATTGGCGATCTCCGATCACTCAAGAGCTCAACAGCTCGGTCTCCCAGGGAAAGGTCAGTCTCAAAACCTTACAGAACTTCTTCATACTTCATGGTATGTTGTATTATCGAAATCCGGACGGTTCTCTGTCAAGATGCCTTGGAGATGACGAAGCACAACTACATCTGGATCGTTTTCACAATGAAGTTCGTGGACAATCACTGGTGGTAACGCTTTACCGATGACTCCAACGTCTTGGATATTACTGGCGGGAGATGGAGACTCAGTCTAGACTACTTCAGAAGTCCTGCTCAAATTTTCAAGCGCCACCACACCAGTCAGAAGTTTTCAGTGTGAACCATGCCGGGGACTGGAGAGAGCCATACATCAACTATCTCCGTGACGGAACAACTTCTACCAATCAAAAGGATGCTATCAAAATAAGCCAAAAGGCGAAGCGATTCGTATTCCACGAAGGTATCCTGTACCGTAAGAGTTTTGGAGGGGGAATCTATTGAGATGCCTGGCCGGGAAAGAAATTTCAGTCATTCTGAAAGAAACACACGAGGGGGAGCACTAAGGTAAGAGGAAGTTATTTTTCCAGATACACGAGAAATACTATTGGCCACCCATGGAAGATGACGCATCCGCTTTTGTTCAAAGTTGTCACAAATGTCAGATTCATGGGAACCTTGTTCACACGCCCTCCACCCCCCTGCACTCAATAAGCAGTCCGTGGCCGTTCTACAGCTGGGGACTGGACATTATTGGGAAAATCAACCCGCCCTCATCGAAGAAGCACGAGTACATCATAACCGCGACATAATACTTCACCAAATGGGTAGAAGCCATTCCACTGCGAGGAACTACGGGAGCAACAATTGCGGCTTTCATTAAAGAGCACATCATTTGTCGTTTTGGTGTGCCTAAGCATATTATCACTGATAACAACACTCCCTTCGCCAACAAAAAGGTACAAGAGTTGCTTGAAAGATATGGCATCCAATAGATTTTCTCCACCATCTACTACCCTCAAGGGAACGGGCAAGCCAAAAGTGCCAACAAGACACTGATCCGGATCATCAGTTAAACAATACATGACAATCCTAGGGAATGGCACAACCAGTTACCAATGGCACTTTGGGCATACCGGACGTCACCTAGAATCTCCATTGGAGTTTCCCCATATTCACTTGTTTACGGAGCGGACGCAATTCTCTCGGCAAAGATCAAAATCCCATCATCCAGGATTGTAGCAGCGACCGTGATCCATTGGGACGAGGACGAAACTTATAACTCTAGAATAACGGAGTTAGACACTCTGGATTTCAGAAGGAACAAAGCGGAAGAACACACTCAGGTGTACAGGAATAGAGTTTACAGGGCATATAATAAAACCGTGAAGTCGCGTGTTTTCAAAGTGGGAGATTTGGACTTGAAAACGGCAAAGCACATCCAACAAGACATGTCCGCGCCAAAATTCTCACCAAAATGGGAAGGTCCCTACATAGTGACCAAGGCTTACAATACTGGCTACTACAAGATTTTAAAGGTGGGCGGAGGAAGGATGGAAGCGGTCATCAATGGAAAATGGCTCAAAGCATATCATGCTTGACCATTGTCCACTCTGTCTCGCGACGCTACAATACATGCATTTATTTCATTACATGTTTGAATCCTCAATTATATTCATAGAAGCATTAATGAAAACCTGTTTCATCAATCAAAAAATCAGTGCCATTTATTCCGCAAAGATGTTTAAAGGAAAAATTTAACACAAACATCATTGACAATGAGGGAACACAGCTACATGCGACCTAGAAGAGACCGTCTAGCAGATTATAGTTCCTTGAGAGCATCATCTCCAATCTATCTTGATACCTCTTTGTAATTTTCTTCAAGTCATGTACTGCCTGTTCTACCTTCTTTGATTCCACAGCCAGAGCCTTCTCCTCTTCCAAGATAGCTTTCGCAGCAGGAACAACATTTACAAGAATACCGGCGCAATCAACCTTGATTATATCAAGACGCTGTCGCAACCAACCCACGTTGAACTCCATGGATTCGCAGGTAGATACCATATCCTCCCACTTTTCGAGGCTTGATTCGGCAACATTGCGGATATAAATATTCTCCATCTCAGCAATCTTGGGAAGAAGGCAGTTCACCGTGGTGACCAAAGCAAAGGAACAATGTCGGACCACATCATGAAACTCAGACGAAGGTCGCGCACGCTTGACGGAAGATCCTGGGTGATACGAAGAAGATGATCTACTGTTGCTCGACATGTTGGGAAGATAGAGTTTTTTACAGAAAAAATATATTAACAGTTTTTAAACCCGCATGAATGCTGATGGAAACCCTAAAGGAGACCGGATCAACTACAACGAGACTTGTCCGATGAACGAGGTCTCAATGTCGACCAGGTCATACTCCTCCTCCAAACCCTAATCAGGACTCCCAGGGCAACGCCTGACGATGTCGACCTATCCGGTAAATATGCATTCACTTTAGCTTAGTTATTTCAATGTATAAATTTGTCACCATCTCATGCCTACCCTACAATAGTGTAACCATTATGTGTTAGGCAGGGGACTTAATGTTGATGGTGGATTTTCATTTAAGGCTAAGATTGTAAAAGCCAAAAAATTGTGCGCCAACATCTTGTAAAAGATAAGGCCATTAATGAGTGATGGATACTCCTTCACTTTATTAATTCACTTAGGATGGAGCATGTGACAACAATCCCATTCTAAAATACATGAAATTCATCCAGGTTGGAGCATGTAGCAACAATCCCATATACCTTGTGAATTTCCAACATTATTAATTAATGCGCAAACAGCCTTGTATTTCCTGTACTCATTATCAGTGCGGCATGACGACTGAGTGTTTCTCTTAGCAGAGCAACATGAACCTCCAAGAATTATAATGAAAGCATGTACGAAATACCCGTACAGGATGAACTATCGGTGTGTTATACTAGCACGATTGAACCCCTCTCGGTGTGTTATACTAGCCCGATTGAGCATCCAGACTGACCGTATCAGTCTGGGTATGATCACGACCATCCAACTCCACCAGCCTGATTGGATGGCCCAGAACGATTCCATAACCCCCAAGCAAGTATGGAATACCTGCCGAACCAACGCGGACCTCGCATGGTCGGCCTCCCTTGGCCTAGCTTGCCAAAACGTCCAAACCATAGCAGTATGGATGGAAAACCCTAAATTAGGGTTTGCGGCACATTACATGTGTCGCAAAACAGCCTCAACCATCCATCTTCGCAGGTATAGATGGAGGGTGCAGATTTAGATTCAAAGGGAACGAAGTATGTCAATAAAATCACCGCGAGTTCGCTTACATACCGACCAATCGGTCGGACCAACCATGGTTGGTCATTCCAAATCGTGCTTTGAATAGAGATGACGTCTTTGAAACGAATCGAGTGTCCATCTTCTCCGGCACGAATGGAGGGTCCGAGATTAGATCAAAGAAGGTTCGGCCATGTCAACATGACCACCGTGGACCCATATATCCCCTCACCTGATCGTCCAAGGCATACCATGCCTGGCTATCCCCAAATCATTCGCTCCAACATGCGTGGTTGCACCTCCCAAGCTGCAAACTAATCTCAACCGCTCGATTTATCCGTACGAATTGGGTGGCTTAGATCGCGTTTTCATGGGACGGTAAGGCATAGGCGTGAACACCGGACTACCACCTACACGTTGGAGCAGTCGACCAAGACCGACCAAGCCAGGTCGTCTTGAAACGCCCGCCCGGATTTGGTATGGGAAACGGCTTTTGCAGCACTAATCTTATGTCACAATTTGATCTCAACCACTCAACTTCTCTAGACGAATTGAGTGACCCAGATCACGTTTTTATGGGACGGTAGGTATAGGCGCCTACACCGTCACACCATCTACACACATGCATGATCGGCTAGTCCAGAATAGTTCCTTAAGCCTAGTTTCGGTCAGGGTGAAGAGCAGTGCTTGCGCACCTCCTTCGAAACCCTAATTCCACCAAGTGTCACAGATGAGTGTCTCAAAGATCATCTCATCCGTCCAACTTCACCAGCTCGGTTATATAGCCATGGTGAGGAGTTAATTAGTCAGTGCGGATTCATGGTGATCACTATCCACCACTTTACCACACCATGTGGTCGGTCAAGGAAGGGTTTGCATGCGCAACTTCCAAACCATGTTGGATATACTCAATGCAGTACCTGCATAGTATACACACGATACTTCACAAGTATTAATTTCCTAAATTCTTCATGGGTTTTGCTTTCGGGCTGTTTTCTCCTCCCAAACGAGATTAAAACCTAAATATTCCCGCGTTAGGAGATAGGAAATTCTTTTCTGTATGGAATGGAGGGGAGGACCATCAAAATACGAGTCCGTAATAGAATTCTACAACGATTCTAGTAAGGGGCTCTAATTATGGTTTCTAGTTCAACAATCAACGGTTGCCCCTCCTCTCAAGATGCAAAATCTCGGTCGTCGAAGGTCACCAAGCTAGCAAGTTTCCCGAGCCTGACTTGCCAAGCCACAACAACATGCTACATGTTTTCCAAAATCATTCAATATATCGATCATGTCACAAACTAGGGGATACATACTGGGGTATTGGTCTGGCAGTTTACAGCGTGCAGCGCACAACGCGCAATCATAAGAACGTGGCAGGAAGTCATGGACGGTTAGTGATGATGGGAGAAGTGGGAAATCCTGGTCGTGTGACACCAACACACTACTCCACTACTCCATCACTCCACTTTCTCCACTTCCCACGAGATACGAAGGTTAGGCTAAAAGGCTTGAATAAATAGGTTCTCCGCCCTATTTTCAACAACAACACAAGTCCATACAATAGAAGTAAGTGTTGATACAATCGTATTCAAACACCGAAACGGATAGCTTACATCCTGCAAGCCAGTGCATCTTTCTGATACAAGTCCTGCATAGCCAACACCGTCACATTCTCAACACCTTCTTTGTTTCCCTACCTAAGATCAACCCCATCTCCTTCACTTTGTGACCGAAACAAGTCTAGAATGGCCATTTCTTGGTTTAGGCCGGACTTGCACAGATTGATCTCTCGAATCTACAAGCACTCACCGCGCAGTGCATTTGTTTTAGGTTTAAATTCATTCCTCATCCACACCCCAAATTACCAAAATTAGCAGGAATAGTTTTCACCCATAAACATGTAGTTACATAAGATTTCCTTGCAATTGAACAACTCTTGAAATAGTTCTTATGAGTCATTTGAACTAGTTATGATAAAGATGAATATGGTTGATATGGAAGTGGTCATATGGCTATTCATGAACCAATCAAATGTACATGTTTAGGTACGGTTACTCAAACCTAAATGAAATATATTTCATTTGTGTGTGTGACAAGCTAACTTTCAATCTAACGGTGAAATATATTATCTTGGATAAATCAGGTTTTTCATATAACGGTGAATATTTAATGCTTTGTTACCAAGGTAACTTAGATTCCAAGCCCTGATTTGAAAACTATATAAAGGGGACATCTAGCAACTGGAAAAAAATAATCCCTACACCTCCTGTGTGATACTAGTTGGTTTTGCTAGAGTCGATTCTCCTTTAATTGTAGGTTTCTTCTTGAGACTCTGTCGATTAACGACTTGAAGACTTCATTGGGATTGTGAAGCCAGACGAAACTATTTTTCTTATAGTTGAGCGTTCTGATCTTGCCATTTTCTATCGTACAAGTTCAATTGAATAATTATCTTGAGATTAAATCTCCGATAGGGCAATATAAAAAGAAATCACAAACATCTTTGTCTTATCGTTTGTGATTCCGCAATATCTAGCTTCGCTACCATACGATTTAGATTATTATGAAGTGATCAATAATTCTAGGCTGTTCTTCGAGAATATAAGTCTGGTTTATTGATTGGTTCTTGTTCACATTGATTTTATCAAAAGATAGAACAAAACTCATAGGTTTATCTGTGGGAAACAGATTTATCTATTATCGTAGACTTTTCAGTGTGATACAAATTTGTTTATTCAAGTATTCGACTTTGGGTCGTAGTAACTCTTAGTTGTGGGTGAGATCAGCTAAGGGAATCAAGTGCATAGTATCCTTCTAGGATCAGAGATGTAAGGAGCGCAACTGTACCTTGAATCAGTGTGATATTGATTAGGGTTCAACTACAGTCCAGACCGAAGTTATTTTGTAGTAGGCTAGTGTCTGTAGCGGCTTAATATAGTATGGTGTTCAATATGGACTAGGTCCAGGGGTTTTTCTGCATTTGCGGTTTCCTCGTTAATAAAATTTCTGGTGTCTGTGTTATTTCTATTCTGCATTATATTTTGTTATATAATTGAAATATCACAGGTTGTGCGTTGTCTCGATCAATTGTGAAATCCAACCTTTGGTTGTTGATTGGAAATTGATTGATCCTTGGATATTGGTTTTTGATACCGTCCAAGTTTATATCTCTTGTATTTGATAAAGACTCACAGATTTCTATTTGCTTGAGTATAGATCAAATAGAGAGATAGAGATATTAACTCCTTGATTGGTTCGGGAATATAAGTCCTTACTAACCTCCAGTTTTGTGCATAAAACAGATCTCTAAGCTCTTCTTAGAGATATTTCCTCCTTACTAACTCCAGTTTTGTGCATAGAAAGGAGGAAAAAATTAAGGAGAAACTTAGTCAGCTAGAAAGTCTATATGCCACACAAGAAGCCATAGAAAAACAACAATCTAGAGACAATTTAGTTACCTTAGGAGAACAAAATACAAAATACTTTCATACTAAAACTATAAAAAGAAGAAAGTGGAATAATATCGAATGGTTAACAAGGAGTGATGATACTTTATCTAATAAAAGAGAGGAAATACAATTATCCCTCTCTAATTTTTTCTTTAACCTTTTTTCTGCTCCTTCCCCTCCTCCTCCTCCTCCTCCTATTTTCCAAAACATTTTTCCTTGTATTTCCACTGCTGAGAATCTAGCCCTTAACTCTATTCCATCTCCTGAAGAAATTTGGGCAGTTGTTAAAAAACTAAAGCAAAATAAATCTCCAAGGCCTGATGGATTCCCTGTCAGCTTATTTAAACTGAATTGGGAAACTGTTGGAAAACAAGTTGTTGCTTCCATCCAATATTTCTTTAAATCAGGGGAGTTGCACCCTATAAAACCTTTTTGTTTCTTATTCCCCAAGAGTAGGCATCCCACTGATCCTAGTGGATTTAGGCCAATTGGTTTATGTAACACCATTTATAAAATTATAGCTAAAATCTTATCAAATAGGATAAAGCCTTTTCTCAACAATATCATCTCCCCATTCCAGGCAGCTTTCCTTTCTAAAAGACAAATCTCTGACAATATCATCATTACGCAAGAGATAATACACTCTTTTAAGAAAAAGAAAGTGAAACATGCTGGGATGGGCATCAAGATTGATATGTCAAAAGCATTTGATAATAGATTGAGATTTTTTGATTTTAGCCATGAAAGCCTTTGGCTTTGACAACAACTTTTGCAACCTTATCTACCAATGTATCTCAACATCCTCTATTGCTGCCTTACTAAATGGTAGCCCTGGTAATTACTTTAAACCCACAAGAGGCCTTAGACAAAGAGATCCTCTTTCTCCTTACTTGTTCATTATATGCATGAAAATCTTTTATAGACTTCTTCTTTTTAGTGAAGAAGATAAACTCATTAATGGAATCAAAATTACACCTAGGAATAGTCCAATTTCTCACCCTTTTTTTTGTTGATGATTACCTTCTTTTTATTAGGGATGATTTTAGAGAATGTCATAATATCCTTGCTCTTATTGATTCTTTTGGGAAAGCCTCGGGACAGGTCATTAACATTGAGAAATCTGGAATCTTCTTTAGCAAGAAGGTTCAACCTAGCTAATACCATAGAATGATCAGTAAAATTCTAAAAATTAAGAAAATTAACCCTCATGATACCTACTTAGGAACCCCTCTCTTTATTAGTAAGGCCAAAATCAAGCTCTTTGAAGGATTAGTGGCAAAAATGGAACAAAACCTTCAGGGCTGGATGGGCAAAATTTTAACCCAAACCAGTAAGATTATACTCAACAAGTATACTTTGGCTAGTATGGCCAGCTTTCAAATGAGCTGTTTCATACTACCAAAGAAAATCATGAAGAAGATTGACTCTCTACAAAGAGATTTTTTGTGGGGGAAGGCAAAAAATTATAAGGGCTATTACCCTTTATCTTATTCATGTATTTGCAAACCAAAAAGTAAGGGAGGACTAGGGTTTAGGAATTCTCATTTTTTTAATTTAGCTATGATAACTTAATTGGCTTGGAGACTCCTAACTGAACCTAATGCTCTATGGGCTTCTCAACTAAAGCCTAGATATTTCAGAAATAGCTCTGCTTCCAAAGCCAAAACCCCTACCACAAGCTCTTGGATATGGAAATGTATAAGTAAGGGAATACATTTAGTGGAACAAAACAATATTTGGGAAATAGGTGATGGGCTTAGTACCAACATTTGGGATGACAAGTGGATTGATGCACTGGAAAACAACCTTAGTAGTCTTAGAAACACTACTAACACACACTTAACACTTGTGAAGGACCTGATTGATCCTATCACGAAGAAGTGGAATTCTACTTTAATTTTTGATTTATTTCCTGAGTCAATAGATAAGAAGATTATAAACACTAGAATATCTAAAGATAAGCCTGATACCCTTAGATGGCTTCTTACTAAATCGGGTATTTACTCAGTGAAATCTATGTATACCAAGTTAAATGAGAGAACAGTAAACCACTATAAGTTAGGGCAACCATACTCTTTCTGGAATAGCTTATGGGACCTTAATGTGTCACAAAGGATTAAAATCTTTGCTTGAAAATTCTTACAAGGAGCTCTTCCACGAACTTGAAACTGTCTAAGTTTATGGAAGACATCCACCCTAATTGCTCATTTGTATGCAATGAAGCTAAGTCTGTAGAACACTTATTTTTTTATTGTCCTTATGCTAAAACAATATGGGCTCAAGAGCCATCACCCATTTCTTTGAACTTTCCTAGCACATCATCCTTTTTAGACATTTTGCGGGAAGGAATGCGGAATAAAAACCCTAACTTTCTAATAAAAATCATGCTGACAAAGGCCTGGTTTATTTGGAAATAAATATGCAATAGAGCTTTTGAACAGACACAACAATCTAGTACACAGACAAGTTTAGAAATACAAAGATTCCTAGAATTTTGGTATAAGGACAATATCCCACCTAACAGATCACCTTTGAATAAAAATAACCTACATGAATGGCATCAACCTAGGAAATCTCATTTAAAACTCAATATAGATGCATATTGGGTTTCCTTGAACTTGCCTGCATGGTTTTCTTTAATTATCAGGAATGATGCAGGAGAATTTACACTTAGCAAGGCAAGAACACTCTCAGCCACTACCCCTGAAGAAGCGAAAGCCTTAGGTTTGATTCAAGAAGCGCATTGGGCAGTGGAGGGGGACTGCAAGAACCTCTTTGACTACTTGAATGGGAAAGCTTCTCAACTGGAGTGGCGGAATCAAGCTATTTTGGATGAAGTCAAGAGAACCTTCAATTTATGTAATAACTTTTTGGGATTTGAGTTTGTTCTTAGAACTGCAAACAATGTGGCAGATATTTTGGCAAAGGAAGCCAAGTCCTTTAGGGATACCATCATTTGGAGGAACTATCCACCTTCTTGTATTATTAATGCTCTAGGAGTAGATAAATCAAATGTTAGAATGGTAGTTCCTCCCCCTGGCATTGGATGGCTCTACTCTAGCTGATGTAAGGGTTACTAACTCTCAAAGTTAGTTGGTTTGAAATGCACGTAACTTTCAAAAAAAAAAAAAAAAACTCCTTGATATACTTTTTATTAAGATTGAGTCTGACTGTCTAGTTGATTCTCTTAAAAGTATATTAGAGTTAGTCCATACAGATTTCTAATCAAAATATTGGGTGAGGTTGTTAGACCCCCGTTTTCTCAATGATGATTCGAGTTTTTCTACTGTTCTCTTCAACCATAAGTTCTCTCGGTGAATTTATTCACTCTTATTCAAGAAATCTAACAACTCATTTTCTGACTCGAAATCATATGTTGAATCAAAATCAACATATATTTCTGCACATGGAGCAAAATTTTATGGTCTGATGTTCAAAAGTAAGCTCATCAGCGTGGTCAATAGATACAATGAGAGCGTTATTTCCTTGGAGAGAACTTGCTTATTGAATAATAAAATTATCTTGAAACTTGGTTCGTGAACGCCGCTTCCCAGTTTGTCTAAATTTTCTCAGGATTTTTCTTACTTGTTGTGTGACCAAGGATAAGGTTTCCTCATCATGATCAACACAACATTCGTTATCCCACAACAAGTTTTCCTTCGAAAAAGTCATACTTGTTTTGGTTGTGGCCTTAAGTGCAATCATGTTATCTTTAGCCATACTATGATAGTGATAAAAAATCTTTAACTTCCCAACGAGACTGTTTCTGGAAAGTGTATCAAGGTTATTTCCTTCCATGATGGCATGTTTCTTAGACTCGTATCTTGCTGGTAAAGATCGAAGAACTTTCATTAGAATGTCCTTTTGGGAGATAGTCTTCCCTAATGCAAAACAATCATTAACAATACTAGACACCTTTTGATTACATTCTTCAAATGAATCTTCGCCAGACATACAGAGGTTTTTCCATTCAGAAGTTAGATTTTGAAGCCTAGCATCATTTTCTGCGGTATCTCCTTCAAATATGGTTTCTAAGATACCCCAAGCATCTTTAGAATTAGTGCACGAAGTCACATGGTGCTGAAGATCTGGGCTTATGGCATGGATAAAAGCATTTAAACCATCTAAATTATGCTTTGCATCACTTATCTCGGTTTCACTATATTCTCCTAATGGATTTGCAACAGTAGATTTGTCTACAATAACTGTTGGTGTGTTATAACCAATAACTATAATTTTCCATGTCTCAAAGTCATGGGCTTGTATAAAGGAACACATAGCGATTTTCCACCATAAATAATTTGAGCCATCAAACGATGGAGGTATGTTTATCAAGATTGTACTCCTGTCTATATAGTCATATTGGTTCAAACACAAACTTATTAGGTCTTAATGTGTTTGCCTGCTCAGATAGCAATTGAAAACACTGGGGTTACCAAAATACACAACCAACGTTTTCGTAGGCAATCTATATGGACAAACTCAACACAACTCCGAGAGTAAAAACTCAATCAAGGAAAGTGTCTAGAGTTATATATCTCTCTCTCTCTTTTGTTGTTAGAATGTTTACAGAACTGAATCCGTAGAACCTAACTACAAAGAAGGTTCTTGGATGGTACCAAAGAACAATATCCAAGGATCAATCAAGTCTTATCCAACAAACAAGGTTGGACCTATCTCCTGTGATTGATCAATGCACAACCTGTGATATTTCAATTATAAAGATAAACAATATAATGTTGAAAAAGAAATAACACAGACACCAATTTTTTTGTTAACGAGGAAACCACAAATGAAAAAAAAAATGGGACATAGTCTAGATTGAAAACCAAATTGTATTAAGCCGCTATAAACACTAGCCTACTACCAATTAACTTCGGTCTGGAATGTAGTTGAGCCCTAAAAGGAAATCCACCGATTAAGGTACAGTCGCGCTCCTTACGCTTCTTGAATCCCAGCAGGACTCTGCGCAATTTATTCCATTAAATGACCTCACACACAACTAAGAGTTGCTTTAACTTTAAATTAAATCTACCTCCCACAGATTAAGCATATGATTGATTTCATGATTTACGATCTAAACGAATGATCAGATCAAATGAAAGATCCAGGTGATGAATATCGATGACAACTTGACAAAAGTCTGGCTATCCTCAAAATCCGGACTTATGCAACCCGAAGTGCAGCCTAGATTATTATTCACCTCACAAGTATAAAACTTGCGGAATCAAAAAATTATGAGACGAATAGACTTTGTTGATTACTATCTATCTTGATCGATTGAGCAAGTATCAACAAATAATTAAGATCAGGATACTCGAGTTTTCAAGATAAAAGATAACTGGACCTGGCTTCATGAATCCCAATGAAGACTTTATAGTCCTTAAACCCTAAAAGGGTTTCTGGAGAGGACGATTCTAGATACAATAGGACCCACCAAAAAGTAGTGTCGGGATTCAAATATCCCAGTTACCAAGAGTTCCCCTTATATACACTTCAAAGCCTAGGTTGCTTTAGGTTTAAGCTATGATAACTTTGGAACCAAACAAAAAATATTCATTGTTAGATGAAAGCTTTGAATCTTAATCACATAAACAATATATACACTATGGTTAGGTAGAACCGTAACCGAACCATGTATAAAGACTATGTCCAACATGGTTAGCCGAAACTAGCCGATTTTAACTTTGAAAGCTTAACACTCATTTTCATCTTCACTAAGTCGCAATTATGTGATCAAATGATTCTAGTGATAATTAGAGAATTGATCAAATGAAAATCACTTCATAGAAATAATATTAATTACACTCGAATCATAATCGACATAAAATTATAAATGTACAAAGTACAAATATATGATAGTTCGTGAATCGGCTGAGTCATAGTACGCGAACCGTTTTGCAAACTCATATACAGTAACCAGTTCCGGAGTTGACAGAACTTTTCAAGCTCATGTACCGGTTTTCAAACTTTGAATAAATTCAAAGTTTCCGAGCCAACAAAAAAATTTAAGTTCACGTACGGTTTGCAAATTTAAGACTTTTTCACCGATACCGGAGTTCACAAAAAAAAATTGGTTCACGTACTGGTTTGGGTACTTAACTTGTGTTGATGGTGGATTTTCAACAAAGGTCAAAACCGTAAAATCATGATACTGCATGTTTCTAATACGACTTCAGGCATGTGACGATTCATATTTTACGAAGCCATGATGAATATGTCTTTTGAAAAGCCTCCACTAGCTGAGCGTTCGATCCCTGGAATTTCACTGTGCCCTCAATGTAGAATAACGTAATTGGGCGGTTCTCCGTAAAATTGAGAGCAATAACGCCTTCAGGACGTCGGTGATACTCACTGTTCCCTGACTATAGGAGAGAGAGACCCCCTATACATAGAAGAACGATTAGGCGATTCTCCGTAAGATTGAGAGAAATGACGCCTTCAAGACGGTGACGCTCACTGTTCCTGACTATGTAGAGAGACCATGTATAGATCCAGGCGGCTCTCCGTAAGATTGAGAGCAATAACGCCTTCAGGATATCAGCCGTCTCCTGACTATGCACCTTGCGGAATGGATATGACGCTTTAACTGACTAATATACCTTCTGCTATAGATTAGTTCAACCGTGACATTCACCACTGAATTCCTAGAATATAATCTATTTTATCTAATTACTCTGATGTCATGATCGAATCCACGGCTGATCTCATGGAATGGTAATAGATAAACTCATTACTCCGATTTCATGATCGAATCCACGGCTGATCGAATGAAATGGTAATACAAAACTTTATTACTCCGATTCTGGGGTCGAATCCACCATCCCACGGAATGGTAATACTCGCTTTATTATTCTGAATCCATGGTCGAATCCACGACTGATCCTATAAATTGATAATAAATAACTACTCACTTTTATTACTCAGTTTCATGAATCATTCTCCACTGAATTTCGTAAATTAGTAATAAATACTCAATAATCGTGTATCTGAACTATCACTGAGTAAGCCCCATAAAAATGGTGCAAGTGTACTCGACAATGATGCACAAACGAGTACCCAAATGCACGAACGAGCATGCGAAAATATGGACAAATGAGGAATCATGCATAAATAGGAGAGAGAAAATAATAACATTAAAATAATGGAGAAGCGCACATGGGCTGGGCCCAACGGCTGGCCGGCCGTGCCTTAGCCGTGGCCAGTCCCATGCTTCTTCCATTTTTTTTTTATTTTTTTTTTGTATTTTCATGAACTCATGAAGACTCCTCCATTCTAACAACTTTCCTTGTTTGAGCAAAACTCACGGTTTCTCCGTATTTTCACGGTTTCTCCATAACTTCATGGATTCATGAAAAAATAATAATATAAAATTAGAAAAAGGTGTGCAGGACCGGGCAACCTAGCCTGGCGTCCATGCCCAAGCCGTGGCCGGTCCCACACCTTGCAATCCCTAGTCTTTTATAATTATTATTTTCCTCAATTAATGAAACTCCTCGGTTTGAGCAAAATCATGATTTCGTCATAATTTCTCAAATTTTGCTCGAATCATGAAAAACCAAAAGCTAACATGGTCACACGACCGGATAGACTCTCATGGTAACTTTAGATGTTAAAATACTCTTATTTTAGTATTTACAAAATATTGATCAATTGAGCATACATGCTCATTCCAACAAATTCAAGAATTTCAGTCATGATGAAACTCTTTTGAAAATTCACAATGTTGCTCAAACGCACATCAGAAAATATTGAAGCTCTCAGTACAGAGACACGGACACCATGGTAACACGTGCATGCCTTCTTGACCGACCAGGGTCATCCCTAGGGTTTGCACAAAGCCGGTCCTACACATTTTCATAATTTTGACCTAATTTGCTCAATTGCTCATACTGGGCCCAAATTCTCTCCAACCAACCTGGGGATTGCTCAAACGACCAACAGCTAGTCCCGTGACCACCAAGATCTGGTCTCATACACTCTTGGTCAGTCCCCCATCCTTCATACTTAGATTTTATCACCTAATGTTGAATCCATCAATATTTCAATAAATGATGAAACCAACATTTAATCATCATTCTTTCACCAACGGACTCTGGTGCATGCTCACTGGAGCACTGGGAACCACATGGATCCCATCATGCCTTGTGGTTGGTCCCTCTATCACTCATGACTTATTTTCAGCAATTCATCAATTGTCGAACAATAGCTCAAAAATTTGGGTTTCGAACAAACGCTCCACAGAATCATCATTCTGAGCAAGTTCAAACACTAAATAAATTTATGTTGATCCACGGGGATTAATTATATAATATTCGATAATCTACCAATATTTTAATTGGATCACGTCACCTATAAATAATTCGTCGAATTGAGCAATACTTGCTCAATTTCTCGAATATTTATCCAACTATCAATATTCAGTAATTTATCAATAATTCGTCGAATTGAGCAACACTTGCTCAGTTGCTCGAATATTGATCCAACTATCAATATGTAGTAATTTATCAATAATTCGTCGAATCGAGCAATACTCGCTCAGTTGCTCGAATAATCCACATATATTCAGTAACTTATCAATATTCAATAACTCTCCGAATTGAGCAACTCAAATGTTGAAACTCAATATTCAACAACTCATCAAATTTACAATATTTGCTCAGACGAGAAATATTATAACATTCATGGATCACTGAGCATTCGTTAATCATGCTCGATTCAACAAAACCTAGACACATTGTCTAATCAGTCAACAACTGACTAACTAAATACATGTCTGTCTTGCAGACTCCACGATTCATGAGACATCAATCACGTCACATGTGGGGATATCAATTAGGGTTTTGGTCTGGCGGCATACGGCATGTGGACTCATTCACGATGAGAATGTGAGTAAGTCGTGCAACGGTTGAAGGAGTTATCAAAGTAGTGGGTGGACGGTTAACCAAGTCTATGCACGACCTGGAACTGGTTTCACCATGTTTTTCCAATTTCCCACTCTTTCACTCAAGAAACCGTCACACTTACAGGGATTATTGGTTCATCATTCTTGCAATATAAATAAGTCTCTGATTCCATGATTGAAGGAGGAACACTTTCTTCTACACAGAATTTCTCGAGTAATTACTCTCAAGAATTCGTCAATCAACCAGAGCTTATTCAAACTCATCAGTTCACACAAAATTTGCAAAAACCTTCAACACATCCACAATCCTTGATCATCATTGATCCCATATAATTCCCGGATTCCCTCCTACAGATCAAACCATCTTCCACTTTGTGGCCGAATTGATTCTGGAATGTCCATTGACTTGGTTTAGGCCGGAGTCCTACAGATTGATCTCTCGAATCTAATCACTCCTTTTGCAGTACATCTGTGTGAGTTTTAGCAGTTTTCCTGGTCGAGGAGTCTCGACGACACGTTCATCTCTTCATTTCCGTAAAAACTAGCAAACCGTTTTTCCCCATCTACAGATTGGCGACCACAGTAGGAGATTAATCTCTCGGTTGCAATTTCACATTTTCACAAAATGGTTGATCTTAGGCCAGGTTCAGTTATGAATCCCAACCCAAACAACGCTAGCACTAGCAACAATGGTTGAGCTCCAGAAACTACTCTTGTTTCCAGTAACTGCACTGACAATACCACTCCTCCGCAAGCCAACATTGGAGACAACCCTCTCTTTGGCAGACATCCAAAGAAATCAGAGAAAATCCACCTACTATTGCTGATCTCATGAAAGTACATGAAACTCTCGCCAAAAATCAGACTGACATGGATGCGACGCAGAAAGGGTTTTGCAATCACCTCAAGGCTCTCACTGACAAGATGACTCAAGATGAAGGGAGATACAAAGAAATTGTTGATCCTGAAGTAGTTCTAGTCCATGTAGTCGACGATGATAAAGTCCAAAAAGCTGTGGAAAACCCACCAACAAAGGAACCTACCGGTTTCATCACTCGTGAATATATGGAACATTTTATGGAGGATCGAGGAAAAGGAAATGCGTCATATGTCCATCGTTATCAACCTCCATATCATTTTTCCTCTCCCAAAAGGTTATACCTCTCCAATATTAACATTGTACAATGGAACAGGGAATGCTCGAGAACACGTCTCTCAATTCCTTGAAGCATTGGAAGAGCATGAACATAACCATGTTGTTCGTTTGAAGGAGTTCTCGAAATCTCTGACCGGACGAGCCTACACTTGGTACAAAAACATCGCATCAGGGAGAATAGTTAATTGGGGAGAGATGATTAATGCTTTCTACATAAAATACTTTTTTGTTTCTGTGCAGATTACTCTTTTTGACTTAGGAAGAATGTCTCAGAAGAATGCTGAAAATCCGAACGATTATGTAAAGAGGTTCATAACTCAAGCTTTGGATTGTCATGATCCTAATGTTACTGAGCAACAACTGGTGGACTTGTGCATTAACAGAATTATTCCAGTGTACAGAGATTTATTGGAAAATCTTCGGTTTCAAACCTTTTCAGAGCTTCATGAAGCATCCATACGATCATCAACCACTTCCCCAGCTTTGCTAGAAAGAACCAAAATTGTCAAAGTCGAGGAGCCGAACACGCTAAATAGCACCAATAGACGTCTAGTCAATAAGCAGTACAATGTTGAAGCTTTCATGAATGTTGTTGAAGGGAGCAAGAAAAAAGATGATGCACAATGTAAGGATGCTCCTCCTACGTCTCACCCTCCAAAAGCGCCAAGGAAAGACAATTAGGATAGAAATGCCCAACCACCAGTTCAGCACCAACGGAATGACCAGGGTGCACCGGACATTCCCTTTCCCATTGAAGAAGTGATCGAACTATTGAAAGTCTAGATTCAAGATTGTGCGATCAAACTACCTCCTGTCAAAAAGGAACCAACCGAGGAACAAATGGAAAATGCACGTTACTGCCATTTCCATAGATATGTCAGTCATCCAATAAGTGATTGCAGAATTTTGAAGCGTATATTCAAAGAAAAGGCTGATTCAGGGGAACTGGGGACTGAAGGAGTACACAAGAATTCTCTCCCAATCAGAGCCTTTGCAATCTCCAAAAAACTTGTCAAAGAAGCAGTTCAATCATTAATCGAGTATTCCTGCGAATTGTTTTATATATCAAAGGCTCAAAGAGAGGATTTGTTCCCAGCTCTAAACCATGTAGTGTCCGAGAAAGGATTATTTATCACGGAAGTACTCCCTGAACCTCCAACCACGGACAAGGAAATGTACGACTGGGGAATTCTCACCACAATCCATCTCAAAGGAAACGAATTTAAATGAGCGTTGGTCGATGTTGGTACTGCTATTAACATCATCCCCTTTAAAACCCTCAGAGCCGCTAGGATCACTCGACAAGAAGCAACTCATGCTCCTATCTCAGTTAGAGACTATGAAGGAATCTCCAGGGATTCTTGCGGTTACATCATTCTCAAAATAAAAACCGACTCAACTTGGACTGAAACCAAGTTTCACATAATTAGAGAAGATCCATGATACGACATGATTCTTGGACGAACATGGATTCATGATGGAAAGGTCACTGCAATACCCTCATCTTTGGTCGCACATTTTTCTATTGAAGAAAGCTCGGATTAAGAAGAAGTGGAGGACGACTCACCATTCGAACATCTGGGAAAATTCGAAGCCTTAATGGAACTCACACAAAAACCTGTAGAAAGCGCACATGAATTTTTAAGAAGGTTCCATACTCAGGAAAGTCTTATTCCATCTGATGCATATGTTTACCAACTTTCAAATATGCTACCCTAATCCGGGGACTCAGTTCTGCTCATAACCTATATATCACCAAACGTTATGAATGGTTAGTCTCTCCCCAGCAATATTTCACTAAGTGGTTAGAAGCAGAGCCTCTCCGAATCCAGCATCTCAACAACATAGTTATTGATAGAATAATGACCGAATTTCACAATCAATACCCCCAAATATTCTCCCTTGCACGAGTGCCCATATGTGCCGCAGAATTGGAAATCTTCACCAAAATGGAATCATACTGTATGAGAAATTCCTAACCAGCATAAGATATTCAGGGCACGAGCAACCAATCCCAACAAGTTTCATGAAGGATATTTGGTTCTTAAAGCAACTAGACGCAATTTGCATTCCACAAAGAGTTCTAACTGGGAAGGACCTTTTATGATTGCTAAGTCAGTTGCTAGAGGATATTACAAATTGGCTGACATGAAGGGCAAGGCAAGTATACTAGTGATTCATGAGAATTGCCTCAAGATTTTCTATGCATGATGCATTCAACATTGGGTATTTTATGTCCAAGACAAACGCTCAAGATATCTAAAGTTTGCATCTTAGGATTTTCTTTTACCTGTATTTTCAATTCCTCCAAAATGTTTGCAATACTTGCATCCAGTATTTATATTCAGCAATTTATCAAAATTTCTTTCATTTAAGAAAAATCTCTATCAAATCCAAAATCCAAAAGAAAATCCTCAATCACTCATAAATTCAAAACCAATCGATAAATTCAAAGCCGAAATAAAATCTCACATCTCTCAGAAGTTCAAAGTTCAAGAGATTATGGAAAGAAAACTAAAGAAATCCATCAAAGTATGATTTCTGCTTCTCAGCATTCTCCAAGACTTGCAAAGCAGCTTTCTCCAACTCCAGGTTTTGAGTCAACTCAGCAATCTTATCCATTTTCTCCACCACAACATCACTGGTAAAAGGTATATTTTTCACTATTGCATCCTTGATGGTGTTGATCTTATGACGAAGACACTTCAGGTTAAAGCCAAGTCTCTCAGAATTCTCCAAGTTGTACTCCCAATCAAAAAGTACATCTCGAGTGATAGTACTTCTGGGCATGGTACGAATATCATCTATGACACACAATATTTTTCCTAATTGCATTGTCAAGAAGTAGCTACGTTCAGGGTTTCTCGTAACGACGATATGACCATACATCTTTCACAACTTCTCATACATGCTGGCATACCCAGTGGGAACGCTGAATCCACCAACAAATACATGATATGGGAGTGAAACACCAAATGGAGGATCACAAATAATCCTTGCATTGGGATATTCATGTATTACTATACAATTCTCAACTACCAAAGCATCCTCTATTGTCATTGCAACATCTTCTATGGGAACAGTCTCTTCTTTTCTTGGCCTGGTTTTAACAGCAACACTGGAGTCTTAGTTTCCTCCACGGCTTCGGCAGCTATATTCTCATAACCCGGAGGTGCAGAACTAGTAAGGTCACTGCTTTGGTTCACTATATTACTTGAATCATAAACATTGGTTCCGTTATCCTCAACTTCAATATCCGACTCCTAATACAAAGATTATATGAGATAAGAAGGATTCAAGCATAAGGATCAAAGGAAATCATAAATTCCAGCATGTAAGTGAACTAATACTATCTAAGTTCTTTATTATGCATCCAAGACATGAGCAAATGGTGTGGAAGTCATGAAACACATTTTTCAGTAAGTCCGACTGAAGAGATTTTATACTGCCTTGTATGAGATGATGAACTGGGATAAATTGGTAAATAATGTAAGGTTAAGTCATATACTTCTATATTCGTATGGATGTTTTCTATAACATATCAGAATTTCATAGAAATCGGATAAACGAGTAGAGTTCTAGCCAAAACATTGGACTACATGCCAGTTGAAAAATTTCTGAAAGTCTCCTGGAAGTTTACTGTTTCGCTGATTTCAGCCCCTAAACATGCTCAAAACTCTAAAATCTTCTTCAACAAAAATTTGAAATTTTGTGGGCATAAGGATACATGGGCAGATCGCGAAAATCTGACATCGTATGAAGATTTTATGACTTTTTTGCTAAAAGACTGAGTTCTGAATTTTCTAGTGACGTATTTTACTGAAGTTTCTTCATTCATTCGTATAGATTCTCACTTATTCATCCAGAAATCCTACACTTATGTGAAGATAATACAAAATGTATACTTACTTGAGGAGTCTCCAACTCATTCGAAGGGTTAACAGGGTCGGCATCAACATTGGGAGCACCATTATTTTTATTCAGTCGCGATTCTTGAGGATTCTCTTTCTCACTACTATTCAAACACGAATGAATAGCATGACCATGTTGGCTTTCCACAATAATCTCCTCCTGGATCCATCAACAGTAATCATCATTATTTTATTCAAGAAAATGCCGAAATCACTTACATGAAAGGATACTCACGTCAACCTCTCCATCGATGCTGGATTCCTGAATTGTTCGTATGGAGGAAAGATGAAGACCGTCAATAATCGATGGAGCAAAATTCTGAATCCAATTAACAACATTCTTTTGGGATCCTAATTACATGGACAAGAAAATTACAATGATAAGGAAAATGCTAACAACTCATCAAAGAACCAGTTGGGGACTGCGTACTATTTGCTATCATTCTGTAATTCACCCTACTCCTGCTTTCTTCGCCGCGGGGACTGTCTTTCCATTCAAATAAGTCTACAAGAATTCGAGGTCTCACAATAGGACCACCCTATAATGAGTTAATCGAAACAATTAAAGGTGCGATTACTATGCTTTTATCAAAAATCATAAGAAAATATTTACTTGTGAAGATTCTGGAGATGTTTTTCTTTTATCACCACTAGAAAGAGGTTTCAACTGTGGGCGATCCAAGAGTACTTTAACGGAAGGAAACACTCATGTTGGAGACTTGACATCCATCACAAACTTACACAAGCATTTGAGTTGTTGATTCCAAAATTCTGTATAACCTGGAGTTACGTAAATATCCCGGTCGGTAAAAGAAGACACATAATCGCTCCCTTCCACATGTGTGTTATATAAATGAGCCTTCAAATACTCAATCGATGGTTTATTCATTCGATGACCTGGAGTACACTGATCGAGAACCATTTGTCGAGATGCTCTGTCAATATCATATTCTTTTACCTGAAATTCTCCTTGCATCACCGACAATATATAATTAACCAGGAGTGCAACTCAGCATAAAAGACTTCTCTCCATCACTCAGCTCAGCGTAAAACTTCAAGGTGATGATCTCTTTGGTATCACTGAAAGTGACCAATTATGAGAAGAAAGGAGGAACTGTCGTCCAGGGACGAAAGTTGAACTCGGACTCAATGTCTAAAATGTTGATGAGGCGTGTCTTTGGTCGTGGTAGATTTGCAAACCAACGCATAATCCTAACACTATTTTTCTCAAAGATAGCATGACGAGTATCAATATTGGTCCTTGAAAGACCCTACGAGGAATCAGAGCATATTTTTCAAGGTGCTCCCACATTAAAGCTTGGAGAAACATGGTATTAGCATATGTTTCGATTTTCATGAAGCCATCAGAGACACTGGAGTCTATAACTAAGGAGTCTAAGTTGGAAAATAGTGAACCCAAAAATAAACTACCAATGGGAAGTTTCTCACCTTTAGCCATCTTTATGGCGAAAGGGATCACAAATGGCTTCAACAAATGTCCACTATCTTCAATAATGTCTCTAGATAGCCACAAGCATAAGAAAGCAGCAATGGTTAAAGTACTATCAATAGGTTCTTCAGGAACTCCATCCCTCGGCCACCAGTATCTCAACCATTCATCATAGAAAGTTTTAGGTGACTCGTTGAATTTTTGCATTTTAGCTTCCAACACGTTAGACATCATTCTCCTCAGATGAGGGCTCTTCAGGGAAGTTGCCAGTAATCGGAAGATGCAACAGAGCGACTACGTCTTCCAAAGTGATAGTGAATTCTCCCCATCCGCATATGAATGTGTGGGTAGGAATGCACCAACGAGTAAGCAGAGCCACCATACCTGGTATGTCATGATTGATCACTAAATCCCCAATCACTTGAATAGCTCGTGTCACTTGTTCATGATCCAGCGTAGTTCTTACATGGTTATAGCCCAACATATGGCGTGCCCATCCGGAGAAATGCGCCAGGGGATTTCGAGAAAGTTTGAGTTCCACATGAGAACCCAAATAATGCTTACCACTCAAACAGAATTTGATTATCGCCTGAGGACTTACCAACTTGTTCTGGGTAGTGCTTCTGTATTTATGAGCAACCAAAATGCAGAACCCGAAGGACGCTTTTCGGGCTTATACTGAAACACAAAGAATTCGTCATCAACATTTGGGATGTTCTTGGTCTTGTCCTCTTTCCTCCTAGAAGTCCTAAAATCATCGTTTCTTGAAGATACATCAGCAAAAGTTTCTTCTCCGGAATCATCATCTCTAGAAGAATCCTCTTCAGAATCATCATCTCTGGAAGATGCGTCTATAGAAACATCCTCTCTGGGAGTTCCCTCTCTATAAACATCATCTTCAGAAGTGCAGGAATCAGTCATCTTTGGAAAGTTGCTGTGACATTCATACATGAATTTCGTCAACACAGTAGAATTAAAGCAAAAGAATCATTATGATGCTCACATCAGCGTCTACAAAAATGGTAATCATTAACTCTTACCTGTTTAAGGTTTCACGAACTTAGTGATAATAACGTAAAACTCTGAAAACTTGCTTGTTTCTTCAAATCTACGAGAACGAGCAAAATTCAAAGTCAAACACCTGACTTTTCATGAAACCATGAATAATTCATATAACCTTCCATGTGAACATTCACTGATTTTTACGTGTACATACGCTGTAAAATCACCAAACTCATGCATACACTATGAGTTAACGAACTCACCAATACTATTTGCTTTTAACAATTTTCCATAAATCAAAATTTTATTTTCTTTTTAAACAAAATCGTGAACAGGTCACGTAATTTTAAAAAAAATCGTGAGTTAATAACTCACGTGCTCAAATGAGCATTCGTCTACGAAACCAGGGTCTTTTCTATTTTTGTAAAAGTCCACTATTTGTACCCTTAATATTCTACACAAAAAGTGGGCAAACTTAGGCCTACAAAGCTCCTCCTACTAGCTAAGAAGGGTTCATTGGGCCTCAGGCGTTTTCCATGGTTATCCATATATAGATAACTAGGCCTTGCAAAGGCTTCATGTGCAACAAACTAAGATAGGCCTCACTCCACTCACAAGCCCATGAGCAAGAACTCCAAGTTGGGATAAAAGTTCCACATAAGCGCTCCACGTCACCGATCCCAAGCCAACCATCAAGTGACACATCAGCATGGATGCCACGACAACAAGTGACATGTCAGCATGGGAGACACGTCAGCAGGTGTTGCATCAGCGAAATGGGTGACACATCAGCAAGAAAGGGTACCACGTGATGACGTGGCAGTCGACACATCAACGAAATGTGTGCCATGTCACCATGGGAGATGACGTGGCAGATGACTCGTCAGTCTGGTGAACAGTAAGCAATTCCGTTAAGAATTAACGCCACCGTTAATGGCGTCGGCATATTCCAAGCATATTCTGTTAATAGTTAACAATGTCAGCATCTTCGGTTAATTTTAACGCCGTCACTAACGATGTCAGCATATTCCAAATGACGACAGCATATTCCTTCATGGGAGTCAGCATGACGTCATATCGACCGGCAACATCAACGAAATGGCAGTAAATCACCGGCGGCTACAGCGAGCGGCAATCGGGGCTATTGATCGGCGATTAATCGTGGGCAGCATTTAATCGGCGATTAAGCATTTATGTTTCAATATAGCATGTTGCAGCTTATTTTTGTAGTTACGATTCCGTGTAGCACGATGCAGTCTAATTCCGTAGCTCTCGGATCATTCTGCCCCGTTCTGTTTGCCTAACGGATTTCTGCGCCCCACTGTAGCCTTAGCTTCTAGAGAATTCCAGCAGGCATGCAAGGGCCAGTTATTTTAGATCCATGCAGTCATCAAAGATGGAAAGTTATCAAATGTGGCATGCAAGACAGTCAATGCCAGTTATGGCAGGGAGACATGCAGTGCCAGTTAATACAAGAGGCATGCAAGGACCAGCTGTTACAGCATGAATGCATCGTCAATTATTGTAATTCATGCCTACAGCTAAAACAGAAATTTGTAACATATAAATGGACAATTTTACAACCAAAAAGGTAAGCAATCTTCCATACCAAAAATATCTGTGAAAAATCTCTTGCTAACTTAGGCATCAGAGAGTTTTTTGTGTTCAATTGGAGATTGAAGCAGCGATCGATTTCCAGCAGTAACATCATAAAAATTCGTGTTTGGGGTAGAAGAAATTTTACCTTACAAACAGTGGCGCCGACTAAGGTTTTCGAGAAAAGATAATCGTGTTTTACCAAATTAAGTTATGACAGTAATCAGACAGACTGCACGAAGGGCCGATTCTGACAGCGATTCAGATATGCAAAGGAGAGGCGATGCTAAAAGGCACGAAATCGAGGTTCAATTAGCTCCAGCAGTACCCACTGGAAACAGGAAGGGTCAAAATCATTCGCACGACAGAGCCCTAGATCGTGATCGAGATCGAGAACGCGCTCATAATAGATCCCTAGATCGAGAACGAGATCAAGATCGTTTCCGTGACAGAAATCCTGACCTAAATTGGAGAAGAGAAAAAGAACCAGTGATTGATAGCGAAGGAATGGATGTTGATGGGGATAACCCACAAGTTCGAGGAACCAAAGGGAGGGTGTTCCGCAGCCCGTCTAGGAGGAAGAACGATGGACATGACCTGCAAAATAGACGCACCGCGACTCCTAGTACTGAGGAAGAATTGTTGCGCAATCGGCTAGACTAGTTGGAGAAGGAGAACGCACTCCTGAGATTGGAACGTGAGAACCAGTCTCAACCTAAGATGGGTAATCTGATCAAACGAAAAGGTCGTTCTGTATGGCAGCGGCTTGGAAGTCGAATTGACCTTCAGGCTGCAAACCCAAACAGAGAGGTGATCTACCTTGATCGACCAGAGATAAATTTGCTTCCCACTGGAGATTTTCCTAAACGAAGGCCTCTACGACCCGGTCAAGCAAGGACCCATCCAACTGCAACTCTGCAGAGTGTGGCCAGAACTACCACCCGTTCAAAACGTCTCAGGAATGACGAAGATGAGGTTCGAGATTGGTAGGATGATGAAGAATTTTCTCATGATTACAATGCTCGTTCGGAGAAATGCAGAGCTGGAAAAGATCCTAATGGACCCAGAGGAAAAGAATGAGATCTAAAACTCATATTCCAGGGGATCAAGATTATGAACAGGAAGATAGTTCCTCAGATGGAAATGTGGACACAATAAAAAAAGCTCGACTTTACAAGATGATCGAGAAAGTAATATCGAAAAAGCAATCTAGAGAAGAAAAGATAGACCGGTTGCATCGATCTGCTATAGCCCCTTTCAAGCTAAATATAAGAGAATTATGACCGCCAATGAATTCAGTGAGCGTGCTATTTTCAGGAGCTTATTCCTCTATGAATCTCCTACACTACTTGATTGAGGAGGATGAAAATCCAATTATCGGTTTCAGCGGCGAAGTTACAAAGGCGATTGGAAAGGTGAAGATACCTATAACAGTGGATGACAAGTCCATTCTGGGAACCTTCTTGTTGCTGGATTGCCGAGCACCCTACAATGCGATCGTAGGACGAGACTGGATGCATGATATCGGTGCAGTCACATCATCTAATCATCAATTCCTGAAGTTTATTACACCAGAAGGAGTTGTGAAAGTTAGAGGCGACCAGATGGCCACCCACAAGTGTCATGAGAGTGGAATGGATGAGTATAACAATTCAGAAGTCAGCGGGAACTGGATCATGTGAGTCGAGCAGAAATAGCAATTACAGAATCCTATCCCTCCAAAATCATATAGGGGAGAGGATGCAGCTGAACCCCCAACGGTCGAGAAACTGATCGAGGTCCAGATTGGAGATGAGAAGCACAAAACAACGTTCGTAGGGGCAGATCTGCCTGCATATGAACATGATGGTTTCATTATATTGCTAAGGGCAAACGTCGATGTTTTGGCATGGAGTTTTGCTGAGATGCCAGGGATAGATCCGAATGTAGCCTGCCACAGGCTAAATATCGATGAGAAGTTCCATCCTGTTCGACAGAAAATCAAGAATATGGTGTAAAGAAAAAAAGATGGAGTTACTGAAGAATTCGAAAAGCTATTGGAAGCAGGCTTTATTCGACCATTGCAATATCCTCGCTGGCTGTCAAATGTGGTACCCATTCCAAATAAGAATGGTAAAATTTGTGCCTGTATCGATTTTAATGATTTGAATAAAACATATCCGAGTGACCTGTACCCACTACCAAGGATAAGAGATTTGGTGGATGCAACCTCAGGGTATGGGATACTGTCATTCATGGACGGTTTTTCTGGGTATAACCAAATACCTTTGTTCGAGGACTATCAAGTGCATACTGCATTCGTGACTGACAGAGGAGTTTACTACTATACTGTAATGCCGTCCGGGATAAAGAACGCATGGGAAACCTACCAACACTTAGTAGACCATATGTTCAAGGATCTGATTGGGAATTCGATGGAAGTATACATCGATGATATGGTTGTGAAATATGAGCAAAAAGAATTGCATTTTATTGATCTGCAGAAGACGTTCGATATTTTAAGGCAATATCGTATGAATCTCAACCCAGCAAAATTTTCATTCGGGCTATCATCGGGAAAGTTCCTTGGACACTTGATGATACACAGAGAAATCGAGGCGAATCCGGAAAAAATCAGAGCCATCAGAGAAATGCCATCCCTAAGAACGGAGAAGGAGGTCCAGAAGCTAGCGGGACGATTAACAACTTTAAACCTTTTCATTTCACGCTCGTTGGATTGATTCAAGCCATTCTTTGACGTTCTGAAGAAAGCGGTAAATTTTGGTTGGATAAATGAATGCGAAAAGGATTTTGATGAGATCAAGTAGTATTTGTCAACTCCACCAGTTTTAGTGAGTCCAAAAAATGGACAACCTGTCGGAGTGTATCTGGCTGCAATGGAGAACGCTGTGAGTGCAGTGATGTTTGTTACTGACCCACATGAAAAACCTGTTTACTTCGTCAGCAAATCCTTGATAGGGGCATAAATACGGTATAAGAAAATTGAGAAGATAACGCTTGCACTATTCCACGCATCTCGTCGCCTCAAGCCTTATTTTCAAGGGAGGCAGATCGTAGTCTACCCGGAATACCCACTAAAGAGAATCCTGGTACGTGCTGATGATTCCAGTCGACTAGCCATATGGTCAAATTTTCTGGGGGCGTATGAGATCAAGTACGAAACCAGAACTGCAGAGAAGGGACATGCCATGGCTGCACTGCTAGTAGATTTTCCTGTAGACGATATAGAAACGGTTGCTGGAGAAGAAGAGGAGTTGTTCAAACCCATAGAGTCAGTCACTGATCAGACTGGGGGCGAGTCCGCAATGGAAATCAATATACCAGAACCATTATTGGAGTTGATACGATCATCCTTACTCCCGAAGGTTCGAGGATTGAGAAAGCGACCATGCTGGGTTTCCAAGCATCAAACAATGAAGCTGAATATGAAGCTGAAATTATCGGTTTATAAGTTGTGAAACAGTTAGATGCGAAGAACGTGAAGCTCGTGACTGATTCCATGATAGTAGTTAAACAATTTTTGGGGACCTATAGAGCAAATGAAGAGAGAATGGTCCTGTATTTAGATCATCTGAGAGAGCTGGAAAATGAGTTCGACCGATTCTCTATTAGGCAGCGGCCGCGATTAGAAAATAGGCACGCAGATGCTTTAACTCTAGGGATCATTATTTATTACTTTTACTATGAGCCTACGTTCCCAAAAGTATTTATGAAAGTTCATGCTTTGAAAATAAATTGTGTTTTTCATGAAACCTCACAAACAAAATTTCATCTACAGCAACTAAACCATATCTACCTAAGAATTCATGTATCTCTTTCATATTAGTAATTATTGCCCGTTTCCTAAACTAACGAACGAACGGGCATACGTTTTCTAAAACAACTTTCATGAAACACACATCTTCATGCATACCTTTGAAAAATTTGTTTTATGAACAACTCATGAAACCACAAAACTCTCACACAAAAAAAAAACTTAGACTTACCTTTCGATGTCGGCCAGAACTTGATCCGACGCGATTGACGCTCCGAGTCCGTGAAAAATCCTCCTTCGTTTACTCACGTGAAGGTGGTGAAGAGATGAAGAAGCCTGGTTGTTCAAGAATAAAAAATTATTAGGGTTTCTTCCCTTTTATATCAAATTTTATTTCCAAAACCTAATAAAACATGGGTTTCCTTTTTTAGGCTCGGGCCCATAAATCCTAAATCGACCAAAACTGGACTTTTGACCGATCAAATCAACGATGTTTCATCTCTCCGTGCTCACGGAATCACACTCTATCATACTATCAAGGTCCTCACCAGAACATTTGCTCGTATAAGACACCATTGGAGCAAATCGAGGATTCTGAAAATTCCTTTGTAGACCGAGTTCAACCACCGATCTCGTCGACTGAAAATTACCATCTAGTGCTTACTGCGGAACATGATTGTCCCTCACTAAGCATGGGACTTAATGTTGATGGTGGATTTTCAACAAAGGTCAAAACCGTGACGATTCATATTTTACGAAGCCATGATGAATATGTCTTTCGAAAAGCCTCCACTAGCTGAGCGTTTGATCCCTGGCATTTCATTATGCCCTCTATGTAGAATAACGTAATTGTGAGGTTCTCCATAATATTGGGAGCAATAACGCCTTCAGGACGGTGACACTCATTGTTCCTGACTATGTAAAGAGACTGTGTATAGATCCAGGCAGTTCTCCATAAGATTGAGAGAAATAACGCCTTCAAGATATCAGTCGTCTCATGACTATGCACCTTGCGGAACGGGTATGATGCTTTAACTGGCTAATATCCCTTCTGCAATAGATTAGTTCTACCATGACATTCACCACTGAATTCCTAGAATATAATCTATTTTATCTAATTACTCCGATTTTATGATCGAATCCACGGACGATCTCATGGAATGGTAATAGATAACCTCATTACTCCGATTTCATGATCGAATCCATGACTGATCTTATGGAATGGTAATACATAACTTTATTACTCCGATTCTGTGGTCGAATCCACGATCCCATGGAATGGTAATACTTGCTTTATTATTCTGAATCCATGGTAGAATCCGCGGATGATCCTATGAATTGATAATAAATAACTACTCACTTTTATTATTCAGTTTCATGAATCATTCTCCATTGAATTTCGTAAATTAGTAATAAATACTCAACAATCGGAAATCTGAACTATCACTGAGTAAGCCCCATAAAAATGGTGCAAGTGTACTTGACATTGATGCACAAACGAGCACCCAAATTCACGAACGAGCATGCGAAAATATGGACAAATGAGGAATCCTGCATAAAATAGGAGAGAGAAAATAATAACATTAAAATAATAGAGAAAAGCCCATGGGCCGTCCCGGCCGGCCGTGCCTTAGCCGTGGCCGGTCCCATGCTTCCTCCATTATTTTTTATTATTTTGGTATTTTCATGAACTCATGAAGACTCCTCCATTCTAACAACTTTCCTTTTTTGAGCAAAACTCACGGTTTCTCCATATTTTCACGGTTTCTCCATAACTTCATGGATTCATGAAAAAATAATAATATAAAATTAAGGAAAGGTGTGCGGGATCGGGAAACCTAGCCGGAAGGCCATGCCCAAGCCATGGCCGGTCCCACACCTTGCAATCCCTAGTCTTTTATAATTATTATTTTCCTCAATTCATGAAACTCCTCGGTTTGAACAAAATCATGATTTCGTCATAATTTCTCAAATTTTGCTCGAATCATGAAAAACCAAAAGTCAACATGGTCACACGACCGCCTAGACTCTCACGGAAATTTTAGATGTTAAAATACTCTTGTTTCAATATTTACAAAATATTGATCAATTGAGCATACATGCTCATTCCAACAAAATCAAGAATTTCAGTCAAGATGAAACTCTTCTGAAAATTCACAATGTTGCTCAAACGCACATCATATAATACTGAAACTCTCAGTACAGAGACACGGATACCATGGTAACATGTGCATGCCTTTTTGACCGACTAGGTTCATCCCTAGGGTTTGCATAAAGCCGGTCCTACGCGTTTTCATAATTCTGACCTAATTTGCTCAATTGCTCATACTGGGCCCAAATTCTCTCCAACCAACCCGGGGATTGCTCAAACGACCAATAGCTGGTCCCGTGACCATCAAGATCCGATCTCATACTCTCTTGGTCGGTCCCCCATCCTTCATACTTAGGTTTATCACCTAATGTTGAATCCAGCAATATTTCAATAAATGATGAAACCAACATTTAATCATCATTCTTTCACCAACGGACCCTGGTGCACGCTCACTCGAGCACTGGGCACCACATGGACGCCCATCATGCCATGTGGTCGGTCCCTCTGTCACCCATGACCTATTTTCAGCAATTCATCAATTGTCGAACAATTGCTCAAAAATTTGGGTTTCGAACAAACGCTCCACGGAATCATCATTCTGAGCAAGTTCAAACACTAAATAAATTTATGTTGATCCACGGGGATTAATTATATAATATTCAGTAATCTACCAATATTTTAATTGGGTCATGTCACCTATAAACAATTCGTCGAATTGAGAAATACTTGCTCAAAACTATCAATATTCAGTAATTTATCAATAATTCGTCGAATTGATCTACACTTGCTTAGTTGCTTGAATATTGATTTATCTATCAATATTCATTAATTTATCAGTAATTCGTCGAATCGAGCAATACTCGCTCAGTTGCTCGAATAATCCACATATATTCAGTAACTTATCAATATTCAATAACTCGCCGAATTGAGTAACTCAAATGTTGAAACTCAATATTCAACAACTCATCGAATTTACAATATTTGCTCAGACGAGCAATATTAACATTCATGGATCACTGAGCATTCGTCAATCATGCTTGATTCAACAAAATCTAGATACATTTTCTAATCAGTCAACAACTGACTAACTAAATACACATCTGTCTTGCAGACTCCACGATTCATGAGACATCAATCACGTCACATGGGGGGATATCAATTAGGGTTTTGGTCTGGAGGCCTACGGCACGTGGACTCATTCATGATGTGAATGTGAGTAAGTCGTGCAACGGTTGAAGGAGTTATCAAAGTAGTGGGTGGACGGTTAACCAAGTATCCACACGACCTGGAACTGGTTTCACCATGTTCTTCCACTTTCCTACTATTTCACTCAAGAAACCGTCACACTTACAGGGATCACTGGTTTATCATTCTTGAAATATAAATAAGTCTCTGAATCCATGATTGAATGAGGAACACTTTCGTCTACACAAAATTTCTCGAGTAATTACTCTCAAGAATTCGTCAATCAACCAGAGCTTATTCGAACTCATCAGTTTACACAAAAATTACAGAAACCTTCAACACATCCACAATCCTTGATCATCACCGATCCCACATAATTCCCAGCTTCCCTCCTACAGATCAACCCGTCTTTCACTTTGTGACCGAATTGATTCTAAAACGTCCATTGAATTTGCTTAGGCCAGAGTCCTACAGATTGATCTCTCGAATCTAAGTACTCCCTTTGCAGTACATATGTGTGAGGTTAAGTAGTTTTCCTGGTCGAGGAGTCTCGACGACACATTCATCTCTCTATTTCCGTAAAATTCAGCAAACTGTTTTTCCCTATCTATAGCTGGTTCTAGAATATAGAACTGTATTGGCTCACATACTGGTTTGATTTATTTTAACCCGGTTCCCTTACCACAGTTCCAAAATGGTTTGTATAACAATTCACACATATCCGGATCACGAAACAAACATATTTTCCTATGATGTACATACGAATATGCATACATACAAATACGAAAATTGGTATATAACTACTCCGCTACATGTATGAATACATGTAATATAGCTTCAGACATATAACAGTTTTCTCAGTTTGTAAGACTGATAACACTGTCTTGTATTCAGAATATAATAGTTCTATATTTTTCTAAATCACTTCGAAACATTTTTGAATAACATCAATGACACATATCACTGTTCCAAGCTATTTTCGAATGATAAACTTGACTCATGATTTGGTTCCGGACAATAAATTGTTCTCCACCGCAATTTGATCAAGTATGGACAAATGTATATTAAGCTTAGTCATTATATTTCGAGAAATTCGTAAACTAAATAAATAGTTCTCGACTCGAAATTCTTGTCTATGCAAGCTTGTCTAATTAGTTACGCGACAATTATATCAAGGATATAAAAGTAAATATAACTTGAGAAATAGGTGGTTCAATCTTCACTTACCTTTTGTTGATGAAGTTCTCCAAAAGCTTTGGTTGATATTCTCCTTCATACGGTAGAACGTAAATGATGACTGGCTCGTTTCTCAACTACCTATATCCTAGACCGAGACTTAACTAATTGTAGACTAGAAATCAAGATATAGTTTTGATAACAAGCTTGATATAGCAACACTTTGAGTTCGACCGAGCAATGCTCTACCAAGTTTGATTATTCTTGAGAGCTCTCTCCTCAGGCATAAGGGTATTTAAACTAGATCAAAATATCAACGAGATCTTTAGAACTGTTGTTAGATCTAAAGACATCTCCGACCATAAAATGGGATGCTAAGAAACCTAAGAAAATGGTTAAGGTTTCTTTACAAAAAATAATTAACCTTAAGAAAAAAGGAAAGTCAAGTAATTAAACACATTGTAAAATTACTTTTGCTGATGGATAATACTCCAAAACATGAGACAAAATTCTTTCTAAAGGATTCATAATAGAGAAGAAATATGTTAAGGAGTGTGTGGATGGTGGTGAAATATCATGCTTTGAAGATTATAATCTTGGAGACATTCTTAAAGGATATGGTGAAGGATTTAATGTTCTTACAAGGGTATTCTATTCCAATATAAATGATGTGAATCTTGAAAAGTTGTTTAGAACCAAAATTTGGAAAGAAAAAAAAGTCATAGAAGTTGATAGGGAATTGTTGAATAGTCTTATAAATCCACATATGGGTAACTTCTTCCTTCCTAGACCAAAAGGAGATAGACAACCTTGTGAAGCAATATCCTTGAAATTGATTGGTAATGCTTTGATGAAAGGATATGAAAACCGAAAATCTTGTCATTCCTTTGATGAGTTTTGAAAAGTTTGGAATTTCGAATGTTTATGTCAAATTCTTATTGGAGTCAAGACTTTACAAAATTTACTTCCTTGATTTGAAGACCCAAAGTGCTGATGTTTATGGTCGGGTCATCTTTTAAATGGCCACCATGAAACTTTATCACAAGAATTTAGGGTTTCCTCGTTTCATTGGGAGAATTTGTATAGCATTTAAAATTTTACATCTCTTCTCCTACTTCTATTCTCAAGTATACATTTCAAGGAATGAGAATCTACTAGCTTAAATAGAAGAGAAGTACCTTTCCTTCATCTATATCCTTGAGCTTATTTCATAAAATTCTCAAAAGTGTTCAAAAGGTAGACAACACGGTAAAATGTGTGCAACAATGGGGCTTGCTTCCAACAAAGTATCCTGAGATCAATGATGATATGAGAAAGATTCAGGCAACATGGTCCAACTATGAAAGTGAAGATGATGCTTAGCTCCTTCACTGCTGCTATCTTTCTAGTTAACTCCTTGTAGGTATTTATTTTTATTATTTTAAGGAGGAATACTAGCTTTTGAAGTAGCTTATTTATGTGTTCTACATTAGCTACTTCAAATATTATCATATTGCACTAAAGTTTATTTAGTTTACTTTGGAGATGATCACAATACCTAATCTTGATCGATTATTAGGTGTATTGTTTATATTGTGGTGATCGTACTGGGTATGCCAACCTACCCTGTGTCCAGAATTCAGTAAGTTCTGAAAACTCTCTTTAAAAAATTTGAAACATTCCTAATCACCAAAGATAGTTAATATCATTGCTTGGGTCCAAATGATCAACTTGAAACAAAAATAGTTCATGAACAATAAAATGTTTTTAACCAAGATTATTAAGGATCTAGGAACATCCATTGCTTGAATCATATTTTAAGAGATTTATCATGACAAGCTTGACTCGAGATTTCTTCTTTGCAATATTAAATCTACTAAAATCATATGACATAGTGCTATAAGATAGAATGGTAAATGTCGTTAGAAAATATAATGGTTCAGTCTTGACATACCTCTTTGTTGACGAAGTTCTTCAATTGTCTTCGTCTGATCTTCATTTTTCGAGGGTTATTTAGTGACACTCAACTACCATACTCTAATCCTAGTCCGAGACTTGACTTTAGTAGACAAGAAATCTATATATAGTTTAGTGCATCTAACATTGACAACAAGCTTGAGTTTGCGAGTTCGACCGAGCAGTGCTATAACAGTTAGAAATATTATCTAAATAAGAAGTGTTACCCAACTGTGATGACTCATCACTGAATACACTTAGAGTCTGAAAAATATTTGTCGATAGTATTTTAAAAGATAAAGGTGGGTGAGCTGGTGTGATCATAATCACACCAGAAAACAACTTCACCGAGTACTCATATATCTTGGTTTCAACCCAAATAACAACCAAGATGGATATTGTAGATGCATTTTACTACAAACTACATTTAAAGGATAGAAATATTCTACACATGCAAACCAAATAAAGACTCAACAATGGACACAAGGTATACGTGGTTCGGTATGATTACCTACGTCCACGGGGGTGAAAGGGTGAATCTTATTACTTCAAAGTGTTACAAAGGTGTTGCTTCTCACTCCACTTTCTTACACACTCAACTCAAATCTCACTTTCTTCCTACTTGGTAATATCTCGAGCCTCTCTCTCTCCAAATTTTCAACCTAACCTCCTTCATGGATACAAGTCTCTCTATTTATAAGAAAGATCACCTACAACCAAACTAGGGTGTTGGTCATGTTACATCTATTCTGAAGTTCTGTGATCGGGCCAACTCACGTCGTCCCTTCTTATATGCATATGGATGATGTATCTTGATTCCTTCGCCTGTTTCTTGTCCGAGCCGAACTCTTTGGGTATTCTCTTGGCACGATGTCGCCTGTCTTGTCTATCGCCTCTACAATTGGCCGATGCGACATGTACTTTCTTATCCATTTGACCATAGCACCTCGTTTGACCCACCATGTCCTGTCTTGTCAGCTCTATCAGAAGCTTGGGGTCAAGTCTTGTCCGAAAGCTGTAGAGCGATCACGCCCGATCCACGTGGCTCCTTAAATCTCGCGCATGATGATCTTCATTATATGATTCGCGTCTCTTTGTTTTTTAGGTGCACCAAGGCTTAAGATGTTTCCACCTGGATCTGTGGATAATTTACACCTACATTTATGCCCCTTATTCCGCTCGTGTGGGAGACATGAGTGGAAGAACGTCGTCCCAACTTCCCACGTCTTCGTCCATGCCGCAAATCCCGCCATGCGATGCCCCACTAACTGCACTTTACTACCTATAACCGTCAGCATCGGTTACAACTCTTCCCCTTTAAATAGCCTGCTTATTTTTTCTTTCTTCTTCTTTACCCTTTTTCTTTCTGTTCCCCGCCGTTGCAATATTTTCTCCCAGATTTCTTCAATACTCCTTGCTTTTAGAAACCTTTGTTTTCTTGATTTTCTTCATTCCTCTCTTCCTCATCGATTGCTACAGTAGATGTTGTTACAGAATCGTCGCCTCATCTCTCTTCGTCGAAGACCAAGTTCTGTACTATTTCTGTTAATGGCTTATTCTCCCTCTATGACTGAGAAAATGTCTGTTGATGATGTTTTTTCCGAGTTTGATGTTTTTTCCCTTGCTTCTCTATTTTCATACGAGAGTCCCTCCAAGTACGATGATCGTGCCCAGAAATCTATCTTCCATGATGACTCTCCTTCTGTTTCGTGCAGGTCCGAGAAAAAGGGGAAAGACATTTCTGACGAAGAGTTTATTGAGAAGCTGAAGGAGAAGTATGATCTTCAAAATTACGAAGTCACCCTTGTCTCGGGCCGGAATAGCCTCTTGAAGAAGTCCGATATGGAGAAGCACGAGCAGTCAGCTAACTGCGTGGTTATCACTCAGGGCCAACTGGAGCTAGGCCTTCCTCTTCCCTTGTATGATCCTGATAGCCCTTTCTACTATAAGGTCCTCTCCCAGCTAAAGCCTTATCGCGCTTTGGCTCAATGGACTGGCAACACTTTTCGCATTATGGATGAGTGGAGAGCTCGCCAAGATGGACATGGTTCCGATGCCGATTGGTCGACCTACAAGCCTGAGGACGCTCTCGCATATACTGTTGCCAACTTCCTTGCCAACTACCGAGCTGGTACTTCCACCTTAGGTGACCTTGCCGGTTTTTCTGCTAGTCCTCATCATCACCGAACTATTCCCAAGAGTGTTGAAAGGATGATGCTAGATGCGGATCCCATCGTCCAGGGTTCTAACATGCAACCCCGTCATTCCAATGATCCGATTTATCCCCGAGTTCCACTTCTTGTCCGAGGTCCCATTCTGCATGGAAGTTTCCCGCCGCCTTCTTTTCCCGTCGAGCCCTATCCTTTCTGGGTTGTTAATGATGATAAGGCTTATAAGGTATGCGTCTCTTTCCTCTTTTCTTGATTTCTATTTTGTTATCTTTGACGCCAATTGGCTGTTTGTTGTTATTCACACCTCAGGGCGATTCTACCAAGACTGCCGGATCATCGAATAAAAGAGGTGCTAGCACAAGGGTCGAGTAAGACCAGGGGAAGGTAACAAACATAGTGATTTTATTATAAGTACATGTACTTGCCCCTGTTTTTTGCCTTCACATGTTCTAACGAGTAGCCTTGTGCAGAAGTTTCCCAGACGCGATGGAGATGAGGCCGATGTGGAGGAGGTTGACCCTCAACCTTTGAGACGTAACCCTCACAGGGGGAAGCATGTCGTTGCTAAGCCACAGCCAAGGCAGAAACCAATCTACAATATCCCCGATGAGGATGACCTATTCGGTGAGGATTTATCGGGTTCAAAGGGCGATGAAGGTGGCAAGAGAGATGGGAAGGAGATGGGCGAGAACGCCGATCCTGAGGCGGTTTTTAATTCTGAGTTGGCCGACAAACAAGGACCCTTGAAGGCGCCAGAGCTAGGAGGAGCTGTTGACACTGGGTCGAAGGTGCTTCATCGTCTTCCCTAGATTACTGGAGGGTCCTCGTCCTGTATCGAGACCTCTTTTACTGTCTCGGGTCCCATTATGAATTCTCTTGGAGCGCGATTCCCCGATTTGGTGCGTATACATAGGAGCAAATGCTTCTGCGGTGCCCCTTTATGGAGATATTTCCCAGGACTCTTAATAATCTTTGTGGTGAGCAACTCGTCTTAGTGTGGTGATGCCTCATTTCTTATTTCCATTATTGTCCCGCTTACAATTGAATTTTGTTTACTTGTGTTAGATCCTGAACCGGGTTCTTTTGGATGCCGCCAATCATCACAGATAAAAGCAATTGTTAGAATCTCTCCAACTTCATTTACAGAACGAGAAGAGCCGCGCGCGCGAGCTAGAAATTAAACTCCCCGATGCCCAAGTTATGTTACAATTCTGCGAACCTTAACTTATATTGATTGAGTTTATCGTGCCAATATCCTGAGTTGGGTATCCTTCTGCTAGCCGAGGTAACTAGTGTAGGCTTAGACGCTTCTTCAGAGTTTAGGATCATGAAGAGGAAATGGGATATTGAAAAGGATTTAGTGGAGAATCTCCGTGGGCGAATGGCAAACAAAGACGACAAAATAGATCGCCAAGCCGGAGAAGTCGAAGAACTCGAGGGTGAACTAGAACGGTATCGTCAGTTTGAGTACGACCCTGCAGAGATATACAATTTATGAGCTCACTTTGGATCTTCCCAACGCCTTGCTGCTGAACAAACTACTCTGGCCACAAATTTAGAGCAACGGGTAGACGCTTTACAATTGCAGAATTGAGACCTTCATGAAGATCGCCGACGAATACTGAGGGATAAAGATCTGGTGAAGCGAGCCAATCGGGATCTTCTTTGGCGAGTGGGCGAATTTGACAAAGTTGCTGGAGAATTGGAATGGAGTAGGTGTGACTTACAATTGCTTGATCGTCACGCAAGCGCTTGATGGATGAGTGGAATGAACACAAGAAGTATTTCCCGATGCATCTAATTCAACGAGCAACACTATAACGAGTTAACCATGAAGTTTTCCAAGTCCGAGGATGAGCTGTCCAAGTCGGTAGAGTCGCTTCAGTCAGTGTTACCAGACATTTCAGGTCTCTTAGACGATGTGTTGAGGCCGTTCCTTAGATTTAGATGACGCCTTATTCTTACCGAATTGTTAAACCGTGTTCTATGAATACTGTTCTGTCTTTGTGATCTTGTAGCCGAGCAAAACCGTTCTCAGGAGCTGGATCTGGAGGTCCGTCAATTGAAGCAGGTCGAGGTCGATTTGGGTTCCAAGCTAACCGATGCCGAGGAAACCATTTCTCATCTTACCCAACAACTTGAGGATGAACGCATCGCTCATGCAGATGAGATAGACGAAAAGGTTCAGACGGGTATTGAAACGTGGGTGGAGAACAAGCGGCACGAGGTCGCACAGAAGAAGTCCGCACTGTTCCTCCAAGTCTTAAACTCCTATTTTGTAGTGTCGCGTCACTAAGTTTCCCTTTCCATCGGGTTGTAAATCGCTTTGAACACTTGTCCCCCTTTTTTATTTCTGATACACTGCTTGTTTGTTGTCATGGGGGTGCTGCGTCGCCGATGTTGTTTGTTTTACTTTAGTTAAATTCTTCGTTTCGCATGGTTGCATGACATTTTCCGTACTTTCTTAATAGACGCCTGACACAATCAAATTATCCTTTGTTTCACATGTTATTCCTGCAATTATTGTTCAAGTAAGTTAGTATTTTAATCATTTCATTGAACACACCCAACAAGGAGGGTCATCGGGCCCAATGCCATGTCTGATTGGGGTATCTCATCACTATCTCTTTGGATTCGGTGGAAGGGTACCAGATCAACCTAGTTCTAGGCCCGATATCCCGAGCGGTTATCAACCAACCAATCTCGGGCAAGTGGACACGGCCACTGCGATGGGGCGACCTTTCAAATGTAAGGGGCCACCTAGATGAGAAGACCTCGCGTCTTAACAACCTTTGGAACCGGTTTCCAACCACCAGAACCCTTAGGCTACCTCGGCACTTGCACACTGCCACTGCCCCGAGTTTGAATAACAGGCGGAGACTGTGAGCACCTCGGCACTTCCACACTGGCTTTGCCCCCGAGTACGAATGCCCATTCAAGTGTAAGTCACCTCGGTACTTCCACACTGGCTTTTCCTCGAGTATGAATGACCATTCGAGTGTAAGTCACCTAGGCACTTCCACACTGGCATTGCCCCGAGTACGAATGACCATTAGTCGCTCATGCCCTATCTCATACCCCTCACGGTTTCAAAGAGATAGAAGACAAGTATGCTTACCATTTTTCCGTATCGCCCATCAAGGGTGGTAGAGTTTCAAAAACTTGATGTTCCATGGTTATGTTCTTTTGTTCCGTCGAGTCGCGATGGCTGCAGTGCGATCCCTCGCCCGCTTTAGATTCAATTATATAACGGCCAGCCCCACTTTGGTGCTAGTTTTCCGCCCTTTTTGTCTCGATCCCATTAAAGTTGAAATTTCAACACTTGCTTCCACGGGTTAAATTCTCTTGGTCGGACGCGCTTATTGTATTCTCACTGTAACCTCCTTTGGTAATTTTCCATTTTTTGTAACGCCATTTATCTTGTTTCTTCCAGATCGTCGAGTTTAGCCAAAATTAGGTCGGACGAGACATTTCGAATCCAAGCTTCTGTCCTTGTGGTAGGGATCATGCCTTTTGTTGGTAAGATTGCCTCGGTTCCGTAGGTAAGCATAAACGGAGAGAATCCCGTAGCTTCCCTTTCGTGTGGTTCTGTATGCCCATAAGAAGTTATATAGCTCCTCACACCAATTGCCAT
The DNA here is from genome assembly GCA_023529315.1 of Papaver bracteatum. Lineage (NCBI taxonomy): Eukaryota > Viridiplantae > Streptophyta > Magnoliopsida > Ranunculales > Papaveraceae > Papaver > Papaver bracteatum. The sequence continues at coordinate 864,413 of JAJJWX010004840.1, forward strand.
ATTCCCCATCCAGTTTATTCTTCATGTTATCGGTGATAGTCTTGTTAGTGATCTCGGCCTGCCCATTACTATGGGGGTAAATCGGGGTAGCTTTGCTCTTTCTAATGTTGTAAGTGTTGAACAGGAAATCAATGTTCTCGCCTTGTAGTTGCTTTCCATTATCCGAGACGATAGCTGCAGGAACCCCAAAGCGGCAAATGATATGTTCCCAAATAAATTTGAAAACATCTTTGTCTCGAATGTGTCTTAGTGGCGCTGCTTCTACCCATTTGGTAAAGTAATCCGTGGCCACGATCAAATACTTCCTTTTCCCGGTTCCTATATGTAAGGGTCCGACAATGTCTACCCCCCACTTTGTGAAGGGCCATGGGATTATAAATGAGTCCAAAGGTATTCCGGGAGCATGGATTTTCTTTCCGAAACGCTGACATTCTTCACAAGTTTTCATCATTTGCTTTGCATCTTCGTTCATGTACATCCAAAAGTAACCCATTGTCTTTGCCTTGGCCGATAAGCTTCTTCCTGAGCTATGATTTCCGGCCGCTCCATAGTGTAGTTCGTGCAGGATTATGTGGCCCTCCTCTTTACTCAAACATCGTAGGAGTGGTCCCAAGTAAGACTTCCTATATAAAATCCCTTCTCATAACTCGTAGGCGCCCGACTTGCTTTTGATTTTATTTATCTCGGGCCGACCCTTGGGTAATTCGCCTGTCTCTAGGTATTGATGTATCGGATTTCTCCAATCACCTTCTTTGTATCGCTCGGCTGTGTTAATAGCCACATCGATCCGTACTTCAGGTGTTTCCGGGATGGAAGGGGTAAGGAGTCGCATAACGCGGATTCCTTCGATGGTCGGTTCTACCAGCTGTGAGGCGATGTATGATAGAGCATCCGAGTGTATGTTATCTTTTCGGCAAATGTGACGGAATTTAATGTTTGGTATTTGGTTGATGTAAAATTGGGCGAGTTCCCAATACTTTTGCAGCACAGGATCGTGTGTAGCATATTATCCCGTAATTTGTCGAATCACCAATTGGGAATCACTAGTCAAGCGTACCTCGTGCAGCCCCATTTCTACGATTATCCACAAAGCATGAATCACCGCTTCATACTCGGTGACGTTGTTAGTCGCCTTGAATTCTAACCTGAATGAATGTACCATCTTCCTCCCCTTTGGTGTGGTGAATACTAGCCCGAGGCCTGATCCTTCCTTGTTTGACGCCCCATCGACGAAAACCTCCCATCGTGTAGGACTATTAGCGGCTAATAGGTCCCATGGTTCTTCTTGTTCCTCCATCATCCCCGGTATATCTTCTACTTCGTCCTTATCACTAAGTGGAAAATCTGCCAAGAAGTCGGCTAATACCTGTCCTTTGATCGCCGTTATCATCTCGTACACCACGTCATAATATTTGATTAAGGCTCCCCACTTAGAAATTCTCCCTGATCGCCCCGCATTGTCCAAGACTGCTTCGATAGGCGACTTAGTGAGCACCCTTATGCGATGAGCTTGAAAATATGTTCAGAGTTTGGAGGCGGCCATGGCTAGTGCTAGTACCATTTGCTCCATTCTGGTATAGTTTTTCTCGGTCGGGCTTAGTGTTTTGCTGGTGAAATATACTGGCTTCTTTATACCCCCCTCCATCCTCACTAATACTGCACTAATGGCATATGGTGTCGCCTCTAAGTATAGGGTGAGAATTTTTGTCGGTTCGGGCCTCTGAAGGACCGGGAGACTAGATAGGTGTAGTTTGATCTTTTGGAAGGCTTCTTCGCTGGCATCCGTCCATTGAAATTTTTCTCCTTTCTTCAAAATATCATAAAAGCTCTTACACTTGTCCGACGATCGTGATACAAATCGCCCCAATGTTGCTATGCAATCGTTTAGCTTTTGCACATCTTTTACCGTTACGGGAGATGGCATTTCTAGAATGGCCCTAACCTTCTCGGGATCCGCTTCTATTCCCCTGAGGGGTGATGATATATCCTAGGAATTTCCCCGATGTAACCCAAAAGTCGCACTTGGCCGGATTAATTTTCATTTTGTGTCTCCTCATTGTTTGAAATATCTCGCGGAGGTCTCGGACATGATCCTTTGCTCGATGATTTTTGACCAGCATGTCGTCCATGTAGACTTCTATGGTGTCGTAAATCTTGTCTTTGAACATGTCGCCTACCAATCTCTGATATGTAACCCCAGCATTTCTAAGCCCGAATGACATCTTGGTGTAGCAGTATAGTCCCCTAGGTGTGAATAAGGAGGTATGCTCTTGGTCCTCGGATGCCAACGTTGTAGCCCATGTATCCATCCATTAAGGTCATCTCCTCATACCCGACTATTGATTCTACTAGCTGGTCTATGCTGGGGAGGGGGAAGCTGTCCTTAGGGCAAGACTTGTTCAAGTCCCTGAAATCAATACATATCCTGACTCCTCCTTTCTTTTTTGGTACCACGACCATGTTAGATATCCATTGGGGGTAATGAAATTTCCTGATTATTCCGGATTCTTGTAGCTTCTTCAACTCAACCTCATTGCCACTCGCTTGCTCTCAGTGCGATGCGCCTCATTTTTTGTCTAACTTGGTTTGAACTTCGGAGCGATCTTTAAGTGGTGACGTGACAGACCTTGGTCAATTCCTCCAAATCGCGCACTTCCCGGAAAATCGTCTAAGTTTTCCTTTAATACCGCCGTGAGTTGACTTGCTTGTTCGTCCGATAATAATGTCCCGATACTTACTACCTTTGGTTTCTCTACCGTTCCTAAGTTTACTTCCCGAGTCGGCTCGATCGTCGAGAAATTTGATTTGTTTTCCCGGAAGGTAGCCGCTTCCTTTGATTGCTATAAAGGGTCTTGCTCTTGGATCTCGTATGCCATAACTACTTGTGAAATAATATCCTCCAATTCTTCCGCAGCCTTAACCTCTTTGGCTTCCTTCTTCTCTCGTCTTTGTCGAGCTCGCCAATCTTCATTGATTTTAGCGTCAACCTGCATGCATTGTCGCGCCGCTTGAGGGTCGCCAAAAACTTCAGCTATTCCCTTGTAAGTCGTGAATCTTAATCTCTGATGGTATGCGGATGCCACCCCTTTAATTCCAGCGATCCAAGGTCGCCCGATAATTGCTTCATAAGGCGAGGCGACGTCGACCACACAAAAGGTAGTTAGTGTGTCAAGGTGCGAAACCCTTAGTGTTATCTCACCCTTTGGGGTCCCATTAAAACTGTAGCATGTAGGGGGACGAGCGTGTCCGATAGTTTCATTCTTCTGAACGTATCGTAAAATAACACCTCGACTGAACTTCCGCTATCCACCAGGATCCTTATTTCTCCCAAATCCTCGATCATTAAGGTGATGACCAGGGGATCACTGTGTGCTTGTCTATTCGCTGGGACATCCTTGGCCGAGAACGAAATGGGTTGCATCATCCAAGGCTCCATAGGTAATGCCTTGGCTACGCTAAATATTTCCTTACCATTGCGGTCCCTTTTATGTATTCTTGAAGTGATTACCGGACCGAGAGTGTAGTCTTGAATAGTTGAGTGTGAAATGGTACTTACGAACTGAGTCGTCCTATCGATACGAACTTGATGAACCGGTACATCATGTGTTGCTGTTGGCCGAGGTTGATGTCGGAAGAATTGCCTTAGATACCCATATCGGATGAGGTGCTGAACAATATCTTTTACTTCTCGGTAGTTGTTGGTGGAATGGCCCCTATACTGATGATAATGACAGTATTAGGGGTGATCTCTGGTCTCTTGGAATTGGACTCCCCTCGACGCTGGGTAGTTGATATCGTTTCTCTTCTCAACTTCCTTGAATACCTCTTCCAAAGGAGCATTTAAGGGGGTATACGATCGGGCTTCCTGCCTCGGCTTCTTCCCTTTGGCCATCCACTCTCTTTTCTCACTGCTCCTCGGGGGAGGGTCCGATCTCTTTTCTGGTTGCCTAATAGGGATACTCTCATAAATTGGGGGGATATTCACGGTTATATGGGGTTAGATTTTGGATAAGGGGCTTTCTAATTTGGTATCCCCCAATTGTGCACCAAATAAATTTTTTTAATAATTCTCATTTGATTTAATCAACAACAGACTCATCTTCTCCATTCTTCCATTTTCGGTCAAATGAGAAGTGAAATGAATTTTCACGTTTTTTCTTTTTATTAACTCTTGTACTAGTTTTCGGTCAAACCTAGGGTAGAATCGTATCAAAGATCTCTGCTCCCACTACTTTTCTGAATATGATTTGGTTTCTAATGGAATAAATAATGTTGAAAAGCAAAATTCATATCTCAGTCTCAATACTCTCGTTTCTTCTTCTTCTTCTAAATCTCCTCTTTTGTCTAACAATAGTAAAGCAGAAGAAACATGTAAACAAACTTATGTATTTTTACCATGTACAAGTACTACTATGGGAAATTTATTCCTTATAGTGGTTTATGCCAACAGATTACATTTGTAATTAGAATGAAAGCAAATTCAGGTCTAAACATCAAGAAAGAAGATGAAGGCTAAAGATATGTTATAAAATTGAATTTGGAATTTTTTTACTGATTGAATCGAATTTGTTTGCAAGTCTAAGTATTATAGTGGTATATTTTAGTACGAATCCATTGCTAAGCACCTTAACAAGAATAAATTGCCGTTTGCTCTGTGAAACTTGGAAGTGAACTGAGTTAGATGTGATACATATTGCTTATAGTAGCATATGTAGAGGAGATTTTCATGATTTACTTACAGTTTCTGATTCCTCAGTATGATGAATTTATGATATAAATTAACATGTGTTGGAACAAGTTACCGTATTAAGAAGCATCAATAATTTTAAGGTAAATTAGAAAAGGGAAGAATGAAGAAGATGAGTTCAGGTTAAATACTTATCCTTCCATGTATCTATCATCACTCACAACACCAAGTATGATAAACAAAATTTAATTGAAAATTGTAGATCAGATACTTTAGAGTTCAGGAAATAAAATATAGTAATAAGAACCGTACCAATTTTAAAGGAGACATTTGGGGGATATCAGTCGATATTGGTATTAGATTGAATATAATACCTATTGTAACAGTCGGTATTAAAACCAATATCGATTGTGTTAGTCGGCGTTGTTTGTAGGTTGAAGGCAATACCGATTGAAGTTAAGTTATATGGGTATTTTTACATGTTAGGAGCCGACATAGTCGATTTTCATGATTCCAATACCGACTCCATTTGAACCAATGCCGATTTGTTAACTTGGGGGATACTTAAGGATATTTTAGTCATTATTTAAAAAATATATATATGGATAAGAGGTTCCTAAATTACTTCACAATTTTTTTGTTTTTTTTGTTTTGTTGAGTATCCCCAATAGTGCCTTCTTATTCTGTAGATTAGCTATTTATAATGGAGAGGGTAATATAAAAACCTGAAAATTGATGGCTGCTAATGGTGCTAGTTTTCTGAGCAATCTTATTATAGGGGCGGCATGGTTTATTAGAGGGTATATTATTTATATGTCCCTACTTTTGACACCCAATAAATATATCCTTATTCAACAATAAATATGTGGGTATATTAATTATATGTCCCTACTTTTAACTCCCAAAAAATATATCCTTATGCAACAATAAATATGTCCCTCACTCACTCATATAATATTTAATATTAGATTACCTTAATACCCTCACTCATATAATATTTTTCTTTATTTCAAAATACAACAAATTTCTTCCTCTACCACTTCACCACCACCACTAGCACCACCACCACCAACATTCAACTACCATTCCACCACCACCACCGTTCAACAACCACCACCTACCAACCGCCACCACCACCAATATTCCACCACCACTCTTTCACCGCCACCATTACACCACCACTAGTTTGTTGCCGCCACTATCACAAATTCGTCGCCGCCGCCGCCACCACCACCGTCACCGCCGCCGCCACCACCATCGCCGTCGCCGCCACTGGTTCAATTTTTTTTGTATCAACAAAAAGTAGTTGATCCATTTCAGTTGGATCAAACAATGGATGTTTATCCATTGAAGTTGGATCAACAATATAAATTTATCCATTGCAGTTGGATCAACAATGGATGTTTATCCATGCTGATGGAAAAATGCTACCACTTGATCATCTGCAGTTTCAGATGCACCAACAAAACCATCAACAGTAGAAGTTTATATAGTTTATCCAAGAAAAAAGGATCAACAGTAGAAGTTGATCCAATTTTAGTGGATCAACAATGGAAGTTGATCCATGTAAAATTGGATCAATAATGATAGTTTATCCGTGTAAAATGGAGTGAACTTGGCGTGAGTCGAACACACATCATCTGACATGGAGTCAGTCATGCTACCATTGCACCACAAGTTCAACATTGGAAGAAGTTTACATGATTTAAACTACAAAGCATGAGTTCAAAGGATCAACAACAGTAGTTGATCTCATATAGATGGATCAACAACCATAGTTGATCCAAAATATATGGATCAACAATCATAGTTGATCCAATATGACTGCCTACTTCAACCCATATAACGAGCATATTTCATTACTTGTAGCTTCATAAACACCAACAGCTCCAAGACCAGCTTCAAAACCAACCTCAATTGAATCAACAATGGATGTTTATCCATTTCATTTGGATCAACAGTGGATGTTTATCCATTGCATTTGGATCAACAACCATAGTTGATCCAATATCACTGCCTGCTTCAACCCAGATAACCACCATATTTCATTCAGCAATAGACTTCAATCTCTGTAACAAAAAATTATACCCTAAAAAAAACTTATACTAATACTGCCACCAACAAATCACACATCTACACCACCACCACCACCACACCACCACCAAAACCAAAATCCAACACCAATTTTATCGATGGAGTATAAGAAAATGAAAAATCAAAAGGAGATAAACATGATTATTACCATTTGCAATCCCATTGTCTGGAACACACTCCATTAATCCCATTTACTCACAGTACAGCCATCCGAGTCTTCATTATCAACTAGCTCAAAAACTCCACCAACCAGCTTGAATCGAACCCATCTTCTTTGATGTTGATTTTTGGACCAAAATTTTCCCCAAACTTAGACCGTAGCATCGCTGGCATCAGTGGAAGTCATCACTTCTTTTTGGCTTCAAAACCTTCACAAACAAAACAAGAGATCGAATCAAAACCGAATCTGATCACCCCCCCCATCCTTCTGTGTTCTTCTTATTCTCCAGAAACTCATCAAATCATACTCATTCTCCATCCCAGATCCCCCTTTACGAATTGATTTCTCTGTTCACCAAACAACCACCAAACTGCCATAGATTCGAGACTCACATGCTATCAATAACATCCCTCATCAATTCCAACTCGAACCATTGAAAACCCCATATCTAACGAGATCCGTCAAACCTTATGCCGGCTACATCTCTAGTTGTTGTAATGAAGTGAAGCGGAAGAACTAGGCCTATCGAGTCTCGACCTCTTCTGGTTAAAAAGATAAGATTGGATTCAGACACCCATACGTTAAAGAGTTACCGGAAATGAGAAAGGATAAAGAGGGTGATGACGACGATTGAGATGATTGTGGTGCTGGTGTTGGTTGCGTTGGTTATGGTGGCGACGGAGATGAAGATGGTGGTGGCGACGCAAATGAAGATGGTGGAGAGGTCGATCGTTTTTTCTCTCCATCTTGCGATGGAGGTGGTGGCGGCGAGTGGTGTTGGTAGTAGCAGAGGGTTGTGCTGATGACGATAGAGGAGAAAAGATAAGATAAATCTTTTTTTCTAGATCTGAAATTGGAAGTCCCTAAATTGTTCAAAAATGGGTATATTTGGAAGTCCCTAAATTGTTGATGGGCTTATTGATAAAGAGGGACAAAAATATTATGTGATAAAGATATTTGTGTAGACCATCAAAAGTAAGGACAAAAGTTCAATTACCATTAAATATGTCCATAGTTTTTTATAACCTTATCTATTTAATATTAGATTACCTTAATACCCTCACCCATTAATATTTTACTTTATTTCAAAATACAACAAATTTCTTCCTCTACCACTTCACCACCACCTCTAGCACCACCACCACCAACATTCAACTACCATTCCACCACCACCACCACCGTTCAACCACCACCTCCTACCAACCGCCACCACCACCAATATTCCACCACCACTCCTTCACCACCACTATTACACCACCAACAATCCTCCACCATCACTAGTCTGTCGCCGCCACCACTGGTTCAGATATTTTTGTATCAACAAAAGTAGTTGATCCATTTCAGTTGGATCAACAGTGGATGTTTATCCATTTCAGTTGGATCAACAGTGGATGTTTATCCATGCTGATGGAAAAATGCTACCATTTCATCAACTTCAGTTTCAGATCCACCAACAAAACCATCAACCACCATTAATAATCCATAACAGCAACCACCTCCACTGTTGCGGACGCCACCATCGATTCAGATAATTTTGTATCAACAACAGTAGTTTATCCATTTCAGTTGGATCAATAGTGGATGTTTATCCATTTCAGTTGGATCAACAGTGGAAGTTGATCCCACAAAAATATATAATGCACACTAATTAATCAACAACAATTCCAGATTCATGGAAAACAACACCAACAACTCCATTTCTCCTTCTATAATGCACACTATCTAATCAATCATCCTTATAGTACCATTCACCACACAATTCGGCGAAGATAAACAATTGAACCACCATTCTACTACTATTTTAATGACTAATTTCTCATTCGTACCTCTCCACCATTACCGCCACCAACAAAATCACACATCTCCAGCACCACCACCACCAAAACAACCAGAACCAAAATCCAACAATAATTTCATCATTCTAACCAAAACCAACATGAGTTGATCCATATAGATGGATCAACAACCATTGTTGATCCAATAAAAAATTGGGTCAACAACAAGACTTGATCCATATAGATGGATCAACAACCATTGTTGATCCCATAAAAACATATAAATAACAACAATTGATCATCACCCGTAGCTTCATAAACAACTTCAAGACCAAGCTTCCATTAGAGAAAAACAAAATTCATGTGAAATGGATATCTAGGGCATCCTTTGTACCCACTGGAAACCAAAGGCAGTAAGCCACAATCATATATCAACTACCTGTTTGGATTCCCACGCACATGGCTACAAACCAACAAATTAGCTTCCTGTAGTTGTGAAATATGGATCACCTTAATTAAACATCTTAGATCGAACCTCTTATCTATACAAAAAAAGACTAATTAAAAATAAATAAATGAAACAAATCATTTGATACAAATCTTACACCACTGATAAAACATTATCCAAAATTTAACACCACTGATGATGACGGCGATGAATTTTCGAGTATAAATATTCCTCCACCAGCACTGTGCTGCCAATTACAACACCTCATTACAATTTCTCTAGAAATCAATTGTAGAGAGTGTAAACCGATTTCAAGATGTGATTCTGAATAAAGTTTTAATTTTTCATCTTGATTACGACGATTCAATTTGATAATCTTCTCTCAATTTTTAGATCTGGTTTGACAAAAACACAGTAATAAGTCTGTTGTTAATAGCGGAGGACGTGGTGGCGGCGACGACGAAGCTGGTGGTGGTAGTTGTAGAGGTGTTGGTGGTGCGTTGAAACGGAAGGAGAGAAGAAGAAAAGATATACAATCGTTAGATTTGGAAGTGGAATAACGTAGGGTTACAAAAAGAAGGGAGAGGTTAAATTGGGGATATTGCAAAATATATTTCTATTGATAATTTCAATTATGCCATCAGGGACATTTGTAAAGAAGCTTAGGAATATTTGTGAAGGCCCATCAGAATGAGGGATAATAATTCAATTTCCACTTTATTAGAGGGGCGACATTCTAAGAGCAAGGGCTATGGAGTGAGGATCCTCATTCAATATGAATGAGCCTCACTCATTTTGCTCTAATTTGGTGCTGCTATGGGCAATAATTGAACCCACTTTCCCCCAGAATCATTTGTGTACTCACTGAGACGAGTGAGAGAGCAAAAGTCTTCATTGAACGGCTAATCTTTATCCGCCCAAACAAAACGGCTGAAAATGTGCCGCTTACTGATCATAAACGGATGAACTTCATCCTCTTCATTAAAAATGAATGGGAAAGGGCTAAACATTAGCCGTTTGCTATATTTTTTGTAAAGGAGGCATAACATCAGCCGCCTGCACACCCAATATTTCAAAACCAAAAAGTTTACATACATGATCTGTGTCCCCTTCCATTGAAGAAACCGTATCAAACGGTTGATCTTCAGCCGCTTAGTGTATAATTGTTCTTCCCCACGGTCAGAAACTCACTCTTTCAGCTAGTGTCTCACTCGTTTGGTCAGTGAATGAGTGTTGAAAACACTCACTCCATAGCCCTTGCTCTAATAAGACAAAAAGGGTCATTACATGATCATTCAAGGTGCCCCTTATAAAAAAAACTGGAAATGACAATTTAACCCTTATTATTGATAACCTAGTTTAGTGATGATAATCAAGTTTAGTGTTAATGATTAATTTCACTTATATTAACTCAAAATCAAAACAAAATCATATTTTTAAAGTTAAAAAAAAAGTTCAAAGGAGAAGAAAAAGAAAAACTTTTGTGATATTTGTGAAACCCTAGATTTTGATTCACTCAACCAAAATGAGTGATTCCAGTGACACAGTATACTTATTAGTTCCCATTAGCTTTTTCTTGCTCAAAATTATCTAAAGTACGTAACAAAATCAAAACTTTTAAATTTTCAGAAGAACTTACGGTTGCAATTGTGCTCGTGACCAACCGTAACTCTTAGTTACGGTTCGTAAGTTATCGAATACCAACCGTAACTGGTTAAATTTGGGGAAAATCCAATTGTAAAACCAGTTACGGTTGGTAATTAAATTTGGACAACAACCGTAACTAAATTACGGTTGATAACTAATGAATCAAGACCAACCGTAACTACCCTACGGTTGCTAACAGTGATGCAATTACAAACCGTAAAAAGAAAATGAAAGTTACAGGACAAATTACGGTTGGTAACTTAAGTAACGATACCAACCGTAAGCTATTTACGGTTGCAAAAAAAAAAAAACGTAACTGAACATTGTATATCAAAATCAAGAACTTACGGTTGGTATTTGAGTTGCAATAAACCGTAACATCAACGAAATCTATAGTTACGGTTCCAATTGGAGTTATTACCAACTGTAACTCACATGCAACACATAAATTTCAATTTTAATTTTGATCCAAAACCCTAATTTTTGATACAAAACTAACTTAAATCCAACACAATAAACTAAACCCTAACTGGGTTTTTCTAAACGTTTTTCAAATCGCCAATTAATCTAAGACAATGAAATTTTCAGTTTTGATGGAGGTTACGGTTGATGGAGGAGAAGTGAAGATGAAATAAAAAACTGATTTGATTTTTTCTGATTCATTAGGTTAAAAAAAAAAACTGATTTGATTTTGGTTGTTTAAGGTGAAAAAGATAATCTAGTCAATTTACATCCCTTTAAGATATCCCCTAACTAACTAGAGGGACATTACTATCACAATGCCGCCCCTATAATAAGTTTGTTTCTGAGATACCAAATCTCATACTATAAGATAAACAAAAAATGCTAAATGCTTTGTTTTGTACATACCCTCGCAAAAACTGGTACCATACCCTCGCAAAAACTGGTACCCCTACCGGCTACCGGTAATGTGGCGAACTTTGTGGGTACATACTGGGGGGTGAAACATCCTTTTCATACTCTCTTTCTTTGTGTTGAAACTAAATCCCCCCACCCAGAAAACAACATTCTGTTCTTCTCTAACCTAAACCCCAAAAACCCCCATACCAGAGGAACCCACTGACCAAATGTCATCTTTATCTTCTCCACTTGTATCCTCGCAGCATAGGGGAGCTTATTTTTTAGTAAGTTCAATGCTTTTATACTGAATTTTAAATTTTGTTTCAAGGTCTCCAACTTATATTTTAACTGCTGCTGCTGCTGCTGTTGTTGTAGAACACCTTCAATGGAGCAAAGAGTAGTGTATCATCATCAGTATCAACATCTTCTTGGTTTTCTAGAACTAGGGTTTTGAGAATGGTGGTAAGAGCTGGTCCAAAGAAGATATCATTTGACAAAGATTGTAGAAAATCTTTATTATCTGGTGTTAATAAACTTGCTGATGCTGTTTCTGTTACTTTAGGACCTAAAGGTAATTTTATTTTACTTCTTCAGTTCTTTTATTTGAAATCAAATGAATTTTCTTTTACTGAATTCAATGGATTGTTGTTGTCAAAGCTTGATTGAAAGTATAAATTAGCTGTTTCAGCTAGGGTTCATTAGTGTAATTTGTTTATCTATGTTTGTTTTTCTTATGGGTCGAATGAGTGTTAGTAGAAAAGGTAAAGATTGGTGCCTGGGGGCTTACATTTTTTATTTTTACTCTTCTATTTTGTTCAAGTGAAAAACACTACATGGGTTTGGGGGGATCTTGCTCCCAAGCTGCCAAAAGAATGATTGCATGATGCCCAAAATCTCTCTTTTATTCTGCCCTTCCTTTCATCCCATGGGCGCGTCCCTAAGAATTTTCATTTACATGATGTTTGGAGATTGTACTACAGATTTTAAGGCTTTTAAAAACCCTTTCTTCATATATTATACACACATAGATAAACAAGTCATCGGCTGCCATGAATCAGCGACAGAACCTTTAGCTAGTATGTCAAAAATAGATGGCGAGGCTTTGTAAGCAGTAAGCCTAACACTACTTGTGCAATGTTTAGCTGTATGTGCTATGTGACCCTTGGATCATCTGTGCGGTTTTCAGATTATTGATTGCGAAGCAACTTTATTTTTTCAACATAGTTAGCTCAATGTTGTCGTGCCTTTTTTTTTTTTCCCCACAGTGCCTCATATGCTTAAAGCTGTAGGTCATTTTCCTACAGTAAACAAAGAGTGTTGTTATGTTGATCAATTAAGGCTAACTGAATGTTACTTCTCAGCTATGCATGAGCCAACACCTTCTTCTTTTTTTAGTTAGGTTTATGCTCAAACTTACCAACAAGAGTAGAATTATTTATCTGATTAAGATAAGCAGTAACCACATAAATAAGCAAAATAATCACACATGCTTCTGTTAAACAAGTTGGGCGTATCTAAGCTCTAGATTATGGTGAACTTTAACAATTTCCATATTTCTAGTGGAATTGAGGATGAAACAATTATAAACCATGAATGCTACTAAAACCGATAACTTATTATGTCATTCCCTTCTGTATATATATTTTGTTATTATGACTTATTATTCGTTGCATAGGTTTTGAAAACTTGCTACTTCATGTATAGCTTGATTTGAGTTAGCGCTTTAGCTTGTCAGCCTTTTACCATTTTTGTTTGGTTCTCATCGGAATATTGATAAAGTGTCAGGTCAGGTCAGGCAAATGCATATGATAATAAATTAAAAAAAAGATTATCTTTCAACCAGTGGTCTCCTGTTTGTGTGTCCGAGTTGGATGTTGACATGTGTTACTTGATTGGATGTATGTCAGGTACCATTATAGTGTAATGTATGTACAAATGTGCTTGATTTTGAAATGAATAAATTGGTCATTAGATGTACTGCAGGGAGAAACGTAATTCTTGATGGACCCGGAACGCTGAAAATTGTTAATGATGGAGTAACAATTGCTCAGGCCATCGAGCTACCAGATGCGATTGAAAATGCAGGAGCGATGCTTATCCAAGAGGTTGTTCAAAGTTCAAACTTCCCATAGTTCTCTATGATTAAATAGGTTGTACATTCTACCTAGAATAACATCATTTTTCTAATAGGTATTTAGTTTGAAGTTGTTTCTTTGCTGTAGGTTGCAAAGAAGACAAATGATTTAGCAGGTGATGGAACTACCACTGCTATAATTTTAGCCAGAGAGATGCTTAGGTTTGGGCTGTCAGCTATTGCTTCTGGGGCTAATCCCGTATCCCTGAAAAGAGGGATGGAGAAGACCGTGCAAGAACTGGTCAGAGTGTTGAAGGTTAAATGTAGGCCTGTAAATGGGAGAGAAGATATAAAAGGTGACACTTATATTTACTTGCATTTCCCTTATATTACACTTTCACATGAAGAAGCTTGATACACATTCTGATCTCATTTTCTTCCTTTTCTATATTTTGCTTATATAATTTCATTTGTTATCCAGCTGTGGCGTCAATTTCTGCTGGAAATGATGACTTTGTCGGTAATCTAATTGCTGATGCAATAGACAAGATTGGACGTGATGGAATCATCTCCATCGAGTCTTCTTCGTCATTTGAAACTACTATTGTATTTGAAGAAGGGATGAAGGTATTTCTTCAAATACTTAATTACAAAGCAAATATATAATCCGGGGTCTACAGTACCGGAGACACATATAATCTGGATGGTTCATGCCGCCCAAATGTATTGATATTAGTCGTATTGCCATTTTATCACATATGTGATTTAGACATTATGACCTCTAGTAATGTTTGTATGTGGTCAGAGAGTTATTTCTTGTGTTTGGCTCAATTCTGAGATGTGCCTTTGATAATGGGGTCAGTAGAACTAGTACCAATAGCTGCCGCCATGGCTTTAATTGGCTATGATTCAGCCATGGCTTACTGGTTTGTCTAACTTAATGATCAACTTCTTATTTACTATGGCAAGAGGTGGACTAATTTTATGCACCTCAGATCATGTTCCTTCTAAGCTTTTTGGTCTATCTTCTTGTGGTGAACCTTTTGGGTTCCATTTATTCCGCTCATTTTTTTCATTCTAATCTTTTCTTTTTGCCTTCAGATTGACAAGGGCTATATGTCACCCAAATTTATTACAAATCCGGATCAGTCGACTATCATGTTTGACAATGCAAGAGTTCTAGTAACTGATCAAAAGATTACCAGCATCAAAGAAATTATTCCCTTACTAGAAAAGACGACTCAGTTAGGAGTTCCACTGTTGATTATCGCAGAGGATATTAAGCATGAAGTGCTGGCAACCCTGGTCATGAACAAATCACGAGGCATTACTAATGCCGCTGCAATCAAGTGTCCAGGGTTTCATGAAGGAAAGAAAGCTATTTTGCAAGATATTGCTCTAATGACAGGTGAATCTACATATCGTGCACTATCGTTTTCAGGATTTTGTGAACTGTACTTGGAAATTCATATCACAGTGAGTTTGCATCTCTATTTAAAATTTGTTAGAGTTTGCCTAAAAACAAAAGTTGTCTGAATATATTCAAGCCCAGCAGAAATTATTTAAAAGAGAAATGTATCGAAGTATGGTAAAAAGATTTCCATCTTTTGTGGGGTGTGTTTTGGAATTCCTTCCCAAATTAGGTGTTTTCAGTATTATACGGATGGAGTTTTCAAAGATCAAGATCCCATCAATTATTCTTTTTTTTACACATTGCCTACTTTTGAACACCACTACCTCCTGATACTCTTGTTTACAAAATATAAATTACCTTCCCTGGCTTAAGTCTCCATGTCTTTTTTTGTAATTCTTCTATGCTCTAACAAAATGATCTGTACGAATTAATTGTGTATAACTAAAACAGGTGCTGATTTTCTTGCTGGTGAATTGGGCTTCTCACTGGAAGATGCAACCTCTGATCAGCTTGGTGTTGCTCAAAAGATAACAATAACAAGTAATTCGACGACTATTGTTGCTGATCCTACCACTAAAGCTGAACTCCGAGCAAGAATTGCGCAGTTAAAGAAGGACGTAGCTGAAACAGACAATTCCTACCTCTCAAGGAAGCTCTCTGAACGAATTGCAAAGCTCTCAGGTGGTGTTGCTGTAATCAAGGTGTGTAACTTCTGAATGCTTAAGTTTCCTGGGTTCTAGTATTTGATATGTTCATGTCTTTTTGGGTTTAGTAGGATGTGTTTCTCTAACATTTCCATGGGCGCAAACTCCTAAATAGGAAATATCAAGATCAGTATATGTGTAGATATTTGCCAACCTCGGCACTACATGAAACTTTAACCGGCAAATCATGAAAAGTTAACTAAGGTTATAGTCTATTAAGTGTCCTCTTTATCTGATTTATAGTCACTAGTTCAACATTTAAAATTATTTTTTCGAAGAGATTGATTTGGAAAACGTCAAAGCTTGTTCATTTGGTCTTTACTCAGACACAGCCTTGAATAATTAACTCTGAAAAGCTACATACACAAATCTAGCAAGTATAGTATGTAATATCACATGAGCAAGACGTGCATTTGGAAAACCCTAGAAATTCAGCATCAAAAGGTTGTCTTATTTGTACTCCAAATTTGTAATACAATACAGGAAAAAGAAACCCATCTTTCTACTGAATTTTTTAGGGGGTCATCAGTATATGCCTATGATGATCTCAAAAGGAAACGAAGATCCTTATCTTTCTATGCTTTATGGTTCATATCACTCATCTTACTGTAGACACCCCAATTTTACGTACTTAACCAACTGTTCTAAACTTTTAACGTGAGTCCATTTGTATTCTTTTCTTGACAAAGATTATTTTCTCTGATCTTTTATGCGTTCTCTTTAAGTTCATTGACAATATAACAGGTATCTCAGCCAGTTTATGTTAGGTTCGGTTATATTATTTTCCCATTTTTAATCCAGTACTCTTATATCCTGTTATATGCATATATTTGACTTGATTAAAATGCTAAAGTCTGCATTTTTTATTGCATTGCCAAATAAGTGTTTCATCTTTGGCATATCAAATGACTTCGGGAAAAAAAATGGTGCCTCTTCCTCAGTTGGCTTCTTAGTTTTGAATCATGGATGTTAGCCTTCTGAGAGTTTATATGTAGTAGATAACTTGATTTGTCAGTCTTGTTGTGAATACTGAAGATATGCAAATGGCATTCAGGTGGGAGCACACACCGAAGTAGAACTTGAAGAGAGGAAACTTAGAATTGAGGACGCAAAAAATTCCACTTTTGCTGCCATGGATGAAGGTATAGCTCCTGGCGGTGGGGCCACCTACGTTCATTTAACAAAGTATATTCCTGAAATAAAGAACTCGATAGAAGACCCAGAAGAACGAATTGGAGCCGATATCATTGAAAAGGTACTATTCTTGTCTCATGTCTCTTAACTTTTATTTGTCAGGCCCATGATCCTATGGACTACTGTTCTTTTTGTTAACTTCCTCATTCATATCATTGTCAGAAATGATCGTCAAACTATCTCTAAAGCTTGAATGATGTTCTGCTAGAATTTGGAAGTTCAGTCTTTCTTGAACTAATTTAGTTTAATGATGTTGTATGTTCGAGAAAAATGTCCTGACTTTCTATGAGTGTTGAATATAGCGTGCCCACCCACCAATCTGTAGTACTAACCACTGTATGATAAGGAATTTCGCTGCAACTTTGAGCCATTATAGAAGTTGGTCGTTTATCACATTATATGTCCACTGGCAAAATATAGATGCTCTAAATAGAAAATGACCATCCATGTAAAAGTCAAAAAGAAAATAGAGAATTCAACAAGCCTCGAGTCTTATAGGCCCAGTATAGCCATGTGTTGCACTGGTACATGGAAGTTTTGAAGTGCTTTGGAATGTTCTTCTTGTCTAAGTAGCAAAGAATGCTACAGATAGAACTGATTTCATGCTTTCTCAAACCTATTGTTTTTCAGGCTCTCCTTGTACCAGCGTCAGCAATTGCAAATAATGCGGGAGTAGATGGATCAACTGTTGTACAAAAGCTTCTGGCTTGCGAGTGGGAGGTTGGGTACAATGCCATGACAAACAAGTACGAAAATCTTCTAGATGCAGGAGTGATCGACCCTTGTAGAGTCTCGAGATGTGCACTACAAAATGCAGCATCAATTGCTGGTGTGCTCCTTCTGACCCAAGCTGTTTTGGTTGAGAAAGTAAAGCAGCCCAAGTCAACTGTTCCTCTTCTCCCTGGGATATCTCCTTGAAAGAAGCAGCAGAAATTCAGGAGATGAAAGTTGGCAAGCTAGTATATAAAGTAAAGAACCTGGTGTTTTTTGAAATCCAACATACGCTCGTCGCTGTTTGTTTCTGCGGGGTCAAGAGAAATGTTGACTTAATTTTAAGCAGGAAGAGAATCAAGATCAAAATGTGGAGACATGTTGCCATTGGGTTTGGACTTCCAGACTCTCAGGCTTTAATCACATATTTTTTAGATATTAGGCAACCAATTTTGACAGTATGTAGTTTTATTTTGCTTCACTTTAGATTCAGGTGTAAATTTTTTTTACTGGGCAACAGAAGTTGTAATTTTCCATTGATATTATAATACTCTGATTTGTAAGCTCAAGCTGTAACAAAAAAATAAAAGATATCACAGTAAACATGTACATTGGTGTTACTTGCAGAAAATGTGAAGCCTTTTTCAGCAACCACAGGTGTGTACAAAAATAAACAAAAAAGAGAAAAAAATTTGAAAAGACGGATATGCCCCCTTAATATTTCGAATTAAAAAGAAGCTTAAAGCCTTAAACCCTCCTCCTCTCTTGCTCTCCTGATCTCCCACCACCACCCTGAAGTTCGATTCCTGAACCCTAAAAAAAAACAAGGTACAAAGTCTCTGTCTCTCTCTAAGTCGAGTTTTATACACAACTTCGTAGATATGGTTTCTTCTGGTGTTACAAGTGTTGATTCTATTCTTCGTAATAAAATTTGCTTGGATAATCAAAACCATGGCTGGGTTAATTTTGAAAGAGTTATGAAATTGGGTTTAGTTGATCTCAAGTTTAAGCTATGGGATACTGTACCCAATTTCTCAGTTAATCAACTTTGAGTTGCTCCTGTTTTATTCATTTAAGAATTCAGACTCATTTTCTGTATTTGCCCTAATTTCTAAATTTTTATTTTTCTTCCGCAATGGATTAGCCTTGGTAGAATCTTCTAGGTTGAATATAGGAACAGGATAAACACCTTGAATACATTTCATTTCAACTTTTCTATTCGCTTTGCAATCGTAGAAATGCATCTGTACGAATGTAGGGCAAGGCCTCTATTCTTCGTTCAAGTCCTAGAATCACATATCAACAACAATCTTGAAAATGAAAACAATATCTAAGTGAAAAATTACTAAATCACGAATTGCCTGGAGGAGTCTAAATTGAAGTTGAGCTCTATAATTCTATTTGGCGGAGAGTATCAACAAACTTATTCCAAAATGCTAACTCTAGTTTTTTCAACTTGATTTCTTAATTTGTTCCATCATTCATTTGATTTCTTCATCCTTGTAGACTTACTTTTATGTTTCATTTGATATTTAAGGATATACTAGTGGGTATTAGGATTTCAATGTCTTGTTTGATTGATTGAAAGCACCTTTTATTTTTTTTAACGTATAACTGATGTCGCGTAATGGTTGTTTGTTCTCCCCCTAAGATGAGAAAGCTCAATCGACCTACTGGTCATAGAATGTCTATGCTAAGGTATCATCTACAGCAACAACTCTTCATACAATATACTCCTTACTCTTGCTTGTTAAAGTTTACAACTTTTCGCTATTAAACTATTTGTGGTTTTCGTTGGAGTATTTCTTTAGAACAATGGTTTCTCAGCTGGTGAAGCATGAGCGCATAGAAACTACAGTGGCCAAGGTATTGATTTACATTGTATCTTTTCATTTTTGAAAGGCTCTAATGGATTTCAAAATTTTTAGAATAGATGCATAGAGTTACTATTCCTCGTCAGACATTAATTTGTTACTTTTTTCTTTTACTGGCTCGGCGACTCTTTGTATTGGTACAAATGAGGGATTAACTGCTTTTTTATATTTCAGGCAAAAGAAGTTCGATGTCTTGCAGATAACATGGTGCAACTTGGGAAAGAGGTTTTTATGATCTACATCCATAGATAATTTGTTTCATCCATTCCTACTTTTGCTACGTTTTCGTTGTTATATACATTCAACAGACATGTTTTCTAATTTATATATCTTTCCATGCAGTTCTGCACCTTATTGTATTCTATATATTGTTGTAAGCATGAAAAGTGAAATAAGTCATAAACCTAGAACAATCCTAAATCATTTTCGTTGTCCTAGCTGAGCACACATCACTCTGGGCACTTTCCCATCTAAACCCAACTGTTTTAACTTCTCAGTTCTCTCTCCTAAGCTTAGTGCAGGTTCTACCACAGTGACTAAACTAGTCCAGGACTCCAGATTTCTTACTAACAAGTAACGACCTTTTTCTAAGTGATCGTGTTGCTTAACAGATTTGTGGCAGATGGTAAAACTCATCCATACAATGTGCTTGTATTGAGGTTATATGGTAAAGGCTTATTATTATGTGCTTTGGGTTCTTTAAGTTGCTCTTATAAAATTTACCAGAAGGAAGGTCGCTTTTCTATCATTTATCTGGATGATACGATCTTAAGAAAGAGTACCTTGAATGTTTTGAGTTTTTAAAACTTACCAGATTTGGTTTGGACAGTAGAACTCATCTTAAATGTGTGCATTTCTTGATGTTACATGGAAAACGTTTATCATATGGCATATGCTCTGAGTTCTGTAAGTTGCTCTTGTAGAATTTACAAGAAAACCAGTCTCTCTTCAATTACATTTCTATTTTTCATCTGGATGGTAGACCTCATCCACAACCATGTGCTTGTTTGAGGTTATATGAAAAGGCTTATTATCTTATATTTTGGATTCCGCAAGTTGTTCCTGTAGAATTTACGGAAAGTCCAATTGCTTTACATAGCTTTTCTGTTTTTCATCTAAACCCTGGTTATTTTTTTCTCACTACTTCTGGTGATAGCTGATACTTGACAGTTAAGTGGATAGAGTGAGTTCATAAGTTAGGCTCAAAGCTTTCTGGAATTTGTTCATAACTAAGGTTTAGAACCTTCGTTTATCTCGATTTTGTTTTGAAACTTGCATATTAATAATAATATAGCTTCAAAGTTTATTGGAATATGCTGATTAACAATTATGTCTACGTGTAACCTAGGGGTTGAACTATCTGAACATTAAGCCAGGTTAATGAACTTTATGTTTGTGAACTTTAGTGCTATCCTGTCTGAATTCTTTTTCCTTCCCCCAATCTAGGGTACTCTTGCTGCTGCAAGGCAGGCAGCTGCCTTCGTACGAGGAGATGATGTCCTTCACAAGTTATTTACAGAATTGAAATATCGCTACAGGTAAGGTTTTCCACAATTTGTATTTTTTCTTTGTAATCTTGATTGTTAATCTTTTCATAAGCTTATGTGGAGATTACTGTATAAACAGAAATAGGGAAGGTGGATATACTAGATTGCTTCGGACGCGCATTCGAGTAGGGGATTCTGCAGAAATGGCATATATTGAGTAAGTTTTGGTTTCTACCCTCCTTTGACAGAGGGTCGGTTGCTTTGCCAAATTGTAGAGATACTCAGTCTTTACCTGGTATTTCCTGGGTCAACTCATAGATGATCCTGGGGCAGTGCTGAGGGTATCTCCAAATTGATTAGTTTAGACTTTTCTAATATTTTCTGTAATTTCTTGTAAAATAGAGAATTTGAGTTCAAGCAATAGAGGGTGTATTGTATGAGCTGACACCAGCACTCTTCCACTGTTCTTTGTTATTCTTAGGTTTGTTGACAGAGAAAATGAACTCAGACAGGCGAAACCTCCAACTCCTCAACCACCTCAAAGACTTCCCATGGATCCATGGACAAGGTCCCGGCTTACCAGGCAGTTTGCACCCCCGAAGGAGGATGAGAACTCCCGAGCTGACATTTGAAGTTAGATCTTCGTGAAGCTCGCATTTTGGATTTGTATTCTGATTGTCATCAATTTTTCTTAGTTTGAGGAAATTTAGAGCTGAATGTTTATTTTGAATCTGTTCTCTTGGTTTTGGCATCTTATTTACCGCTTATATCATAATATCTGCCGAGTCCATATGGTTGGCTCCTTGCATCACAGACTTGAGAACATACACAGAATTATTTTTACATACAGTGGATTCAACAAAAGTAGGGTGTTACTGTAATGTGTGATATCTTACAGTCGCAACTCTTTGGATTAAAATTTCGAAATCTGTGCTGAAATTACAGCTGACTATAAAGATATCGAATTGCCTTTAATATTTTCTTCTTTCCCTTGTTTGACATAAAAGTTCAGAATCAACCCATATTAGTGACAAAACGGCTACAAACTCATCAAGGACAAGAGTAATTTCTCCGTAATTCATCACTGGTTTACGAGCTAGAGGATTATAAGCCTACAATGTGATCTCCGAGCACTTGTTTAGAGACAAATGGGCAAACGGAAAATTCAATGTATCACAACACAAATTTCCTGACTAAGAGTTCCATTAGAGACCATCTCATCGAGAGTTTCAATCAAACAGTTCCCAGTTGCAGACCCTAATCCAGAGTTGCCATATTCGAAGCCAGACCGATCTGAGCGAAACAACTGAATCATAGCGAGTGAAAACCGAGTTAATCAAGATTAGGAAACACGTACTAGTTCTAATTTGAAACGCGTTTCCATATCTTGTGCTTTTCCAACTTCTATATTCAGACCCCCTTCGAACTTCGACTTGTATATAAATCATAGGGGTAAGTCTAGAAACCACATTCTTCTTTGTATCTAAGGTGAGATTAGGGTGCCTCTGAGTTGAACCAGAAGAAAATTAAAAGTTGATATTTCTTTTTTGTATTTGAGAAGCCATGGATGAGTACGACGATGAATTGATTAACAAGGATGAGGATTATGAATGCTTGATGTCATATGATGAATTGTTAGACTCAGCAATCTGTAGTGATGAGCTCCCGGAATTCGACGGGTCTGGTTGGAGTTTCATGGATTGGGCAGAAGAAGTCGAATGCACATTCAAAGAAAGGAAGGTAACAGATGATGCAATGAGAGTTAAAATAGCAGTTTCTACCTTGAGATCGTCAGCCTTGTTATGGTGGAACAATCTTCAAAGACCACAAGAAATTACTACTTGGACACGTCTGCAGCAGGAGATGTCCAGAGATTTAGTATAGCTGCTGCTTATATGTATGAATGAAAAGCTATGAAAAAAATTGTTTTATTTGATTACTGGAAGCTGTTGAGGATCACAAAGGTTGTCGAGGCGAAATCAGATTTTATGTTATTTTTATTTTATTTTTCGTGTTTGAACCTGTAATAAACTATTTGAGTTCAATAGCTGTTTTTACTGTTTTGTTAAAAATCAGAATTTACAGTTTTGTGTAGAGTGCAATTTTTGTCCATCTGATGTTGTTGATTCAGTTTTGCTCAAATACAAGACATTGATCTTCATCACTAGGTTTACAAGCTGAAGGATTATAAACCAATGCAATGACTAATGCTAGGACAATTCCCAACCCGCAAAAGCAGTACATAAAAATCCTAATTTAAACTGCAGAAAGAAACAGACAGACTAAGTACTGGATATCCATTTTAGTATGAAATGATCTCAGGAAATAGTCACACAGAGTTCTCAGCAATAGTAAACTACTGAAGGACAAAATAGAATGTAACGATTGATCGAAGAGGAGACAAATTTAACTTGCAAGACTAAATCAAAACCAATTCGAAAACGGATTACCGTCATTCTTCAGTTTTATCCTTCTTCACATTCTTCATTTCGGACATAATCATTTCAGCATAAATATCATGGAGATGGATCAACACCCCAGGTTTTTTGCGCTTGAAATCCTCCAGAGCAGGCGCGCTACAACTATTCTCATCATCTATAAATAAACTCTCAAGCTTGTCACAGCCATTACACAAAGCTTGCAACCCTGAATCACATAACTTTATGCACCCGTACACGTTAAGGAGTTCCAAATATTTGCAATTACGGCCAATAGCTTCCCATCCTTGAAGCTCAACCTCCTCACAATTTGATAGGAACAGATTTTTTAGTAAAGGGCAACCTTTTGAAATCATCATGACTGCTTCAGTATTTATAGATCCTTCTCCAACCTCGGCCAATTCATCTTCCCGTGTTGAGAGACATAAACTTTCAATCCCGCCACCACTAACAATTGCATTAATCCCCTCTGGTGTAAGTTTGCACCCACCAGCTTCAAGATCGGTTAATGTCTTTGGACACTCAAGAAAACCTATACCTGTGATACTGCTGCAGGATTCAATGTAAAGTGTACGCAATTCGCGGCAGTTTTGCAAGAGAAAACTTATTCCCGAATCAGTAATTGATCGGCAACGTGAGAGGTTAACCCTCTCTATGGATGGACAAAATTTTGCGAGGGCTTCTAAACCTCTGTCAGTAATATGAGTAGATGCCAAACTTACCTCTGTCAGATCAGGGAACCAAGAAAACATTAAACACAATTCAGCATCTAACTACACCAAAGCTTTCATCAAAACTAAGACAACTTGCATACTTGTGACTATTTCGATACCATAAGTATTTGAAATTGTTGTTTTGAATATGAAGCCACTGAAGACAAGTCAATCCAAAGGAATTACGATCATGCACAGTTTTTTTATAATCATCTCCAGTTTCTAAGCACTTAAATATAAGATTTAGACAGTCACCAGGAAGGTCTGTGATAACAGATGAGGTTCTGCGGATTTTGGACGGACGGTCATCATAATCACCACCAACATCGTCTCTTTCTCGGTGCTTACCAAACCCTTGGTTGTAATCGTCATTGCGTGATTTTATCATCATGGGAAGATTCTTGTTTTTCCTGTTTACCAAACATCAGAATACCATAAGATTATATAAAATCAAAATCAGAGAATCATAATCGCCCAAAAAAAAAAAAAAGTTTGCTAAGCAAAAGATGATTACTCTGTCTAGTATCCCCTGTTGGTTCTTCTCCCGCAACAGGGATGGATAGAGATCCCAGAAGTAGGAGGAGTCCAAGGGGTTCTTTTATAAGTTGCAAGAAACGGTTTCTATTCATGGAGTCGTGTTGGGTGCACGACATTACTTGTGGGGTGTCAAATTACTAGGAAGGTTACCAAAATCCTTAGAACACGAAGTATTTCTACTAAGGATTTTGGTACACTAATCCCCAGTAAACTGGTACCCATCAACAGGTTTAAACCTTCAAATCAATAGGAAGCTGACGTTTTGTTATTTTATATGGATTTCGGTATACTCCCAGTAAATTTAGGTATTCAGGTATGTCGGATGTGGTAGATATCAACATTCATCAGCCAAAATGAAGGAAAGTGACTTCGGTGATGGAAGGAAAGTTTTCGATTAATTGAAAGGGATCCAAAAAAATCAAAAACATGAACTCAAGTCTTTATCACATTCCTTTCTCTTGTAAACTTAGTAAGAAAATAAGCAACAACTTTGAGCAAGGAATATTAGATAAATATAAATGAATACCAAATCCTAAACTACAGACCTAAACTGTTACAGGTACGGCTTCATCAAGGGCAAGGACACCAGGAAGCGCTTTTCCTTCCAACAATTCCAGACTGGCACCACCACCTGTAGATATATGGCTCATCACATCTGCGACTCCAACTTTCTCTACTGCAGCTACTGAATCTCCACCACCAATAATTGTTGTCACTCCTTTTCCACTGAGTTCTGCCAACTTGTTTGCGATTGCCTGCAAAGGGTTGGGAGAGTTGTACAGTGTGTCAAATAACAATCATTCATTGAGCCCTGTCCCTCGGTAAAAAAAAAGAAGCCCATACACGACTATCCAAATGAAAATTACTATATGTGGACCATATCTGCCGACATGAAGTGTGGGAACGCAACATGTCATGCCAAGTCCCCAACTAATGTGTGACTTAAGATTTTGTAATCAGGCCACATTAACTGACATAACCAGGCATCCAAAATCAGCTGCCATGACTTGGTGGTCACCTAAGTCTTTGTGTTCCACAATACAATTTACCATATCAAGGAACGTATTAAACATTCTTTATTTCCAATAATTTATGCATCAAAGCACATATGTCGCTAGCAAGTAATGCCATATGGGCCATAATAAGTTGGCTACAACAGAGAAGCGATTTATAACAAACAGATGCTTCAAATTACGTATGCAAAGAGAGAAAGAACTGTGTACCTCTGTTCCAGCTGCGAACTTCTCCATTTCAAAAACTCCCATAGGTCCATTCCAGATAACGGTCTTGGTGGTGTCCAAGGCATCATTGAATGTCTTGATAGAATCTGGGCCAATATCCAATCCCATCCAACCATCTGGGATCTCAGATGCGGGTACAATCTGGACAATATGAGGAATTGTAAATACTTGCTTAAGTTACCAGCAAGAAAAGCTTTTCAAGGCCTAATTTTTATGTCTTACTAATGGAAATGGCTTTCGCGTTGACTGAAGTATTCAGGTCTGCTTCGGAACTGTTGTAAATAAAGTGTAGCATAGATTCAAAGGTTAAGGAGACAAACCTTGCTGTTTGCATCAGGAGCAAATTTATCGGCAATAACTACGTCACTGGGTAACAAAAGCGACACACCCTTTGCCTTGGCCTTCTCAAGGAGGGAGGTTGCAAGTTCAAGCTTGTCTTCTTCCACAAGAGAAGAACCTACTGATAGCCCCTGTGCCTTGTAGAATGTGAAGATCATACCTCCACCCAAAAGTAGAATATCACACTTCTCTAGCAACGACTCAATCACACCAATCTTAGATGACACCTTGGAACCACCAACAATGGCAGCAAATGGTCTCTTTGGGGATGAAACTGCCCCAACAAGATAGTCCAGTTCCTAAAAAATTGAGATGTAATCAGAACAGGATTATAGGAAAATAACACAATATTGACTAGGAGTCCTCCATGAAATCCCGACATGTCCTGTGTATGAATGGGATTCATCCTTTTATCTAGTTAGTGACTTTCTGCCAGGTAGTTCACATTTTTGCAGTGATTACAGCAATAAGGTAGAAACTAAGATACATTCATATCAACTGTTCCAATTTATGTGGATCGAGGAAGAGACATTTACACTGAACTACAAAGAAGTGTCACAATAAAATCATGACAGCATTCATTTATGACTGAATCTAATGCAACGAGGAAATTTCATGTAATATACTCCAAGGATTTAGAATCCTTACCTTCTGCAAGAGGAAACCAGCAACAGATGGCTTTAAGTATTTGGTAACTCCCTCAGTTGAAGCATGAGCTCTGTGTGCTGTTCCAAAGGCATCATTAACATAGAGGTCTGCAAGGGAAGCAAGTTTCTTTGCGAATTCTGGTTCGTTCTTCTCTTCCTCTTTGTAGAATCTCACATTTTCAAGAAGGAGAACACCACCTTCTGGAAGTGCAGCGACCAATTTCTCAACATCAGAACCAATACAATCATCAGCTTTCTCAACCTACTCAAACAAAAATAGAACCCAATCAGCTATCCATTCACACAATCAATTGAATTCATCAAATCAAAATAACAATACCATAAAGTTTGAGAAAAGGACCCTACTGTGATGCCAAGAAGCTCGGAGAGTCTAGGGACAAGAG
Source organism: Papaver bracteatum (assembly GCA_023529315.1). NCBI lineage: Eukaryota > Viridiplantae > Streptophyta > Magnoliopsida > Ranunculales > Papaveraceae > Papaver > Papaver bracteatum. The sequence continues at coordinate 891,862 of JAJJWX010004840.1, forward strand.
GGGCCAAGCTGAATTTTGGAGTAACACCCTTTGGTCTTCCCTGAAAATCAAACCAAGATAATTTAGAGATACACAAGGAATTCGTGAAATCAATCCAATCTAAAGTAAAAAGTATTAGTAGTATTGAAATGAGAAGAAATTTACAACTGATCACTCACCAAATGACTGGTAAGAATGACTTTAGCACCATTGGCCATCAAATGTTTGATAGTTGGAATAGCAGCACGGATTCTAGTATCATCAGTAATGTTCTGATTGTCATCCAATGGGACATTCAAATCAGCCCTAAGAAAAACCCTTTTACCTTTCAATTCAGATGCACTCAAATCCCCAACACTTTTCTTAGCCATTGAAACAACACCTCTCACCCCTTTACCATTAACAGCTCCAATTTGTGAAGAAACATGTGATGTAAGAAGAGGATCTACTGCAACACCAGAAAACCCAAGACTTTTCGGGTTTCTGACTTGTAATCCGATGTTTCTTAATCGAGATGCTGCTGCAACTTGTAATGTTGATGATACACGGTTGTTACGAGCAGATGAAGATGATGTTGCTGTTCTGAGTAGAGATAGAGTAGTGTGTGAAGCTGTTGAAGCCATTGTTTTTGTGTTTTCTGTTCTAGAGAGGAAAAAATGGCGGACGATCAAAGAGAGTGAGTGAGAGATAGAGAAGAAGAGATTAAATTGATGAATTATGGAAGGTGGATATTGTATGTTTGTGGATGTGGTGATTTGATTTGTTGAGCTGTGGATTTTCTTATCGTTGGAGTGAGGTTGAAATCATCGATGTTTTCTGTGTGAGCATTTTCTTTCTTTTTTCCTGTACGGTGACAATGGAGTTGGGTATCTTGTGAAAAAATAGTCGAACTCGCGAGACTTGTGGAGCGAGAGCTAAAACTCACCTTCACTTAGATTAAGGGCTATGAAATAGTGTCACTCTTCGTTACAAGCTTGGTAAAGAGGCGTCATGAATTAGTAGAGGGGTGTCAAGTGTGATAGCAATGTCCTTTTTATTGGTTAGGGGGTGTCCTATAGGGGTGTAGAATGACTAGATTACCCCTTTCACCTTAAATTAACCAAAATCAAATCAGTTTTTTTTTTTCATCTTCTCTTCTCCTCCATCAACCCTAACCTCCATTAAAACCGAAAATGTCATCGTCTTCGATTAATCGTCGATTTGAAAAATGTTTGGAAAAACCCAGTTAGGGTTTAGTTTATTGTGTTGGATTTAAGTTAATTTTGTATCAAAAATTAGGGTTTTGAATGAAAATTGAAATTGAAATTTCTGGGTTTATGCTAGTTACAGTTGGTAATAACTCAAATACGAACCGTAAGTTCTTAGTTTTGGGAATATGTTCAGTTACGGTTTTTATTTGCATCATATTTATCAACCGTAATTGAGTTACGGTTTGAAACTCAATTAAACTAACCAACCGTAAATCATCCTGAATGTTAACAACTTATCAAATAGTTATGTACGGTTCAAAAGTTAAGATGACTTACCAACCGTAGGTTAGTTACGGTTGGTTTCAATTCATTAGTTACCAACCGTAATTTAGTTACGGTTGGTAACTAAATTAAATTACCAACCGTAACTGGGTTTACGATTGGATCTTCCCCAAATTTAACCAGTTACGGTTGGTATTCGATAACTTACGAACCGTAACTAAGAGTTACGGTTGGTCACGAGCAAAATTGCAACCGTAAGTTCTTCTGAAAATTCAAAATTTTGATTTTGTTATGTAATTTAGATAATTTTGAGCGAGAAAAATCTAATTGGAACTAATTTAGAAGTATATCGGGTCACTGGAATCACTCATTTTGGTGGAGTGAATCAAAATCTAGGGTTTCACAAATATCACATAAGTTTTCTTCTCCTCAATTTTTTTTTTTTATAACTCTAAAAATCTGATTTTAGAGTTATAATTCACTAATCTTGATAATCAACACTAATCTTAATTATCATTACTAATCTTGATTATTAACAATAAGGGCTAATTAGTTATTTACAGATTTTTATTGATAAGGGGCACTTGAATTTACTTTTAATGACCTTTTTTGTCTTATTAATTTGACGCCCCTCTACCAATTCATGACGCCCCTTTACCAAGCTTGCTTCGTTACCAATTGAACATCTTTTTTACATGGTCAATAAAATTTGAAAAACGAAATTGTATAGGGGCTAGGCCTTACTAGTGCGCAGCCGTGAGGCCATCACTAGCAGAAAACCTATTTAAACCTCTCTAGGCCATTCAAAAGAACGAATGAAACCTGGCCTAACCTCAAAAAACTCAAAAATATCTTAAGCCAACAAACATGCTTGTTTGGCCAAATCATCAGCTGAAAAATTAACTTCCCTATAGCTATGGACATATCAAATATTATCATAAAAAAGTCTTGCTATTCTCCACTTCTGCTTTAACTGCCAAGGAAGCTCATCTTGTTGAAAAGCTTGGATGCAACTCATCGAGTCTGAACGAATACAAAGGTTTTTAACATTTCACCTTTTAGCTAAAACCGCACCATAAATAATTGCACAAACCTCCGTATAGTAGTTGGTTTGCCAGCCAAGGCCAACGTTAAGGACGCCAAGCACTGCCGAGTTGGTATCATGGAAAGTAACACCACATCCAGCTTGGCCTGAATTTCCAAGTGACGCACCATCACATCAAATCATAATTTCACCTGGATTGGGAGGAGACCAACTAACCTCAACTGGAATTGAAACTTTCCATGATCTATGCCGAACTTTAAAATAGTTCAAAATGCGCAAGTCTTCCAAATTATTATGCATGTGGCCCTTCATACGAATCGAGTTATCACGAATTAACTGATAGAATCTCCCCTTGAAACCAAGCCACTGCACTGCCACATCGTCAAAATAGGCCTTGTTGCGCAGCTTCCATAATTCTGTGACAATTGCAATATTTGCAACAAGCCAGAGATCCTTTATTATCCTACTACGGCCTTTTGCAGCCTTATAAGAGGCCACAAGATCTTCCATTGGTTGCAGATTAAAAATACCAGCCGCCCAAGCCCAAATGCGCTTAGCAATCCTGCAATGCCAAGTGATATGACTCATAGTCTCACAATTCTTCATACACAGACGACACATAGTAGGCATAGACCTACCAGTTTTTTTAATGATATTATCTTCAGTTGCACAACATTGATTCATTACCAACTGAACAATTCTACAAATATCGCCATCTAAACAATTTTAAAACAACCTCCCTCACACTAGCCCTCAGTGGATTTGTAGGGGGCCACTTTTGGGCCCCACCAATAACAAAACTATGAGTAGTTGTTTTAGGGTTGTCTGATGGGGCGGTACATTAAGAGTTTTAGTTACCAATTTGCTCTAATTAGAATCACCCCACTTCCACCTTAAACTTGTTCATACACTTGTTCAATTGGTAGTGCCATATTAGAGGGGAAAATATCCCCATGTGTAAAAATCATCATATATGGGAGACTGTTCACCGTGTATATGAAAATTTTGATTCATACGGGGATAGTCCTCTGTCTATACATAATTTTTTCTTTGCCCCTCTGTAAAAAAAATAGAGAGGAAAAATCATCATAAAACTCACTTTCTATATGGGAAACAACTGAGATAGTCCTCTGTCTATATGGAATTTTTTCTTTGCCCGTCTATTGAAAAAATAGATTTGGATGGAGGATAGTCCCAGTCTAGTATCATATTTATCAAAATCATAAAGTTGCGCATAGTAACTTCAACTCCTTCATATGAAAGAGTTGGTCTCCATTTGGAGACTACCCATAGCCCTGCTTGCTCTTACTCACACCCTGATTTTTTTCCCTTTCTCAATTCTTTAGACCTGTATCGTCTGGATCCGATTCACTTAGATCAGATTGAATTCTCCTAACTAATCTGGATCTGACTCAATATGTTTGTCTTTTGAGTCAGATTTATCTCATCTGACTCAAAAATACACTAGTCAGTGGCTTGGTCCATGAATCAGGGACATTTTGTTACCTGACTCAAATAAGTCTGAGTTAGGGATTAGGTCTGAGTTAGGTAGCGACTCATATTTGACTCAAAATAAAAAATAAACAGTCTCACATCTGACTTGTGTCGAGTCAGTGGTTGACTCTGTTAGAGCACTATTCGGTCGAACTCGCAAGCGTTGCTCTCTCAAACTTGTTTGTCAAGTTTAGTTGATCAAACCTATAAGTCTTGATTTCAAGTCTACATATAGCTATGTCTCGGATTAGGATATAATGTGTTCATAGATTTAGACTTCTCGGATTAGGATATAATGTGTTCATATAAGCTTGTTGAGCTTTAGACTTCACGGTGTTCATAGATTGAAGATGAAGATCTACTGAGGAGAGCTTGGAGGAACTTAATCAACAAAAGGTATGTGGAGACTAAAACTTATCTATCACTCAGAAGTATATTCTATTTTATTTCCTAATGAAACTAAGTCGTATAGCTATATAAAATTCTATATTATACACATTTGATATTTTGAGCCGAGTTTATCTCGCTTATTTATTTCTCGAAATATGTGTAGGAAGTTTTTTGATTTAGCTACGTTCATCATTATTCTTGACAAGTTTAGTTGGAAGCAATTTATTTGTTGGAAACTAATTAATAAATCAAAAGATGATCATGTGGAAATTGCCTTGAAACATCTTACATGATTTGTATAAGGCAATCATTTGATGTCGACTTGGAAAGTTTCGTATTGATCATTCGATCACTTGAAAATTACTTATAAGCTAATGGTTTGTGTGAGACAGCCATTGTCGTCTTCTAAGGATGTTTCAATGATTGAAATAGGAGTTTAGAACAAAAACCTTTGTCTGGATACAACACAGTATACGTACGTAGTATGCAAATTGTTTTGGTATGATTCAGGTTCGGGAACCTTGTTTTCATACCTAGTATGCGAACGGTTCTACCTGAGTTAGGTCCGGGACTGCTGTTTGCATACCCGTTTGCAAACGGCTGGACAAGACCAAAGTCTGACTACTATAATTTGCGTACTGGTTTGAAAACTTAGTAGTTAAAGTTCTAAAATCGGTTAAGTATGATTTTCATACTCATGAACAAATACATTTATGAATTAAGTAATGCAATCTTTGCAAACCGTGGTTTAATGCTCATGAACAGATTCTTGTATAAGTACTTTGTACGATTAAGAATCAATCCGATTTTGTTAAAATTTGTTTATATATATTTCTATGAGATAGTGAAAAATTGAACAACTCTATTTGAAACACAATTAGATTCATTTGATTATCTTTCATGATTGATTGATCATCATAGTTGATCTAGAAGTGTTAGATGAATGCGGTTAAGACAAAAGTGTTCATATGGATAACTTTGGTTAACTGTTATTGAGAAAACTCAATATACACGTTTAGGTACGGTTACCCATATCTAAATGAAGGTATATTTCATTTGTATGTAACAAGCTAAGACCATCTAACGGTGGAGAGATATTGCTTTGGTTTTAAGCAAACTTAGCTTGAATGCTAAATTAGGTTTTCATCTAACGGTGAATATTGAATGCTTTTTTACTAAGCCATCTTATATTTGATTGAAAGCAAAACCTGATTTGAAAGAATATATAAGGGAGAACTCTAGCAACTGAAAAACCTAATCGACGCACTTTCCTGTGTCCTAGTTGCGTCTAGAGTCGATTCTTCTTTAACCTAGGTTTTTCCAAAACCATTATAGGTTAACGACTTGAAGACTTCATTTGGGATTCGTGAAGCCAGATCCAACTATTTTCTTTGTAGTTGCGTATTATGATCTTACTTGTTCTATCGTATTGAGTACTATATCCTCTAAGATTTGCTCGAGATTTATCTCTGATAAGTAAGATATAAAAAATAATCACAAAGCTCTTCGTCTCATTATTTGTGATTCCACAATAAATCCTTCTACTACTATATAGTTAAGTTATTGTGAGGTTGTTAGAGCATAGCTCGGTTGAACCCACCAAGCGTTGGTATGTCAAGTTTGGTTGTCATATTTTAGTGAGCCAAAACTCATTTAAGAGTCGCTTGATTTAAATATACTAGAGTCAACTTCGTATAAGTTAGCTTGAAAGTATTAGGATGAGACATTACAAGTATTGCGAAGACTTGAAGAAGTGAAGAAGTACGGAGCTACAACCACAACATCATCCTTCCACTTGAGGTTAGTGATATTTGACTTGAACTGTTTCATTCCCTAGTGATATTTTATCTCAATCTCTCAATTTGATTTACTCAAGCATATACAATCTGCGAGACTTAATCAAAGAGAGATAACTTGGATGGTACCCAGTGTAGTCGATCTCTGCCATCTCGGCCGAGATATCAGTGATATTCCGAATATCGCTCTTGGAACGAGACGATTATCAAGATATCGCTGAGACGAGATTTTGCCGGAAATTTCGGCTGGAATAGTATGTCTCGGTCAAAACCGGTTTTTCTCGGCCGAAATTCATTTTCCAATTTCATTAACTAAATCAAAATAAAATTACAAACTATCAAAAAGCTCGTAGTTCCCCAATGTTAAAATTGAAAAATTCGACATAAGATTATGTTGCAGTAACAACAGCATAAGATGAAAATTTATAAGTATATATCACTATATGAGGAAACTATATGATCCCATCGTTAAATAAATTAAGTTTTTATAAGATAATAGATCCTAAACTTTATAACAATAATTCAAAATCAAATAAGCATCTTTGATCCATATAACAAAAAACGAAAGAAACTTGAAGCGAATTATAGAAAAGATGGTGGTGGACATCGTGGAGATGGAAGGTGGAAGCAGGGGCGACGGTGGTTATGTCATTGTGTGTGTCTAACTTGGAAATGGGGAGAAATAGATGAACTGTGAAATATGATCAAGCCTTCAAGGTCAGAGGCGGAGTAAATTAGGCTGACATAGTTAATGGATGAATAAACTTTAGATCCAACGGTTGATATTCATTAGAAAGTACAAATGTGTTATCCTCTTATGCCACTCCACAAATTGGGAATCGAGAGTTCGATGTAGTATGTGCAAAAGCATGTGAAGTATGTCTTATGTATACACATACATACATACATGACGAGTTAATGTGTGGAAATTGTTTGCCATAAAAATTATAAATATAAAATTTGGAACCGATATTACACCGATATTTGAAAACGGAATCTCCCCGATACAATATTGTACCAGTGTACCGGTCCAAGCCGAGACAATACCGGTATCCGATATTAACTACATTGATGGTAACAAAGACCAATATCCAAGTGTCAGTCAATTTAAATCAAGAACCAATAAGGTCGGATATTCTAATTGATTGAACAACGCACAACCTGTATTATTTCAATTATATAACAAAATATATTGCGGAAAATAAATAACACAAATATCATAATTTTTTAACGAGGAAACCGCAAATGCAGAAAAACCCCGGGACCTAGTCCAGATTAAACATACACTGTATTAAGCCGCTACAGACACTAGCCTACACCAAGCTAACTTCGGTCTGGACTGTAGTTGAACTCCAATCAATCTCACACTGATCCAAGGAACAATTATGCTCCTACACCTCTGATCCCAGCAGGATACTGCGCACTTGATTCCCTTAGCTGATCTCACCCATAACCAAGAGTTTCTACGACCCAAAGTCGAAAACTTTAATAAACAAATCTGTCTCACACAGAAAAGTCTACAAGGATAGATAAATTCGTCTCCCACGAATAAATCTATGAGTTTGTTCCGTCTTTTGATAAATTAAAGTGAACAATAACCAATTGATAAAACCAGACTTATATTCCCGAAGAACAGCTCAGCTTTATTAATCACCTCACAATAAACTTAATTGACGCAGCGAATAAGAATATTGAGGAATCACAAACGATGAGACGAAGTGTTTGTGACTACTTTTATATCTTGCCTATCGGAGATAGAAATCTCAAGCCAATTATTACAATTGTACTCGTATGATAGAAGATGCAAGATCAGATCACACAACTATGATAAAAGTAGTATCGGCCTGGCTTAAAAATCTCAATGAAGTCTTTAAGTCGTTAACCTGGTTTTAGAAGAAGAAAACCAAAGGTTATAGGAGAATCGACTCTAGCTTAGAAAACTAGTATCACACAGAATGTGTGGGGATTATATTTCCCAGTTTCTAGAGTTCTCCCTTATATAGTCTTTCAAATCAGGGTTTGCAATCAATGTTAGCTTAGTAACAAAGCATTCAATATTCACTGTTAGATGAAAACCTGATTAGATTCAAGCTAAAATTTATCAACCGTTAGATCGAAAACATAGCTTGTTATACACACTTGTAATGCACGTTTCTAGGCTTGTGTAACCGTACCCAAACTTGTACATTAGTTGGTTCAACACTAGTTAACCAAATGGTTAGCCGTATGATAACATCCATATCAACCATATTCTTCTTCACCATAACTAGTCCAAATGACTCAAATGAACTAGTTAGAGAGTTGTTCAATTGCATAGATCTTTATGTACTACACAAGACACAATTGAAGCAAAAACGATGTGATTCACTCAAATTGATTCATGAAATATAAAGCCACGGTTTGCAATAACATTCTTAGTTTATTAAGATAAGTTCACAAACATCGTTTTTAGACATAACCTACTCAAGTTCGTGGACTGGGTTCACGGACTTAAGTTCCCGGATAGAGTGCACAAACTCCAGAAGAAATTCTCGGTCGAGAACTTCCTCCAGTTCACAGACTGAGTTTGCGGACTGAAGCTCACGCACTACACCGGTTTCACTTGATCAACAAAGTTCGCAAACTTCGGTTCAAGCAATAAGGACTTATACATATATGTGTTGCCATAACAATTCTTATATCATTCAATGGTTATATTGTCTAAACTCTCATTTCAATCATTGAAACATTCTCAGAGGACGTTATATAGTTGTTATTCACAAACTATTTTTCGTCAGAGCAATTTCCAAAATGATTGAAACATAACATGACTTTCGTCACTAGGTAAAGATGAACTTGGCTAAATCGAAAGCTTTACCAACACATATTTCGAGAAATAGATAAGCGAGATATACTCAGCTCGAAATATCATGTGTTTATAATCTTAGTCTATATAGTAATACGACTTTTGTCTCAAGATATGAGATAGAGTAGATAGACTTTTGAGTGATAGATAAGTTCAAGTCTCCACATATCTTTTAGTTGATGAAGATCCAATGGTTCCTTGAGTAGTACTTCTTCTTGTATGATGATCGCCATCGAGTTATTGAGATCAACTACACTTTATACCCTAGTCCGAGACCTTAGCTATAGTAGACTAGAAATCAAAGACTTTATAGTTTTGATCACTAATATTGACAAACATGCTTGAGATAGCAACGTATGCGGGTTTGACCGATCTATGCTCTAACAGGAACGAATAGTTTTATCTTGAGGTATATTTGGGTACCCTCGCCTTTTCAGAGGTGATTAATATTTCTAGGCCACTCTTCGGTAGTATAAGACAGGATTATCCATTGGTTCCTGTTCACCTTGATTTATCAAAAACATCATAGGTACTTCTGTGGGAGACAGATTTATCTATCCGAATAGACTTATCCGTGCAAGACAGATTTGTTTATAAGTTTTTGACTTTGGGTCGTGGCAACTCTTATTTACGGGTGAGATCAGCTAAGGGAATCAAGTGCGCAGAATCCGGCGAGGTTTCAGAGGCGTAAGAAACGCGTCTGTACCTTAATCGGTATGAGACTTGGTCAGGGATCAACTTTATTCTAGTCCGAAGTTAACTTGTAGTAGGCTAGTGTCTGTAACGTCTTAATAACCTGTGGTGTTCAAATATGGATTAGGTCCCGGGTTTTTCTGCATTTGATGTTTCCTCGTTAACAAAATTTCTAGTGTCTGTGTTATTTCTTTTCCGCATTATATTTGTTTATATAATTAAAATATCACAGGTTGTGCATAGTTCAATCAATTGGTAAATCTAACCTTGTTTGTTGGATATAAATTGATAGACTCTTGGGCATTGGTTTTTGGTACTGTCCAAGTATTTTTCATATCAATCAAGCTCATAGATTTCTATCTATTTTATTTACTGATTGATTTGAGCAAAAGAAATACAACTCTTTCATATCTCTCTTGGTTGAGCTCTCTTTATAATATGGTGCTCTCGGAATAATATTGGAGTTAGTCCATACATATTTCCAAACGAATTATTGGGTGTAGTTGTTATTGAAAAAGCGGGGGTCTAACAACAACACCCAATATTTCGGTTAGCAACCTGTATGGACAACTCCGAGTTACTTTCTATAGAATCAACTAGACTCAATCAAATAGAAAATATCTCAAGGAGTTATTATCTCAATCTCTCGATCTGATTTACTCAAGCAAATACAATATGTGAGTCTTAATCAAAGAGAGATAACTTGTATGGTACCAAAGACCAATATCCAAGTGTCAATCAATTTAAATCAACAACCAATAAGGTCAGTTTAATCAATCACCTCACAATAGTCTTAATCGACGCAGCGAAAAAAGATATTGTGGAATCACAAACGATGAGACGAAGATGTTTGTGATTACTTTTATATCTTACCTATCGGAGAAAGAAATCTCAAGCCAATTATTACAATTGTAGGACCAGAATATCTCCACAACGTTATTCCTGCGATATTAACAACATTTCTGCGAGCGTCACTGACAATTCTTTAACAACGTTTCACGAGCGTCACAGAATACCTAAAAGAAACTGATGATGGAAGAAATAAAAGAAGAATATGTTGATCATGCGATGATCATCATTCTTGCGATAGAGAATATGGTAGCGATTGCGATGAGATCGCAGAATAGATCCTAAATAGGAGGAAAACTTAGCTGTCATCCATTATGTAAATCCCTATATAAAGGGCTCGATAGATCCAGAAGACGATTATGTGTTTTTGAGAGTTGAAAGAGTCTTGAGGAGAGAGAAACTTCAAGAGAATATTTGTAATCTTGATTTCTTCCAATTCTGTAAACATTTCTGAGATTTGAATAGTAAAGTGTCGTTTAAATCTTTGAAGTTTAATTGATTTCCAATAGATTTCTATAGAATCTTAACAAGGGTGTAGTGTGGGAATTCCTGCAACTACATTTTGGCGCCCAGAAACAGGGAGAATCAAGTTAAGAAATCTCTAATTGCAACTTGAAGATTTGAAGAAATTGTTAGAGTTGAAGAAATGGCTAGAAGAAGAAGAAATACATCAGAACCACCGACAACTGTGAGAAGAAGTAAAAGACTTGCAGGAGAGGGAACAAGTGAATTGGAAGAATATTTAAGGATAAGATCAGGAAGAAATAAAATAAGAAATGAAGCAGAAAGTTCAATTCAACAACCGAATCAACAAACACAAACACAAGATAGGAACGTGGATTATGATAGAGTGAGTGTGCATACTTGGAGGTCGGATTCGATAGAAGAAGCAGAAAATCGACAATTGAGAAATGAAGAAGAAGGAGAAAGAAATTAAGAAATGGTTGGAGGATTAATTCATGAAGGACATGAAATAGTAGATGATTTGAGACAAAGAATACTGGAAGAAAGAAGATTATAGACAAAAGAGCGTGCAAATTTAACAAGACAAAATCATGAGCTAAGAATGGAAAATTTGAGGTTACAAAGAAGGAGATCAAGAAGTACTGTTAGATCAAATTCAAGATCATTCAGATAAGAACCAAGGCAAAATTCCCCTATAAGAAATGTTAGAGAAAATACTTGAGGAGAGGTGCAAAATAGAGAAGAGGAGATAATTGGTGATCGCTATA